>QTSX02003653.1:0-289299 GCA_014839935.2 Entomophthora muscae
CCTTGGATGGTGGAATGCAGGTTTTCAAGCATGACAGAGAATGGGGCAGTTTCCCTTATCACAGCAATGTGATGTTCATCAGCCAAAATCACATTCTTAATCTGCAAAGGATTAGTGACTAGCTTGAACTTGTCTACAAAGCTACTGTTGACTAAGGGTTGATCTGCGCCAGAGTCCAGGAGTGCAGAGCCTGTGTAACTGCAAAAGCAGAAAGGGTAAGACATCAGTTTATTGGGATGTCTGGCAATGGTGTAAAGTGCCAGGTTGTCTGAGGGCACTTGGATCATTGAGCACTGGTCCACGTCCTCAGGGCGGTATTCATCATTGGGAAAGTCAGAAGTTGTGCAGGGAAAACTTGTCTTGCTTAATGCTCTCCCTTGGCTTTTCCCTTGTCTTGGTTGCCTTGTGTGGCAGTGATACAATAATGGGTACAGTTTGACTGACCATTGTTCCTGCTTCTGTGTCCATTGAAACCTGCAGGTTTATGGTTTGCATTGCTGCTGTTGTTCCCAGGGGATGGTTGACTCAAGCGCCTGGCTGGGTGAGAGTCTTTGGGTCTCTCTCTTTTTCCAGATTGCGCCTTGTGGAGGGCGTTGGATGTTTGCTCTGCTTTCTTGGCTTTGTGGTACAAACTTTGCAGGTCCATTACTTGTTCCAGTTTTACGTGTCTTATTACATGTGACTTGAGTGCTTTGTAGTACATGGGATGAGTAGCTGGAGTGTCAAAAGCCATCTCCAAGGGGTCACATAGTTGGAGTTTCTCATAAGCTTGGGTGAGTTCCTTCCCTGTGCCTGTTTGGGTCAGGTTCTTTATTTTGTGTATAATCATGAGTGTGGTATCCTTCAGCACCAATCTTGCAAAAAGTCTTGCTTGAAGGTGTCCCAGTTCTTCTCAGTGTGCTCTTTGTGCCACTTGTCACACCAGGTGCTAGCTTTGTGAGTCAGTTATATGGAGATCTCTGCAATCCAAAAGCGTTGTGGGCACTCCATTTGGGCCTGTTTGCTTTGTGCTGATTGCATTCATGCTGCAGCATTATTGTTGTTGGCATCAGCAAAGGTTTCCAGGGCGGCACTTTGAAATCTCTGAGCTACGTAGGTGGGCATGGTGCTTTTTTCAGTTGCTTGAGGCATGGCAGCAGGTGCTTGGAAAATTCTTTGTGCTGACATGGCGTTGAAAGTGGGAAGCAGGATTACCATGTTCTGGTAGAGGGAAAAGCCATCAGGTATCTTGGCGCCAGGCGTTTACAGTGTCCAGTCTAGCAGGAGGCCAGACATGATTCTATCAAGGATTTTTTGGCTGTAGCAAGTATGGGCAACAGGCAGAATTTTGGGGAATAAAGTAGGATGGAGAACCTAGTTCTGCTACCAATGTTGTAAATGTGCTGTTTTAGCAGAGTTACAAGGGAAAAATATTGGAAACCAAATAAAAACTTAATTGAGAGATATTTACTATATAGTCACTGTGAATTGTGGATAGTAGGAACATGATAGTGTTGATCATACGGTGGGTTGGTGAAGGGGAGATGTTTGATCCTTGTAATGATTCAAAAGCTATAAACAATATAGCCACTGTAGGGGATCAACTTATGTTCATGTTGTTATATTTGGAAATTTGAGTTAACTTCCTATCTTGGTTTCAAGTGACTGGATAATTGGATTGTGGGTCACAAACCCTCTTTATTGGAACCTTGCTGGTGGATTGAGCCTTCTGTTTGTACATTTATCAAATACATCTTCTGTGCTTTAGTATTTGAAGTGGCACTGGAAGTGCTTCAATGAGTTTTTCTACCAATATTCTTAGTCCACAGAGAGTTAGCTAGTAGCTTGGGGCCTTAATATCACCCCTATTTTATTACTTGCACAGTATAACACTAGTGTGATTAAAGAACATTGTAGCCAATAAGGGATCAGCTGCAATAGTTGAATCCTAAGTGTTCTTAATTGTACTAGCACTCATAGGGCAAGGGGTAATATATTTAAGGCATATAAGATCACAGTAGACCCTAATGATACCTGGTGCACCGGCAAGGTAGTAAGAGATTTCTTTCATTCAGTGCCCTTACTGTTTTCCTTGGGTAATGCTCAGTCAATTATTAGAGGAATATAAATCTGCACATTTATATAGGTATGGCTAAAAATATATCATTATTAATAGTAAATTAGCAAGCTATACTGTAAATTCATTTCATAATGTCAGAAATGTGGGATAGTCAAATCCTAGGTCCAGATTTTGAATTGCATTTGTGGTTTGGCGTTGTGTTTGGCTCCTGGGGACAACATCCAGGAGGACATGGCAGGAAATTTTTATAACAAAAGATTTTAAATTCAAAGCTATCCTTGGGTTAGCCTTCAGGGTAGAACTAAGGCACATACCTTAATTTCCTGTAATACAAGATGTGAAAGTCCTTTTGGAAAAAAGGAAAGAAAAGCTTGAAGAATATTAAGTCCAGTATAAATGTGGATAAACTTGTCTTTATTAGGAGAGGTGATTCTACTTAAATAGTAGACAAGGGTCAATGATCACTCATTAGATAGACAGAGTGGCAGAGGGGGTCACGTTGGGGTGAAGTCATACCAGGTTCAGACAGAGGCAATTATGGTATTCCGGAATGGGTGGACATTGACGTCAACCCATTTAAGAAAGGTGATGAATTTCTGAAGTCAAAGGCAAACCCAACCAAATCTTTGCACATATCAATATTCAAAGACCACATTGAAATAGTATTAATGACGCAATTTACAACATTTGGCCTTTTTTGATCAAGGTGATTTCTTTATATTTTTATTTGAATATTTCAAATTGAAGGATCTCATAGACACTTTGCAAATTTCAAGTTGAGCTTCATGTTTCAAGTGAACAAGATGAATCAACTGGAATCAGATTTGAACTGTTCAAATTAACCAGCCATGTTCATTAAGTTTACTATGTTTTTTGGAATTGTGGGATTGTCAAATCCAAGAACCAAATTTCAAATCACTTTTGAATGCCACTAGTAAACTCAAATAATAATTGCGGGAACTGGAATCCAAATTGAATGTACAGTAAGTAACTAGGACAAATCAACCCAAATCAAGAAGCTCCACTCTGGATAAAATAAAATGAAAAACTCACTCTAAATAACTATGTTTAGATGTAAACCTTAAATAAAATGTAAAACTATCTAAACCTGAAAAGAATACAATGTCATACACTTCAAATCACAAATATAGAAATTTTGTTACTATCAAGGCTAAATCAAGAGAAATCAACAATTACCAAAACTAAAATAAAAAACTAAATAAAATACATATTTAATCTAAAATATATTTTTTATTTTAATTTTTATGGACATTCAACCCCATTCCCAACCAGATCCTGCATCAGCCTGTGGGGAAGCCTGTCCATGAGGGTGCTCCTGAGGATCCAATAATAGACCTAGAACACAACTTGAGGGGAGTAATGCTGATACACAGGTTTCCCAAGGCGTCAACGCCAGCCAATCATCTTTCACATCACAAGAACAATACAATAGTCTGAATCCCAGACAGAACCATTCTCACGGCCTACCACTAAAGTATCCTATTCTGGGGTCATAAGGAGCAATGAGGCTACATACACCTCCACTGTGTACCCAGTTGTAACACGGCCCACACACTGGATCTCAAAGTTACCAGTTAATGCCCTCGGCTATTTGATACTTCTTATGAGCTATTGATCACAAATGAAGATCTAGCTTTAGCAGTGGTATATTTCACAATTGATGGTGTCACTGCACACAAGAAAAATTCTTTGTTCTACACAAAGGTCCCCATCCTATGTATTGATACTATTTGCTTGGATGTTGCAGTACTCACCTGGGGCAGGTGTCAGCTATCTGATAGTAAATGTTAGGCTGCCATCAAGTGCTTAACCAAAGGAATGTCAGTTTGAGATATTGTGGCATGATTGAAATCATAGCAAGATGTGTTAACAGAGAAAACACCAAATATGATGACAACATTCAAATTAAAAATCCCCAAAGACCAAAAAATCCCAAACTCCTGCAGTCTGCTCACATTGATGCAATCAAACAGGGGGTAGCCAAAGATTTCAACCTGGATTCTCTCCATGTTCAATCAATGTTAGCCACGGAATTTTATTTTTCTATCTCTAAAACACTCATATATAGAACCAAGGTCAATTTGGGTCTCTTATTAAAAATATTGGGTGTTTATCTATATAAAATGAACAGCACAAAGACAATCAAGGAGTGGAACATAGAGGCTGAAACCTACCTTACCCTAAAGGAGACCAGAAATATCCAGTTCTTCTACATATATGAATCAATATTTTCATCCTCATTCAAAGCTAGACATTTTTGGGTTGATAAGGGTCCAAAGAATGGTGTAGCATGTTGTTCCGCAGTCAGATAACAAACATATTCCATTGTAGTGCTTCTTGGTCCTTATGGTTTAGACCAATATAAAATGTTCAAGGGTTTGCCTAACAGTGGGACCTTCCTTGATTTTCTCCAATGTACCAAAGAGTACTTACAAATCAATTACCATGACATAACTAAAATTGTGATGCTTGATAATTTTGGGCTCCACAAAGTTGATTTAGTAGTGTCAAAGTTCCCACCAGCCAACAAAAAAGCCCACAATTCCAGCCATTTCCTCTTGGACTACCCAATGAGACTCCTCTTCCTTATGCCATATTCTCCATTTCTTAATCCAGTTGAAGAGGTTTCACAGCCCATACCAGAATCCAACTGGACTCCCACGGGTGAGGCAGGCTGGGCCTGGAAGGCCATGTACACAATAGGTGTGATACAGACCAGATAGTTGGCAGCAGTAGCAAAAGGGCACCAACTCCCAGTATGGAGCACAGCCTGGTTGGCCAGCCCCAATACTGTGATGTAGACAAACCCCAACTTACTGAAGTCCTGGGCAGGAGGCGCATTGGGTAGGGGGAACAGCAGAAATCTCCTTCATTTTAGGTGGAAGATCCAGGTGGTGAGGGTGGTAATAATCCATGTCAAGGGCACAGGGAGGACAGACAGAGGTTGCAGGAGTATAACCAGGTGGATATGGGTAGGCAAGATTGTATTGAGTAGTGGATTCACAAATAGATGCAAAGAAAATAATTAAATTGGAGCAAAAATAAACAATTCCTGCAATAAGATAATGATTTCTGGGCTTAAACTCGCTTTTTTTAAAGATTTCAACAGTGAGGAGGGCTTCTCCCCCTCATTGCTTATACTTATTTGATTCTCTGTGGCCTTTTGTGCCACCAGGGAACTGATGGCATCATTTGGTGTTGAATTTGCAATTTTTACTGGAATCTGCGTACTTGGGCAAGGGGCTGATAGCTCATTGGTTGGTATAACATGAACCTTTCTTGAGCTGCAGCATGCAGAGGTGCCACAGTTATTTATAGTTCCAACAACTAATTGAGTGTACAATTGCGCAATCAAACAATCACAAACCCAATGTATAGTTTCCCAATAGGTGAGTGGCCCAAATTTGATAATAGGATTGAAGCCAGGGATTTGAGGCTTGTGTGCCTCTCAAATCCCGGGCCATTTGCTAGTCAAAAGGGGGTTTTCTTGCCTTGGAAGATGCTTTGTACAGGTTCCCACACTGTGGGGTTTCTCAACTCTATAGAGGCCAGCTGACTGTCCAGGGCAATCTGGGCCCTGACAAGAGGCTTTTAATTGGGTTAAGAATAAAGTTAAAAAATCCTCCAAAAAGATATAGAAGATCAATTCAATCTTCTAGAAGTTGGTCAATTATCAATGCCACCTGTTGTAGTGGAGGCTTACTACAAGCATTCTGAGTCCTTCATCCCCAAAGCCATTGCTTCTGAGCCAATTAAATGAAAATGTTTAGTTTAGTTTCCTTTTTGTCATAACTGTGCTGTTTTAGCAGAGTTACAAGGGGAAAATATTTAGAAGCTAGATAATAATCTTTATTGTGAGAAAGCAATAATATAGTCATAGTGAATCAAGGATAACAGGAATAAGATTTGTGATCACACAGCTGGATGGAAGAAGGGGGTGGCTTGATCCTGATAATGAGTCAAGAGCCAAATTGAGGTATCCACCATAAAGGATCATCATCTTTTCATGTTGAGGGATTTGGTAATTCAAGTTGACTTCCTAGTCTGGCTTCAAGTGGCCTGTTATTGGATTGCAGGTCACAAACCCGCTTGTTTGGAACCTTGCTGGCGGGTCAAGCCTGCTGTTTTGACACCCCAATTAATTATGACAAGAAAATTACATGTTAAACTCTGGCAGGGGATGATAGCACTTGACCCACTGGCTTCCCAACTTTTTCAAATTATGCTGTCATCAAGTCAAAGCTGGTAGCAAGGCCCCAAGCTGCAGAAATATTCTCAACAGCCAATCAGATGCCATCAAAGTCCCCTGTGACATCCCATATATTTGGTGGTTTGCAGGCGGGCCTAATGTTGGCCAAGTGAAAGTTTAGTGGTTTTTGTTGCAGGTAGAGGCCTAGTAGGGAATGATGGCTGCTGGGGAAGGTAAGGCCTGCCTATTAGATAACAGAGAACTAATAGAGAAAGATTATGTCCCCACCCAGCAGGGGATTTTAGCTGCTGTGGGCTAGTTAGAGGTCCTCAACCAGAAGGGAACTGTGGCTGCTAGGGGTGAGAGATAAGATAGCTCAGTAGGGAATTTTGGCTGCTTGGGGTGGGGAGTGGTCCAGCCTGGTGGGTAGCGTGTGATACTCAGACTGGATGTTTTTGAGACCCTGGCAGGTAATGCGGGCTGCCAGGATAGGAAAGTGTGCCAGCATGGTAGGTAGCTTGGCTACCAGGGATGAAGAATGTTGGACCTCTGGCGGGTAACATAGTCTTCCATGGAGGGGAGGAGCTTTGAGAGCTCTACGTGCCCTAATACGCTTACAGAAGGTCTGTGAGCAAGCACTCTACCTAACAGACTGGTAGGATTTCTTTGTTTCTGTTTCTCTGGATACTTTGGGAGGTCCTAAAGTTGAAAGTGGAGGCATATATATGCTTAGGGGTGTTACCATGGTGGTTGCTCAGGGAAGCAGCTCCAGAACATAGTATGATCAGACCTCTGGGAATTAAAGCTGATTCTTACAACTAAAAGCTCAGACTTAATCAACCTGGGTGAGTAAAGACAACTGCATAGACTTTGTTGATTTATGGTTGGATAGCCTAGTGGTTCTCACTTACAAGGGACCAGTTAAACACCAGTTTAATGTAGACTCATGCCTGGGTCTACAGGTTATGTTAATGGGGACTGAGATTTGAAACAGGTGGTTCATTGTGTGGGATCAACAATGAAGACTAGTAAGACAGACTGTATGATAACAGTGAAGACTAGATGAGGGACTGGAAGATCATGGTGAAGTTTGGAACCAAGATAGTTTATTTTGAAGTTGAAAAAGACTGGCATAGAAGATCATTATGCCTGATTAGCTGAAGGACTAGAAGATCATGATGTAGTATTAGCTGGAGGGCTAGCTTAAGCTGTTTGATGACTGTAAAAGGTTGTTTGCTAGACTGAAAAGGACTGTTGATGAACAAGGAAGGACCTGAAGATCATATGAAGGACTAGCTAAAAAACCAGAGGATGCTGGTGCAGGACTAGCTGAGAAACTAAAAATGGCTCAGAAGGACCAGCTGAAATGAATAAAGGAGCTAGAATGCTGGTTTTGGTTTCTTGGAAGACAAAATGATAGGTAAGAAGCAGTTAAAGAATTATTTAATGCTGCCAAAAGATATGATATGAAGATGGAATTAATTATCATATAGATAAGAGAAAGTAAGGAATAAATAATTTACAGAAATTAAACTGTAATTTATTAAGAGCTAATTGATTGAGAAGAAGCTGGAAAGAGGCCAGAGACAAAACAGAGAAACTATGAGAACAAAGGTTAGGATTTTGCTAAATTAATTGGAAAAGGCAAAAGGCAAGCAACGGGCAAGTTCAAAGTTGTAAAATTCTAAAGAAAATGTGGAGATACTTGCAGAAATGAGAAGAATTGAGGGTTTAAAAATCCATTATTTAAAACAGGTAAAAGCGCTTGAGTTTTGCCAGAGAAAGTGACGGGCAGTACAGCAAACCCGTACAAAAATGCAGAGCAGTTGTTTATCCAGAGCAATATAGCTCCAGGTTTGAACCATTGTCAAGAGCAAGTCATTTGGGTGAAAGTTTTTGGCAAAACCAATGAATCAAGGCGTTTGATTGGCTGCACAACAAAGCTTATTTGATCAGTGTTTTGAGGGCTTTAACTGAAAAGTTAAAGCCAAAAAAAATGAGGAGCAGAAGCAGACAATTCAGGGCTTTCATTAGCTGAATTAAGTTATAAAGTTTAATATATTTCAGAGGAGAAAAAACTGGATATTTTAAGCTTTAGAAAACAAGAGTTCTGAGAGAGAATTTGGACTGAAACAAGGGGCTATAAAAGGGGAAGCCATCTGAGGGTTTTCAGGGACTCAAACAGTGGATTTCAAAGGCCTCAAGGACTGACCCAAGTGAATTACAAAGGTTTTAAGCATAAGACAAAGGTGCAGAAGTACAAGATACAGGTGCAGAATCCCAAGATCAAGACCAAGGAGCTGAAGCCAGAGATAAATAGTTAGAGCTGGAGCAGAGTGCATTAGCCCAAGATAAAGGAGCTGGAGTCTAGGGTGAGAACAATTAGGCTCAGAATCAGAGGCTGGAGCCTGAGACTAAGGAGCAGGAGTTGAGTACTAAGAAGTAGAAGTCTAATGTTGAGGAGCAGAGGTCCAAGATATGGTTAGAGGACTCTCAGTATTAGCACATATCAATGGTTACCTTGGCCCCTGGGCTATATATCAGAAGGTTTCTAAGGGAATCTTCCTTCTGAGAGTCAAAAAAGCCTGTTTTGACCCTATACATACTTTTGGGATGTATTTTCTCTTAATAGAGAATGAAAACTCCTTCCAGCTGGTCCCTGGCTATGACCCAGGACACACATTAGGGAATAGTGACCAGGAACCCCACATTCCCCCTCCCCCATCCTAAGTTGCCTTAAAACTTTCCCCACTCCCCTCTAGAAACTTGTTTCTAGATATTTTACTTACTGTGGAGTTCCTGTTCACCAGTCCCCAAAGTGTGTTCTGGATCATAGCCAGGGACCAGCTTGGAGTATTTGTCATTTCCTAGTAGTGAGAGGTGGCTTGCTAGAAGTTTCTACTTAGCCTGCATGACTGTAAACTCTTCCAGTACTTTTCCAATTACTAGTGTCACAAGTGACAAACTACTGTCAACTATGATAATCAAAAGGCCTCAACTATGGGAGTCAAACCCTGATGCCCTGCGGGCCGCCAGCCCACAGGACCAGCCACCTGGCCACCCGCAGTTTTTGGGGCTTGAATCAGAATCGGATTTGACTTTGGAGAATCTACTGAAGTCTGATGAACCAAGTTTGCCTACAACAATGCCCCCGCGCTAGAGGTCCCTGTTAACCCAACCAATCAACAGGCCAGGTTAGCCACAGACCCCAGAATAACTTGGGCCACTACAGAAGAAGAAACAAAGATACCTTCTATAAGAAACGGGCCATCCAGAGATGACTTGTCCTGTGACCTGGTTAAGGAATTGGAGTGCTCTAGTTGCAAGTCAGCCAATTAAATAACCCCCGCAATTGTTGCCACCAAGGGCTGTGAGGACCTAGTAGATGGGGAAACCCAGGCCATGAAAATCTTTGAAAGTTTTGCCATGACAGATGGGCATACTTATACCCTGGGCTGCCAGAAAGATACCCATTGCGGTCCTTGCAATAAAGTGACATGAACCTTTGGTTCAACCAGATCATACCATACCTGTTATTAGTTTTACTTCATCTACAGTCTACTCCTTGCGGCTCTGCCCCACGTGTTCACCTACCCCAAAGAACCGCAGACCAGCCGCCCAAACTTTACTGTCCACCAGGAGCTCCCTTTGGCCCAGTACATTTTACCAAGTACCCACCCAACCCAGCGTATTCTGAGTTTACTCTGGAGGAGATCCTCATCCACGACCCTGAAGCTAGAACTAGAGAGACTGAAACTGTATACAGAGAAGGCATCAAAATCATCATACCTCCTCTGCTATTCCGAGACAAGTATAACTTCCTGCCCGCATATTTGGTTCCAATGACACCGCCCCTCACCCCTGGGCCAACCACCTGCAAGAATCTGTTGCCACTGATGAATCCACTTCCACCCAAATATTTGGGGTGATGTATATCACCCTCACTGGGTTGATTGATTCCATGGTGCCTACAAGTGGACCTTGGGCAATCCTTGGAAAATCGTTATCTTATATTGTAAAGTTAGCCCCAATCCTGTGGTGGGCTCTCCCTGCTGGGCCCGCGGGCCGGCCGCCCACAAGTCCTCAGGAACCCCCCACAGGTTGGATCCCTGACAACTAGGCAGACATCCCCACTGTGATGACTGTGCATCATACCCCCACTCACCCATGAGGTGAAACATGGGTGCATGGCCTATCAGTTAATTGGGATGATCCTGACAACTACTGGATGAAAAGTAGTTCAGCTTCTCTTCAGTTCCCTTCCCCATTCCTGCACATTTGTTAATGTGCAGGAATAATACAAGTATATAATAGCTCTCTTTCTTAACAATAAAGATACCTTATTACCTACACTAATTTGCACTTTATCTTGATCTTACCCTTTAAGACTCAAGCTACTAACCAGACTCTACTTAGACTCTGATTCTCTTGTTGCCTTCACTACTTCAGGTAACAAGACAATCTCCCTGCTGTGCTAACAACTTTAGAGTTAGTGCCCTAGGCTTGATCCAAGTGCAACCTACTGTCCTCTGCCACTTGCAGCCCAGTAGAAGTAGTCCTTTAACTTCTCTGGCAGAAGTTTACCTGAGGTTCCCTTACCCTCAGCACCTATCTTCTGTGAGCATCACACGCTGGTGCTCACTACATGGGGCCAGTTTGCTTACCTCTCTGTCAACGTCAACCTAGCCTCTGTTAGTGGGACGTTCCTGTCTATACCCCTATACTTCACTAATCAGCACCATGGTGACCTTGAGATCCGTTCACTCCTACAGTCCACCAAGTGGACCTTCTCAACCTGCCGCCAGAACCAGAGCTGGCTCTTCTACTGCGGTAGACTCAAGTCCTGCCTCAGAACCACCAGGTCAGAGACAGGCTCCTGAGGAGGAATATCCTCAAAACAAGCAAACCCAAGGAGCGTTTGTCCAAGGCTCCTTGCTGTTACAAGCCCTTCAGGCTGGCTGGAATGGCCAATAAGCTCTGTAACAGGTCAGCCTCTCCTGAGCAACTTGTCCAGCGGCTTGCCAGCAAGCCTCTTCCTGAGCTGCCAAGGCTCACACCCCATTTGAACTCCACATGGGCTCCACGGGAACGCCTCATGCACCAGTCAACTGCCCGAGATTAACCCTGTTATCTACAATGGTGGCACTAGTTCTACTCTAGTAGGTGATCTAGACCTGTCTGTTCTTCAAGATGGGAATCTTCACCGGGAGCTCCCTCCAGTTCATGTGTCTTCTCTGGTTCTACGGGAATCTACAGAGACCCCAGAAGAGACGCCTGCACAGCTGGCTGATGTGAGGGCAATGCTTGATGCTCTCAACCGCGGGCAACCCCTAGAGCAACACATGATTAATAACCCCAGTAGGGTAGGTTCCTACCTGACTGGGGTAGTCCACCCTTGTCTGGGAACACTATCCAACCAGGTGATTGAACTGGCTGACTCTGTGCGCTCCCAGGATGAATCCATCCAGAGTGTGAGAAATCCCACATCTGCGGTGGTTGCTGATCACAGTTCAGTACTAGAGAGAATCAACTTTAGACTGGCACAGACAGCAGCCCTCTAACGGGAGATACAGTGTGGTGTAGCCCTGCTAGCAGACCAGTCAAATAGGTTTGTCTTGCAGAATTACAAGCCTTTATACCACGCAGTTTGTGAGGTGGTTCAGTTGGACCTTCCCAGAGTGGCTGAGATACTAGGGGAACACCAAAGAGTCCTCCAGTCCTTAGCCCACAACTCCCAAGGTCAGAAACAGGACCTGCAGAGCCTGCATCAATATTGCAAGGAACAACAACAGGTCCTGACCACACACCAGGAAGCCTTGGGGCACCTTGACCTTAACTTGGTAAAAGTTGAGGAAACCCTGAGTCAGGTGTCAGCAGCTGGGATACTACAATGGGTATCCTCACCAACCTGGCAACACACATCTCAGAGAACTCCTCCAAGCTCACAAAGGAGACTGAGGAAATCACCTGCTTAGCTGTCCAAGGGGATGACCATCAGGTTGGGCTAAGGACTTTGAGGCAGAGCATCTCTGCCCTCAGTGATAAACTTAGTAAACTCAACCTGCATGAGCCCGAGGTGAATGACCCCTTGATAGTAGGAAGTATCCTTAACAATGGTACTTCAAAGGCCACAGGGGCCAGCTGTACTCCCTTAGGAACTCGCCCCTTGTACCCTGAGGGCTCTGTCTCACCCTCCTAACCACCTAAGAGGGAGCCGCCTCACAAGGAATATTCTGCCCCATACAGTGATCCTCCTCAAGCTTGGATGACTTGTAGACGGAAATACTATTATACTTCCTCTACAGATTCTAGCAAGCTATCAGAGGGCAAACCCCCTAGAGGTTGTCAAATAGCCCTCTTTACAAACAGAGAGGACTCTCTCTACTTGCGTGGCTTGTTTTGTTTGCGCTCTAGGCCTTGCAAGCCTAATTCTATGTTCAAAACCAAATTTGATATGAACTCTCTCATTGATGTTAGGATGTGGCTGTCCACCTTTGAGTTAGCCAACCAAGAGTTGGATAAACGCAAACTAGGGCTGGCATGCATCTGCCTCCTGGAGGATCCTATCCTAGCAGCTATATCCCAGTACTTGCCCCAACCCTACAAGTATTTGGATGTAAAGAAGGTGCTACTGAAGGTCTTTGATTCTAAGGCCAAGGACTATATTGACAGAGATAATTTCCTGGAGTACCGGATCACGAATCTGGAAGAATACCCAGATGAGTTCCGGAAGATGGTAGCTTGTCTGCAGCAGAAGGACCTCATCAATGTCAATGATGCCAGACAGTCCCTCCGCCACTCCCTCCTGTCACAGTTCCCCAAGCTTTGGGCTGAATTTTCTGTCCAAGTAAATGGGTTAAATGACCTGTCAGAGATAGTGGACCAGGTGTACACCCTCCCAAATCTCCAGGCTCAGCTAGCCAAATACAGGACTGAGGGCTCCTCATTGCGCAAGGTGTTCTACACTACCCCCAAGGGTGCCTTCATGGAAAGACCCTACCATGAGAGACCTGGGTATGACAGATGCTTTGCCTGCCAGGAGAAGGGACATGTTCTCAAGGACTGCCCCTACGTTAAAGTTTTCTAAAGAATGCAGAATATGGGTAACAAGAAGCCCTTTTCTAAATTCCAGCAGAAACGCCCTGGTGTGAATGTGGTTTTTCAGGGGGAGGAACCAGAGGATCAGGAAGGATCTTCTGGCTCAGAGTCTGGGGAGTCAAAAAACTAGAGGGTGATGGATGCAGGGAGTCTCCATCATCAGAATCTGAACCTCCCCCTACCAAAGTTACCAGCTCTGAGGGCATATTTGCCGTACTGTCCTCACCTGTTCCTGGTGCAAAGGGTCCTCCTAGAAGATCTGAGAGGCTACAGGCTAGACGTGCTCTGGCCCAAGCCATCAGCACTACTATCAAGAACCCCACGGCAAAACTGTACCTCCTTCAGAGTATAGAGTCTGACAACACTGACCCACAGGATGACCCTGATAGCTCCAGCATCTTTGTGAATTTCAGTATCCCTCTGCTGCTACATACCATTCTGAAGGTAGTACCTGGGTTGGAGTCTGCTCTATCTTCACTAAGAGAGGCTCTTAACCCCCAGGGGGTTCACGCAACTCTACCCATGGAGCTGTGCAACCCTATCTTGTGTTCATGCACCTGGATTGAAGTCACCGTCTTTGATACACCCATCAGAGCAGTAGTAGACACAGGTGCACCTAACAACATCATATCCTCACGCCTGGTGAGAAGGCTAGGATTTCTGCCTGATATCTCATATGTGGAATCCTTCTTCACCACTGGTGTAGAATCCATCAAATCTAATGGTGCCTACTCCAGTGTCCCCCTGAGGTTTGGTGAGCTGGTAGTGACTTACCAGGAAGTTGTACTGGAGAGTGATTCATATGATATGCTCATTGGTACAGACTTTCTCAGGACCTACCAGACTGAGATTAGCCACCTACATGGACATTTCTCCATCCTGGGGTATATTGTTCCCCTGCTTTTTAAGGATTCATCAGATGCATTTCTGGTGTCCAAAGAAAAAACAGGTAGACAGCATGTACACCTCCAGTACCCACATGGTGTTTTAGGCTTGCCTTACAGAGTGGCAAACGCCTCTGTCAAGCCCCTACCAGTGTATAGAGACAAACAAAAGGGTCTCAAGATGCAGTCAAATCAGCTTGTCAGGATTCCCCCCAAAAAACTCAAGTTGCTGTGGACACAGGCTTGTACCTTGACCTCCCACCTGGCCTACACCTTGAGATCAGTAGCATCAATGGTTTTCACGCAAGGAACCTTTAGCTGCACATGGGATACGTGACTCAGCTGCACAAGAAACCTTGAAGGTTCTTCTGATCAATCCGCTAAGTACTGAAATGAAGGTTTCTAAGGGGCAGCATGTTGCTACCCTGAGGATAGGTCACAACGAGGAGCTGTCAGCCGTCCATTTCTTGGGTGGTCTGGAGAAACTGGGAATCAGTCTTCCTGACAAGTCCCTGGTGGCAGCTATAATTCCTTGAGATGACATAGTTGGTCTAACCAAGGATGAGAAAAACTCCTTTGAGGACCTCTTGGATGAGTTCAAGGACATTTTTGCCACGTTCAATGAAGACCTGGGTTGTGCAGAAGGAGAACTCCATAAGTTTAATGTAGGCAATGCAGAACCTATCTTGTAGAGAGCCTATAGGCGCTCTCCCAAGGAAAATGCAGTAATAGGTGAAGAGATCCATAAACTCCTTGCTGCAGGACTCTTGGTGCCATCCAAGTCCCCTTGGGCCTCCCCACTTCTTCTGGTAAAGAAGAAGGATGGGATCAACCAGGTGGTGATTGATTACAGGAAACTGAATCTCATCACCAAGAAGGACAAGTACCCCCTGCCTAGGATTAGATGAAACTCTAGACAAGCTAGGTGGGGCCAAGTACTTTTCTGCCATGGATCTGTTGTCAGGATACTAGCAAGTACCCATGTCTGAAGAGGACCAACATAAATGTGCCATCATAACTGTTGAAGGTCTCTTTCAGCCTACAAGGATGCCTCAAGGACTGGTGAACGTGCCTGCAACCTTCCAGAGGAAGATGGATAGCACTTTTGCAGACCTCAAGCTGAGCTTTGTTCTCATCTACCTGGATGATATTAATGTTTTCTCAAGGACAATCACGGACCACCTTGAGCACCTGAAGCAGGTGTTCACCAGGATACACAATAAAGGCCTCAAACTCAAGGCATCCAAGTGCTCATTTTTCAAGGAGCGCCTTGAGTTCCTTGGACATATCATCTCAACTGAAGGAATAGCTCTGGTACCAGCAAAGGTTGAGGTTATCTCCCAGCTAGCACCTCTCACTGATGTACATGGGTTACAAGTAATTCTGGGGATGGCTGGCTACTATTGCAGGTTTATATCCAACTTTGCTGAGATAGCGCAACCCCTGTTCCACTTACTAAAGGATGACACTGAATTCATCTGGTCTGATGAGTGTGACAGGGCATTTGTAGCGCTGAAGGAAGTCCTGACTAGCAAACCACTGCTGGCATACCCAGACTTTGAGCAATCTTTTGTCCTACATACAGACGCCTCTATGGTGACTGATGGTGCGGTATTGTCCCAGACAATATTTTGGGGGAGGAGCACCCTATCTCCTACCATTCTTGCACCCTCAACAAGCACAAGAGGAACTACTCCACCACAGAAAGGGAATATCTGGCTGTTCTGTATGCA
The DNA here is from genome assembly GCA_014839935.2 of Entomophthora muscae. Lineage (NCBI taxonomy): Eukaryota > Fungi > Entomophthoromycota > Entomophthoromycetes > Entomophthorales > Entomophthoraceae > Entomophthora > Entomophthora muscae. The sequence continues at coordinate 15,985 of QTSX02003653.1, forward strand.
ATTAAAGAATGTAGGTCATACCTACATGGTACCAGATTCACTGTGGTGACCAACCATAGCTCCCTCACCTGGCTCAAGAACATTAAGGATCCTGAAGGACACTTAGCCAGGTGGGCAGCTAAGCTGCAGAACTATGACTTTGAGGTAGTGCATATACCAGGCAATAAGCATGGAGATGCTGATGCCCTGTCACGCCTCCCACTAGTAGCACTCTCCAGGTTGAGTTAGACTCAGTGTATGAGCTCATAGGTCAGTCAGAAAAGTGGACTTCTCTGGCTCCAGGACTAAAGGCTGTTCTTGAGAAACTCTCAAGAAAGACTAAGGTAGAAAAAAGCAGACTCTACAAACGTTGTGAAGAGGTCTACCTACCATATGTCAGACCCTCGGAGAGACTGGAGAAGCTGGATCAATTTCACAAGAGCACAGGCCACGCTGGTAACAGACATATGTATGATACCATGAAAGACTATGTATACTGGGAGAACCTTGCTTCTGATGTGGACAATTACGTCAACTCTTGCACAAGGTGCGCACAGTTCCGTAGGAAGCCACTGCCTCACTCTTAATGGTTGATCCAACCTAACTATGCTTTTCACACGGTGAGCATAGATGTGGTAGGACCCATGGAACCCAGCCTTACCTCCAGGAAAAACCAGTATATCCTGGTAGCCATCAACCACCTAACCAAGTGGATTGAGTGCGCCGCCGTCTCAGGTCCATCCTCACAGAGGACTGCTAGGTTTGTCCTGACAGACATCATAGCCTGTCATGGTTGCCCAAGTGTCTTGCTGACAGACAATGGCAAAAACTTTTTCCATTCAATCCTCCCAATATTGAATGAACTAATGGGGATAGAAGATGCTTCTTCTGCCCCCTATCACCCAGAAACCAATGGTATGATTGAACGGGTTAATGCCACCTTGGTAGGCATCCTCAAGAAGATGGTAGCAGATAAGCCTTCCTCCTGGAATGACTACCTTAATTGTGCTGTCATGGCTTAAAGGGTCACCTCACACACTGTAACTAAGGAGAGTCCCTTCAAGCTTCTGTATGGCAGACAAGCTGCGCTCCCAGGTTATCTAGTCCCTATCCCACCCAAGGCCAACAAGGTGAACTATTCAAAGGATGTCCTTGAGCTCACAAGACGCATTGCTGCTCTATAGGACAAAGCCTTTAAGAACCTTGTTAACTCTTGTGTACAGTCCTTCCTTAGAGACCAGGATGCTTTGCTCCCTCTATCTCAGCTTGAGGTGGGTGACCGAGTCCTCATGTACAGGGAACACCTGGGTAGGAAACCTAACAAGCTACAAAGCTTGTGGACTGAACCTCATGAGGTCCTAGAAAAGACTGGTATGAATGTATACACTTTTAAGGACCTTGTACATGGGAACATCCTCAATAGGGTACATGCCAAGTACCTTAAGAGGGCCCCTATAGATGAACAGCCTACTGAAGTAGGTTTATCTTCACCCATTCATAGGGATAACTAAGACTGTATAGTCATGGTGAGATTTCCTTTTAGTATACTAAGAAAAAGATAAAAAAGACAAAAAACAAGTAAAAAATAAAAAGGAGAAAATATATATATAAAAAGAAAGTAAGAAAGATAAAATACAGTTTATTTCTTGTGGGAAAGAACTCTGGCTCTGGCACGTAGAAGATCTGCACGCGCCAGCTGTTTATGTAGCTGGCCTAGGTAGGTAGCAGCTACTCCTATCACGTTGAGATCCCTCTGGAGCAAGGCCACTGATGTATGGATGTCCACAAAAAATTGTAGCCACTGCACCCCTATGAGCCTGGCGCCTGACAAGGAGGTTCCAAAAAGTGAAACCATTGCTAGTTGCCAGTATAGCAGGAGCTTGACTATCTTCCTGTTCCCAGTCTTAGTTACCAGGATCTGGCAAGCGAGTGCCACATTGGCTGGACACCCTGCCTCTGCCTCAATCTTGGACCAGGAAGTATGGCATATGACCAGGTTGATTCCCCCATTATGGAGACGCAGAAGGAAGTTGTCTGTGGAGACTTCTGGGTTGGTGTACCCATCAAGGACCAGGTTTCGGGCAAAACAAAAGTTGTCCTCAATTCCTGTCCCCTTCCAGTACACAGCTTATATGAGATAAATCTCACAGGTGCCTTCCCCATGGCGCTGGCTATGGCCTCAAATATCTCCATGATAGTGCTGGCCTCTCTAGGATAATACTTCTCAAGATGGCAAACAAGCAACTCCTCTTTTAGTGCTTCTAAGAGACCTTCCTCAGTAACATGGTAGTACTGGTTACCAGCCATGGCTATGGCTTTGGCATATGTCTCTTCCATCAGCTCATCATCCAGAACCAGATGAATATTCTCCAAGCTGATTTGCTCCAGAGCCAGTGGACCCAATGCCTCTATGTGAGTGACTGTGTTGGAAGGCTAAGAGATATTAGAGAATAATAAGCTGGTTACTTACCTGAAAGGGAGGAAGGATTTTCAAAGTCATCTTAAATTTATCCTTGAGTCCCAAGGAACTGGCCCTCATTCTTGCAAGCTTGACTTGGTCAGGAGCATTCTCTAGACTGGCATCCACCACCTGGTTGAGAACCTCTTCCTCCTCCTGATAGATAACCAGAGTTGGGGTCCTAGGTGTTGGCACTTTATGCACCCTTTTTCAGGGATTTTCTCTTCATCTGAAGATACTACCTCCTGATTCCCAGAACTTTCATTGGCATGGTTATTGGGTAAAGTTGGTACATTTCCTGAATTCCTGTCCCTTTTATATTGATTGGAAGCTTTGAGGTTATCCTTAAACAAATTAATATTGGGCAGTGTTTGTTCCTCTCTGGGGTGGGCCCAGATGCTATCCTTGGAAGTCCCTAGAAAAGAATAATTGATTAGTTAAAAAATTAATAATAAACTAATTAAATTACCTTGGTGCCCTACTACAGCCTCACGTGCTGTAGTAAACAAATTGCTGCGTAGCAAGTCAAAGCCGCGCAAAAATCCGCTATTAGGTAGCGGATTGTTACATAGCAACGCTACACAACAATTCAATCCGCTACCCACCAGCGGATTATTTTGCTGCGTAGATGCGCTATGCAACAAACCATTGTTGCATAGCGCATCCTTGCTGGTCATTCTTCCCTGGCCACCAGAGTTTGACTCCCCTGGTTGGCTGCCTTGGTTTTTGTTTTTTGCTGGTTGGTGGCCTGGTTCTGCTGGTTGGTTGGTCTGTTCTTCTGGTTGGTGGCCGTGGTTTCTGGTTGGTGAATTGGTTCTGTTTTTTGTTGGCTTGTGGTTGTTGATTTCTGTTGGAGGATTGTTTTTGCCTTTTGTTGACTGGTGGCTGCTGTTCTCCCCTGGTTGGATGCCTTGTTTTCCTGCCTGGTTGGCAACCACCTACCAGTCCCTGGTGGTTGCAGGACTAAGTACTCTTCTGGTTCCCTCCTGTTGCTCTCCACCAGGTGTCAGAAAAATAGGTGTTTGGTTTCCTTCCAAGGTTTAAGTTGGAGACTGAATCTGGTTATCTGCTCCATCTCCTGGATTATGCTAGTTTCATCTGTTGTATCCATGACTACCTCATCCATCAGGTCAAGCAATTCTTCTTGGGTGCCTTCATTTATGACTCTGTGGGTGGCAGGATCTCTTCTGGTGCCTAGACCTTGCCAACCTTGTACCACTGAGAAGATCTTGTTGGCCTCATCCACCAGCTCCTTATTTTTCTGGTTCTCTCTTCTCAGGTAGGTGTTCTCTTGCAGCAGCTCCTCCAGAAGCACCTTGAGCTCAAGGGTATTATCCCTGATTCCCTGAGTTGCCTTGTGGTACCTGGTGCAATAGGAAGACATGCATAAGTCATCAGCTTCCTCCTCCCTTATGTAGTCTTGTCAAGAGGGGGATGTGTGATGACTGTGCATCATACCCCCACTCACCCATGAGGTGAAACATGAGTGCATGGCCTATCAGTTAATTGGGATGATCCTGACAACTACTGGATAAAAAGTAGTTCAGCTTCTCTTCAGTTCCCTTCCCCATTCCTGCACATTTGTTAATGTGCAGGAATAATACAAGTATATAATAGCTCTCTTTCTTAACAATAAAGATACCTTATTACCTACACTAATTTGCACTTTATCTTGATCTTACCCTTTAAGACTCAAGCTACTAACCAGACTCTACTTAGACTCTGCTTCTCTTGTTGCCTTCACTACTTCAGGTAACAAGACAATCTCCCTGCTGTGCTAACAACTTTAGAGTTAGTGCCCTAGGCTTGATCCAAGTGCAACCTACTGTCCCCTGCCACTTGCAGCCCAGTAGAAGTAGTCCTTTAACTTCTCTGGCAGAAGTTTACCTGAGGTTCCCTTACCCTCAACACCTATCTTCTGTGAGCATCACACTCACCATGCACCTGTACCTCAGCTGGTGCCAACCCTTCTATGGGTCTGTACCAGTCTTTCAACAACCTAGTAAACTCATTTTCTATGAGCTCCCTCCCTCTATCTGTCATCTCAAGATTCCTAGTTAACCTATCTCAATCTTCTTGGGAGGCCTTACTGGTGACAAATCTTCTACAACTTTGACAATAGGTATCTTCCTCCGCTTGACCAGGGTAAAATATATGGGGTAGCTCACTCATAGGCTTTAATCTTACTATTAGAAATTTAAAAAGGGGTCAAAATAGGCTTTTATTTGTTATCAGAAGGAAAATCCCCTTAGAACTCTTCTGCTATATTGCCTGGGGGTCTGGGAAAGAATATATATGTGCCAATAATTGAAGTCCTCCAACAATCTCTTGAACTCCTTGTACTTGGTCTTGGGCTCCTTCTCCTTAGTCCTAGACTCCTTCTCCTTGCTCAACTTTGGTTATATTATCTTAGGCCCCAGCTCCTTAATTTTGGGCTCCTGCACCTTTATCTTGGTCTTCAGTTCCTTCTGTAGTCATTTTGGCCTTTGTAATCCACTTGATCCAGTCCCTGTAAACCCTCATATAGCTTACCCTTTTATAGCTCCTTGTTTCAGTCCCTGTTTTCCTCTCAGAATTCTTGGTCTTCAAAGCTTAAACTATCTAGTTTCTTTTTCTTTACAATATATTAAACTCATATTTTTACTTCAGCCATTGAAAGCCCTGTATTTTCTGTTTAGTTCCCTCATTTTTTAGGCTTAACTCCTTCAGTTAAAGCCCTTAAACACTGATCAAACAATCTTTGATATATAGTCAATCAGACACCTAGATTCAATGATTTGCCAAAAAGTTCACCCAAATGATTTGCTTTTGACCATGGTTTGAACCCTGCACTTTCTTGCTCAGGATAAACAACTGCTCCGCGTTTTGAACGGTTTTGCTGTAATTCCCGTCATGTTTCTCTAGCAAAACTTGAGAGCTTTTGCATATGTTTTACTTAAGGGATTTTTAAACCCTTAATCCTTCAACGTTTCTCCAAGTTTCCCCACATTTTCCAAGCATTTCATCCCTTTAAACTCAACTGTTGCTTGCTTCTTGCTTTCACCAACCAATTGGCAAAACTCCAGCCTTTGTCCTCAAAGTTTCTCTGTTCTATTTTTGGCTGCTTTTTTCTACATCTTGCTCAATCAGACCTTAATAACTCCACAGTTTCAAAACACTCTTATTTATTTCCTTTTCCCTTTCTTTTTAAATATGATAATTATCCACTATTTTATATCATATTTTCTGGCAGTATTAATTAATTCTTTTACTACTTCTTTTCCTAATAACACTTCCACTTTTCAGAGTCCAAATTAAGCATCTTGGCTCCTTTATCTGCCTCTTCCAGCCCTTCTTAGCCAACCTTCAGCTCTTCAAATAGTCCTGCATCATAATCATCTGGTTCTTTACCTAGTCCTGCACCATGATCTTCTAGTCCTTCAGCTAGTCCTGCCCCATGATCTCCTAGTCCTTCAGCAATGTCCATCTCTTTTCCAGTCCTTTCTAGTCCATCACTATCTATCGGCTAGTCCATCAGCCAGTCCTTTCATGGCTATCAGCTATTCATCACTATGAACCACCTTGGTGCCAACTGCAAAATGAACCATCTTGGTTCCAAACTTCACCATGATCTTCCAGTCCCTCAACTAGTCTTCACTGTGATCATACAGTCTGTCTTACTAGTCTTCACTGTTGATCTCACACTATGAACCACATTGGTTCCCAATTTTAGTCCTTGTTACCAGAACCTGTAGACCCAGACATGAGTCTACATTAAACTGGTGTTTAACTGGGCCCTTGTAAGTGGCAACCACTTAGGCCATTCAACCATAGATCAACAAAGTCTATGCAGTTGTCTTTACTCACCCAGTTTGATTAAGTCTGAACTTTCAGTTGCAAGTTATCAGCTTTAATTGCCAGAGGTCTGATCATACTATGTTCTGAAGCTGCTTCCCTGAGCAACCACCCTAGTAACACCCCTAAGCATATACATGCCTCCACTGTCAACTTCAGGACCTCCCAAAGTATCCAGAGAAACACAAACAAGGAAATCCTACCAGTCTGTTAGGTAGAGTGCTTGCTCACAGACCTTCTGTAAGCGTATTAGGGCACGTAGAGCTCTCAAAGCTCCTCCCTTCCCTAGCAGTCCATATTACCCGCCAGAGGTCTAACATTCTTCATCCCTGGTAGCCAAGCTACCTACCATGCTGGCACACTTTCCTACCCTGGCAGCCCGCATTACCTGCCAGGGTCTCAACAACATCCAGCCTGAGTAGTAAATGCTACTCACCAGGCTGGACCACTCTCCATCCCAAGCAGGCAAAATTCCCTGTTGAGCTATCTTGTCTCTCACCCCTAGCAGCCACAGTTCCTTTCTGGGTGAGGACCTCTAACTAGCCCACAGCAGCTAATATTCCCTTCTGGGTGGGGACATCATCTGCCTCTATTAGTTCTCTGTTATCTAATAGGCAGGCCTTGATTTTCCTATTATCCATTATTCCCTACTAGTGCTACCTGTATCTATACAACATCACACTGTCAATCTTCAGAATAGCATCTTTATTTGAAGCTAAATCAAATCTTGCCTGCAAAAATGCTCACATGTGGATTGTCACACTTACCCTTGAATAAAGAAACTTTTAAAAAAATAGCTCATCTGGGGCTGTTTGTTCCTGTATTTGAGTGTTTAGCTTCTGTGATGGTCAAGGTTGCTGTCAATTCATTGATGGTCCCATGGTCTGCTCTTTATATGCCTGTTCCTGTAGATCCTTTGTCTAATTACCCCCTGTAAATCATTTTATTTGCAACTATTTTTGTTACCATCTTCTGCTACACTACTGTTGGTGCCAAGATCCTCAGACCATCCTCCCAATTTGTCTTTATGATTCTCAAACAGCTGAAAATTTGTCTCTGTTACCCACATTTTCTTTCTTTGAATAATGCAGCTTACCAATTTACTTTAACACATGACCCTTTCTTAGCTACAGGATTTTCTGACCCTGCAGCTTAACCAGAGCTATTATACCCTTACTAGAAAGAGATTGAAGAGGACCAGTTCCGCAGAATCCTTGCAGTTAATGCTCTCACTTGAGGACAAATAATGAGAAAAGAGCCCTTGCTTGCCCCAAAAGCTCAGGACACTGTAGCATTACCTTATGCCTAAAATCTAACTCTTCCTGCCACTGAAATTGCTCATGAAAGTGACAAGCCCAAGAAGAAGATGTCTCAACACTTAAAGTCTTTCAATGTCTCTTTTTTCTGGAAACACTGAAGGGAATCAGCCCCGCTCTGTGTACCACCTTGTAATCTTTCCTCAGCAAGTAGAAGGATAAGTATGTATATAGAGTCATTGTAAAGTTACACCTCCCCCTTAGGCCTCCACTTCAATTCCTGCCAAATGCTTGGGAATTTCTACCAAATTATTTTTGATATTTATCTAAAAAGTAACTGAAAAAGTCCAAGAAAGGCCATCAACTTAATATTTTGGAATTATTCTGAAAATTCCCCCACCTAACTCGCCCAAGAGACACCTCTGGTTAAATATCATGTGCAAGAGCGGCCAGGAGCAGTGGTAATTGCATCCAAAGCATATTTCTGATGTTAGTTGGCTTGTTTTTCCTTTTGACTATGTACATTCAAAAAATTTCAAGATCTTCCTGCCTCAAGAAATGCATTTTTATCTGCTCATATCATTGGTCAATTGGTTTGTGACATTCAATCTACCATCCCAATTCTATCACATCTCTTAAATGAATGCAAGAGTTGTAAAAGACCTTGCTTCATCATTCTCTACTCTAATAAAGTTCAAAATTTGTTAGTCTAATTTGGCCATTTGGTTTTGCCTGTTGCTTTTGGTGTTCAGTTAATTCCTTCTCCCCTTGGGCCTTCCAGGAATTGTTGGCAGCAACCTTTTGGTTGTTGCTGAAGCTGCAATTTTATTGTGGTTGAGAGCTTGGTTTTATTTCCTCTTAACCTGCTCCCCAATTCTCACAGTCATGTCCCTTGGTACCAAAACAGCAGACAGGAAATATTGTACTTATATTAATATGATGATACACAAGGTGAAAGTCAGAGTCATCATTGACTCTGGCCCTCCTGGGAAAATTATCTCTTCCAGACTTGTAAAAAACTGAAGCTAGCTCTAGAGTTGGACTACCAAGAGGTATTTGGGACTGCAGGTCCACTTACCACAAAGGCTGTGGGCTCCTACTCTTCTTTGCCCCTTCAGTTTGGTAAATTGATAGTAATCACCCCTGCTATTGTACTGAAAAATGGCAGCTATGACATCCTAATAGGCACAAGATTCATGACTAAGTACAGAACTATCACCAATCATGGAAATGACACCTTCAATATCTTAGGCCCAACTATCCCCATGTACTACACTGGAAACAAGGTTATTGACTTGCCTAAGAAGAAACTGCACTTTATTAATATGGAGTATGCAGACGGAGATATCCCAATTGCCTATACCCCATGGCATAGAAAGCTGAAAATTCTTCCCATCTCAACAAAGGAGTATAGAGGCATCCCCTTATATGTCATGTTAATTTCCATAATGCCGGGTATTGTCTGTCTAAGTAAGAAGGCACGGAAGACTGGGAAACCTGTATCAAAATTGACCAAGTTAACGGATTTAAACCAAACAGTCAATTGAAAATGGGTCATGGCTGCTCCAGTGTGCCAGCTGAAACCAGCTCCCCCTTGTAAACTGACGTTGATAAATTGACGTAATATGAGGGTCACCCAATATAAGCTCATTAATCAGCATGGTTGTCAGAAACTGGTCACACAAGGGTTCTTTGCAACCTGGACTAGATACTTATTTGAAGATGCCAAAGGAATAGGAGATCAAGACTCAGGTGGTATTGCTTAGTCAATTTTTCTGATATATATTGAATAATTTTCCCTGTTTCAACTCTAAGAGTTGAGTCCTTCTAAATTTACTCAATAAAAATCAATTATCCCAAGTTCTAATTTTAAATTTTAAAAATGCATCCTGTGCTTGGGTTGTTGCAGTATATCCTGTACAATCTGATTCTGAACATAATCATTTTAGGAATATGGGGCCCAGCATCTGGAACTTTGTTGTTGGCGCTGCAAAATGTTAATTTCATGTCAGCCAATTTTGTAGCTCCTCCCCCCATTCTGGAAAATGAAAATTGTGTCACTTCTCAATGCCCAGAATTCTACGCTGAAGATGCATTGATTCTTTCCCAGGTCATTTATCTTGGTTTACTCTGGTTAGGATTGATTGTTCTACTTAATCCTGGAGTTTCAATTGGAAATTTCACAAAAAGATACTTGAAGCCGCGTTGGTGGTTAATCATCAATTCTATGTGGATTTGGGTGGTAATTCCCCATCATTTAGAAACAGCTTTATATTATCCAGTATTTTCTGTCACATTATACGCCTCTTCAGCTTTCTCCATCCCTTCTGGGTCCCAAGTAGTACACCACACTAGACTCTTTCTAGATCTGCTGCCTGGACTACATGGAGAAGTATTTGTACATCTTGGTTCCTCACGCCTTGAGCCCTGAATCTCTCCTGAAACTATCATGCCTGGCCCTGAAGAGTACAAGTACTTCTAGCTAGCCTCAGCCCTTCTTTCATGGCCATTCAGAAGAACCATATCATAGGCTATGTCAAGTTGGAATAGCATTTCAATCCTGTTAAGGCCTCACTTTTTGTAAACTAGATGATTAGGGACTCTCAAAAGCTAAACTAATGGCTCTGACAATCATCCCTAGAGACTCACTCCTTGGATTGACTGAACAAGAGAAGTACCAAGCTATGGCCCTCTTTGAAATATACAAGGATGTCTTTGCAAAAGATGTCTTCAATATTGGAAAGTCAGCTGGTGTTAAGCATGTCATTGACACGCAAGAACATGCCCCTACCAAGTCCAGACCCATTAGACATAGTCAGGCCTACTAAGTCATTGCCAAAAAAGAGTTACAGAAGTTGTTGAGTTCTGTTATATTGATACCCAGCCAAAGCCTTTGTACCTCCCCACTTCTTATTGTCAAAAAATATGGAACCAATACAGTTGTTATTGACTACAGACAACTTAGTTCTACCACAAAGAAGGACAACTATTCCTTGCCTCAGATAGATGACACCCTAGACCATCTAGGAGAAGCTCAATACTTCAGTGCCATGGATTTGATTAGTGGCTAATTGCAGATAGACTTGCTTCCTGAAGACCAGGAAAAAGGTGCTATCATCACTAATAAAGGCTTGTTCCAGAATACCATAATGCCACAAGGACTGACAAATGCCCGGCCATCTTCCAGTGTGCTATAGATGCAGTAATGAGAGAATTAAAACTTACTAGTGTTGAGGGTCTGGATGTACAAGCGTTCCAGATATTGCCATCACACCTAACATCCAGTCATCACCCAATTTGGTGCCTTTCCAATATACCATTCAACATACCAGAAATGGCAACAAACCAATATCACGTGACTGTCCAGGTATCCAACAACTTGAACCCATCCAGCACATGACCAGCCCCTGGGTTTGGTCCAACTAATATCCCCGCCACAGCCAAAACTATATAAGTATAAAGTATTATCCAATAAAACTTACTACTTCTCCTCCTACTTTTTATATTCAAAGCTTCCCCAAAAGGCGCTCCTTATCACTGGTAGCACTACAAGTTTTGACCATGCTGATGAAAGAGAAAATGACTGAACAGAACCCGCCCACCTTTGCCCATATACTCAACCAGACCACATCCCAGGAGACCTGGAAAACGTACTTCCGCGCCCATGACATTGACAAAGATATTCCTAGTGGATGCACTGTATTCAAAGGTCTGGTCATGTCCAAAGCATGCACCAAGATAATTCAATACAGTTGCTCTCTTCAACCACAAACAAACGCACAATCACCTATCACAGGTGAAGTTAACAACACCAAATACATTGTTATTGACAAGTTTTTTGATAAAAACAAAAGAAAACATCATCAACTGGCTAGACCACTCAGCTGCTAAACTCCGCACCAGTCACATCCCCCATGAGAAATGGGTCCAGGAAGCCAGCAAGCGTCTTTATGAGGACGCAACTAACTGGTTTTCCACCTGGGTTGGATCACAAACCAACAACCAGCTTGGCAACTGGGAAGAGTTCAAAGCCAACATCACCCACAATTTCTGCGTCACCAAATCTCTTCAAGATATTGCAATACAGCTCAGTGATCTTCCTCAGAAGACCACTATTGCAGCCTACGCCAACAAATTTGAAGAAATACATTTCAAAATCCAAAACCCAGCACAATATGATAACATACACACCAAAGCATCATTCATCAACAGAATGAAACCCTCTGTTGCTGCCCTCATCTGCCCAGAAGCAAATACCTCCATGCCCGCGCTCATTGCTGAAGCCAAGCGCGCTGAAAAACGCGCCAACATAGAATATGCTGCACGCAACAGCAACCGCTCCTCAAACAACAATGGCAGAGAAAATGACAATGGCAATAAACGCCAAAATACCAACAATAACAACAGCAACTCTAATTGTAACAATAGCAATCATAGCCAAAGCGCAAAATGCTCCTGTCCCAAGAAAGAGGACACCACTGAAATTAACAACGCTGAAAAAGCAACCCGCTAAAAATCTGACCCCAAATTCTCTGACCTCAAAGGTCTCAAACAGAGAAACAGGGAAAAGAGGAGGGGGAAAAGGCTTAAGTGCCCCTGTCTCCCCCCAACACAACAAGAAGAAGTACCAAGACACAAACTTTGCTGCTTGCATCCCCCGTGTCCCACAATCCTCCATTTTTATGAACGTAAAAATTAAAGATCACTCACAACTTCTTGTCTACCCATGCACTTAAAAATCACATACATGTAAAATTTTATTTGGCTCTGGTGCACAACACACTATGGTTAGCAAACCTTTTGTAACCAAGTAAAAAATACCAGTTGTCAAATCCAACTTCAAATACGCCAATATGGCAGACAAATCAAAAGTTCTACTTGAAGGCAAAACAACTCCCTTCAGAATTGACCTCCAAGGCATACAAACGTCCATCAAAGGACTTGTCATGAGCAACATAAACTACAACATTGTATCAGGCATAGACTGGTTCACCTGAGTGAATCCCAGTGTATGTTGGAAAACAAAAACATGACAATAAAAGACAATGGAGTCAATTTCAACATTCTCAAAGAACCCAACAAACTAATTCTAAGAGATACAGTATTTGTCTAAGTCATAAAACAAATGACTCTGAACATCTAACCAAAGACAGTACCCTCCACATAATGAGGTACTCCAAATTTAATCATATGCAAACACAAAATATCCAATACCCAGAACTTGTGGCACTCCTAAATGAATATGCTCATGTATTCAAGGAAGAACTCACAGAGTTACCCCCCAAACAAGAGGTCAAACACGGCATTGACTTGTGCAAAGCCATGCCCAAACCTGCACCCCTCTACAGACTCTCCCCCATGGAAACCCAAACACTAAAAGCCCACATCAAGGACAATCTAGCCAAAGGATTCATTTGCCCATCTGAATCCCTGTGGAGGGCAGCAGTTTTCTTTGTAAAGAAGAAAGAAGGATCCCTTTGCTTAGTTACTGACTACAGAGCACTAAACACAAGTACAGTAAAAAATAAATACCCACTTCCCCTCATTGAAGACCTATTTGCAAGGCTCTCTGGAGAAAAAATTTCTCAAAAATTGACCTCACATCTGGTTATAACCAAGTTGAAGTCAAAGAGAAGGACATATCAAATACTGCATTCCATACACAATTTGGATTCTTTGAATGTAGAGTAATGAACTTTGGGATGGCCAACACTCCTGCAATGTTTGTCACCATGATGAACCAAGCGCTAAACGGTCTCTCAAACACATTATGTTACCTTGACAACATCATCATACTTTCAAAAAAAAAGAGGAACACCTCACGCATGTCTGCAAGACACTCAATTGACTCGCAAAGCACAAACTTTACGCTAAGCCTAGTAAGTGCCAATTTATGAAAAAGGAACTCCTGTTCTTGGGTCACATTGTCTCTGACGGTGGCATCAAAGCAGACCCAGATAAAATAAAAGCCATAAATAACATGCAACGTCCCACCTCTGTGAAACAATTTAGATGCTTTCTCAGTATGGTAGCTTACCTAAGGAAATACATAAAAGACTGCAGAAAGCTCACCACACCAATCAATGACCTAACCAAAGGTAATGCTAAGAAGAAATTCATCTGGACTCCAGAATGCAACAAGAATTTCTAGTTATTAAAACAAGCTTTGATTGAAGCACTAATCTTGCAATACCCTAATAACAACGGGTGCTACAAGCTTGAGTCAGACGCTAGTGACACTGCCATTGGTGCAGTCCTACACATCCGCCAGCCAGGGCAGCAAGACTTCCTGCCAGTATGTTACAAAAGCAGAAAACTAACAAACACTGAGCAAAGGTACCCAATACACACTAAAGAATTGCTAGCAATATATCACTCATGCAAGAAATGGAGATGTTACCTCAAAGGACACTTTAACGTCCAAGTGCTAACTGACCACAAATCCTTAATCTATTTCAAAACTCAGAACGCACCCGCACGGCGCCAAGCCAAATGGATGTCCTTGCTGGAACAGCTTAACCTGGACATCCAATACAAAAAGAGGTCAGAGCTGGTCACAGCCAATGCTCTCTCTAGGCTATGCCATCCAAGAGAGGATCACCCTGACCACCTGGACCCTGACTGGCCAAATCTATACAATACTGAGTACAAGACAAAAGGAAAGGATCCCTCCACACATCAACTAACCCATGATAGGCTAGTAAGGAATGAAAAACATTTCCACATATCAAATAGCACGGTATACCAAATCATCAAAGATAAACACATTCCATACATCCCACTCACACAAAGAGTCAACACTATACTAAGACACCACTGCCTGCTAGGACACACAAAGGCTAAAAACCTATATCTCAAACTGAAAGAGATAGTATGGTGGCCCAACCTGAAGCAAGACATAATTGATGTTCTAAAAAAGTGTACAGTATGTGAAAAATATGCCATCACCAAGGCGCCACAGCCAACAGTTAACCCAGTACCTGACCCCAAACTATTTAAGGTTTGGGGACTGGACGTAGTGGGACCCTTCCCAGAAACCAAAAAAAAATCAATGTTTCCTAATTGCAGCCATCAACTTTGCCACACGTTGGCTTATCTTCTGGGCAACAAGAGATCACAAGGCAGAAACAATAAATTGATTCATCAATAAAGCAATAATAGCAGACTACAGCACTCCAGACTACATCATAATAGATGGAGCAAAAGAGCTAACAGGCCACATAGTAAACAACAATCTAAAAACAAAGAACATCAAACACTCCACAACCTCGCCCTACAGGCCACAGGCCAACGGCAAGGTTGAACGTCTCAACAGCAGCCTTATCAGAACCCTGGAGAAAATAATGGATGGCAAAGCCAAAGACACATGGCCGCCATACGTGAAACATGCATTACTAGTATCCCAGGTTTGTACCAATCAAGGGACAGGCTACTCACTGTTCAAACTAACATACAGGTACAAGCCAGAAATAGTCACCTGCAATAACCAACCATATGTAAAGATCCCCCCAGGGAAACTTCCCACAGTAGAACAGAAACCAGCTCTACAGCATATACGCCTCAAAGACAAACTGGCTGAAATAAAGAGACTCAAAACTCAAAAGGTAACCTCAACAGAGGACCCACTCCCCATCAACTCCCCCGTCTGGGTCCTAGCTGGGAACAGAAAGAAACTAGACTCAGTACACAGGGGACCAGGAAGAATCATCTGATACCAACCAGACAGGAATACCTACCTGGTTAAGTTCCAGGGTGCCAAAGAGCCCATCACCAAAAAGTACCACAGATCTTGCCTCCGCCCTAGCAAAGGAGAACACTTGACCCAGTTGGTCCCCACTAGTAAACAACTCCAGGAACATCAGGCGTCAGCAGTCAAGACAAAGCCCCCTCCTGATGTACCTGAGTAACCCCTTAAGGGAGGGGTGTGTTGAGGGTCTGGATGTACGAGCGTTCCAGATATTGCCATCACACCTAACATCCAGTCATCACCCAATTTGGTGCCTTTCCAATATACCATTCAACATACCAGAAATGGCAACAAACCAATATCATATGACTGTCCAGGTATCCAACAACTTGAACCCATCCAGCATATGACCATCCCCTGGGTTTGGTCTAACTAATATCCCCGCCACAGCCAAAACTATATAAGTCTAAAGTATCATCCAATAAAACTTACTTCTTCTCCTCCTACTTTTTATATTTTAAGCTTCCCCAAAAGGCGCTCCTTATCACTATTGTATTGATGTACCTAAATAACATCAATGTCTTCTCCTGTACCTTCCAGGAGAACTTAATCCACCTATAAGAAGTTTTCCAGAGACTGCTGAAGGCCAACCTCAAGCTGAAGCCTAGGAAGTATAATTTTTTAAAGAACACCTAGATTTCTTTGGCTTTGTCATCAGCAAAGATGGGTTATGTCCAGTTCTGGCCAAAGTTGAATCTATTATCCATATTCAAGTGCATGCTGACAAGAAAGACATACAAGTCTTCTTGGTAATGATAGGGCACTATAGAAGCTTCATTCCCAACTTCACCTATATTAGAGACCCACTCTTTAGTCCATTAAGAACTGATGTAGACTTTTTCTGGAGTAAGGCTTACAAAGAAGCATTTGACGCCCTCAAGCAGACTCTGATGTGTGCCCCTGTACTGACTTATCCCAACTTTGGCAAGCCCTTTGTGGTCCACAATGACGCTAGCCTTACAGCAATAGGTGGTGTCTTGTCCCAGCTTGATGAAAATAGTCTTGAGCACCCTGTAGGTTACTTCTCCAGAACCCTGAACTGCCAAAAGCATAACTAGAATGTGATCAAAAGAGAGTGCCTGGCTTTAATCTACTCTTATCAGAAGTTTAGAGTATACTTTCACAGTGTACTGTTACAACCAAGTTTCCAGACTTACCTGCTAATATATCTTACAATACAAAGGGGGCGCTCAATGAGTCGCCCTTTGACGTATCTAACAACATGGATTAATCTGACGGCAATATCAAATAGCGGGTACTTCATCCTAATTAGGAGCATTACCAATTCAACTTGCTGATCCCCACACAAGATATTCCTTGGCTTTGAACCTTAAATGGGATTTCCCACTATGCCACCCCCTTGTGGCCTGGTGTCCTTCCACATATAGTATATTAATCACAGTATTCTATAATAAGCAATACCTTATTCTTATTATTCTTGTCCTTTCTATTGGACTGTTGTCTTCCCCAATTCAAATACTGAATCTTTATTGGTACAGTTGCAACAGTACATTTCACTGTGGTAACAGATAATGACACTCTAAGGTGGCTCAAAAATCTTAAAAGATCCTGAATGAAGACTTTTTTGCTGGTCTATCAAGCTTTAGGCCTTTTGACTATGACATATTACACCGTGCTAGCTGTTCACCAAAATCCAGATTGCCTCTCATAGTTGCCAACTATTGCCCTTGTATCCTCTATTGCTGATGATCTTTATGAAAAACTACTGGCTGACCAATATTTGTGGGGGGAGAAGCCCACCAAAATTCAAAATGCCTTGAAAAAACTTTTATGTGGATAAAAAAGTTAAGAATGGTCAACTCTTCAAGAAATACAAGGCCCTGGGTTACCTTATGTTTGCCCCCACCTTACGCCTGGACTCAGTAGTTGCCGCTCACAAAGCAAAATGACACAATGGTGTACACAAGACCAATCCTCAGCTACAGCAGCACTGCTATTGGGAAGGAATACTCTCAGATGATGAAGAGACTCTGACTGCCTGCCATGAATGTAACATTGAATGCCCTAAAGTTGCTAGGTTCCAACATAAGCTATTTGCCCTGGCTTTTCTTTCCACACTTTTGTCATTGATTTGGTTGGACCTCTTCCTGTCACTAAAGGTAAAAATAAGTACATACTGGTAGTCGTGAATCAACTGGGAAATGGGTTGAAGCCAAGGCTATCCCCAACCAGTCTTCCCTTACTACTGCTATGTTTATCCTAGAACAAATATTATATAAATATGGATATCTGTCATGAATTTGGTATTAAGATATTTCACTATGATATGCTTAGTACTAATTCGATCCATATATGCAATAGCATTGATGCTATCAATTCGGTCTTAGCCAATATTTAGCCTATCAGTGTTATTACACCATCACACTCTTCATGCAAAACTACCCTAGAAAGTCTTATTCTACTTTGATCTAATCTTCAGTACTTCCAGAGATACAGCAGTGTTTATGATTCTATTACTGGATAATAATACATTATTCCTCTTATCAAGCTCCAAACCAGTGCCTGCCTTGTTGAGCTCATATCTCTGAAACTATGGACTCAAACCTTATTTTGAGACTTATCCAGTATCACCTGATCTCTATAGATCCCTCACATGATATACTAGGATCAATAGAACCTTTCCTGAATGTTCACATGACTGTTCATGTTGCCCTCTGTCCATCCTGAAGATGGAATGAGTGACTATATAATCCTCTCATTCCTTTTCTTAATAAATAAGCTTTATTCATATATCTATTATAAGTCCCTCTTTAATAGTCAACCAGTCCTAGGACAACAGGGTTAGGCTCTACCCTTACAGGGGTTCCTGTCTCATAGGCCTTGTGTAAGCCTGAAATTACAACAATATCCAAAAATCCTTCTGACATATAATAGAACCAACTTAACTAGTCATATGATCCCTTAGATTGAATCAACTTATGGGAATCAGATGAACTTTTTCCATATCATACCACCCTCAAACTAATGGAATGGTTGAAAGAAAAGATGAAAACTTAGTCAGAAAACTTAGGAAGCTCTCTCATTAACATGAGTCTTAATTTGTAAAGCCCAGCTGTGTAGACACAGAAGAACTTTCTTTCTATAATTGATTAAAGAAAATAGTTTTGCAACTGTGCTGTTTTAGCAGAGTTACAAGGAGAAAATATTTAGGAGCTGGAAAATAATCTTTTATTGAGAGATAGTGATTATATACCTGTTGTGAATCATGGATAACAGGAACATGATAGTGTTAATCATACAGCTGGATGGTGAAGGGGGTGGCTTGATCCTGGTAATAATTCAAGCGCCAAAAAAGGTATCCATGTAAGGAATCATCATTTGTTCATGTTGTTGGATTTGGAAATTTGAGTCAGCTTCATATTTTGGCTTCAAGTGACTGGGTAATTGGATTGCGGGTCCCAAACCTGCTTACTTGGAACCTTGCTGGCAGATGAGCCTGCTGTTTTGACAATAGATAGCAAGCTTGGGTAGAACTTCAATGATAGCTTAATTTATCAAATATTCAAAGGGTATTTATTTATAGTATTGCTCACTGTACAAAGTTTTGAAAGTTGGAGGGAAAGCAGGGAATGGGGAATCCCAAAAGTTTGGGTGGTGAAGACTGAAATTGGGTAATTGTAATAGAGGCAAACCTTTGTTCACCTACTATCTGTGGCTAGGATAAGAATTCCTGGTTCTGGACAATGGATTTTGGTTAGAGTACTATCAGGAGGGGGAAATGGGCCTAAGTCTTCCTCAAGGTCTAATTTTAGACTGGGTGGTTGTGTTTGACAAGAGTCTGGTCCCAACCATGTGGCCTGGGTCCCAAATCCCCATTAGTTGGTGCCAGGATTGATGGCCAAGGTTTTGGTGTTATTCCTGAATTTTTTAGGGCTCCATGACCTGCCCTCTAATTTTTATCCCCAAATTCTGGGACTTATCTGATTGATTAATCCCTTGGGTGGATTGTGTAAGAGAGGGGGGATAGACTAATTAAGTTTGTGTTCTATCCTGGAGGGAGGATCATCTAGGACACCATCCAGTGAAAGACTGGTATGGCTGCTCAAAGTGGCGTCCACAAAGAGGAATCAGCAGATAGTTGGGGGAAGTAGAAATCTAAACCCATCAAAATCATGCCGTCAAGCAGCCAGGAAGTGCACTTGGGCGCGGTCTCTTGAATACCTAAACCTTCCTCTTGGGCCCAAGTAACTGGGACCTCAGAGGGGAGGGCGTTAGAGGAGCCAAGCTAGGAGACATTTGGGGAACTAGCTCAAGGGCAGATAGTTCAAGGTTATCACAGGTAAGGCTTCTCACAATGCTCTCACTGGTAACAAGAATGTCCTGAGCTTGTCCAAGAATGTCCTCAAACATGTTCATGAATTGGGTGGGGTTGCTCTCTACACGGTGAAATAAATAGAATATACAACCCCAGAGATCTGGAGAAGTAGTTTATATCATTACCAGTGCAGGTGCTAAGGTATAGGCCACAAACTTCAGTAACAAAACCAAATTTTTAGCAAAGAATGCAAAAAAGAACTATCTTTGGTTTCTCTGTGTAGTAATAGGCAAGAGAAAAACTCTGTAAATATGATCCTGTATTTGAAACTTGAGCGTCAGGCAACAGCCCTGAGCTATATGCTTTAAAGTAAAGCGTAAAGTGATATTTTGAGGGTATAGTTAAAGACATAGGCAGCAAAGCAAATGAGAGATAAAAAAGAACTTAAAGTAAGTATTTAAGTTGATTATACTAATGAATTCAGAGTCAAATCAAATTTTTGAGAGCAAGAGAGGTAAGTGTATATACTAATATTAACTTCAACTCTAGACGCTCCAAAAGAGATGCCATGGACCAGATGAGGCCTGGGAAGGTAAGGGATGATTAAAACTTATACTAACAAACTTAGAAGGCCAAAGGGGACTCAAAAAAGGTCCCAAAGGCCAAAGCAAAGGAAGAGAAAGTCTAGTTGCAACTGAACCAATGAGGATTCAGTATTTGAATTGGGGAAGACAACAGTCTAATAGAAAGGACAGGAATAGTAAGAATAAGGTATTGTTTATTATAGAATACTGTGATTAATATACTATATGGGGAAACCACCAGGTCACAAGGGGGTGGCATGGTGGCATGTTCCATGTAAGGATTGGAGCAAAGGAATAACTCATGTGGGATCGGCAGGTCAAATTGATAGTGCTCCTAATTAGGATGAAGTACCTGCCATTTGATATTGCCATCAGGTTAGTCCATGCTGTTAGAACGTCAAGGGATGGCTCATTGAGCGTCCCCTGTGTATTGTTAGATATGTTGTCAAGCAAGTCTGGGAACTTGGTTGCAACACCCCCCTTGCCCCCTACTTGTTGTCAGAAACCAGGATTGGAGTTTGCGGGAGATCTGGGAAGGTACACACAAACAACTTTTGTGTGGGGATGGCGCGGCAGGGGTGCAAGCAACTGTGATGATGCTTTTTGGTGTTTCCTTGGGCATCCTCCAGCTGACAGGTGTGGTTGTCATAGACTGCAGCTATGTTGAAGGGTCCCAAGTGGTTGGGCTCTAATCTGGCTGAATTGGGATTGAGGGTATAGACAGGGTCTTCTATGGCGTATCTGGCCTTGAGATGTCTTGTTCCTCCCTAAATTTGTTTGTTTTTGATGTCTTGGGACTTAGCGCGCCACTGAATCAGGGAAGAGGTTGGTGACAAGGGGCGTTTTGCAGGAACTGTGGATTGTAATCTCCCTTGTTCCATCCCCGTCAAGCTGTCAGGGGTTCCAAAGGCCAGGGTGTTGGGACTGATCCCAGTGCCCTTGTTGATTCTCGCTTGTAAGATGAGCAGTGTGGTGGGCAGATGTTCAGTCCACACAGTATTAGGATGTTTTGTGAGAGATAGGAAATCAGCTGGACCAGGGAGCCATATAATCACTCTACATGCCCATTGGCTTGCAGATGGTATGGGGTCGTGATTATTTGTTGAAGGGCATTTTTGGCACAATACACTTTCATGACATGTCCAACAAGCTTGGGACCCCTGTCCGTAATGAGGTGTTTAGGTTGTCTAAAATGGGCCACAATTTCCTTGCCAATGAAGCGGGTGGTGGTGGTGTGATAAGTGGTTGCCCATGCTACTGGCCAGCAGGTGAAGTAGTTGATAGCTGTGATGATGTAATTCTTCCCAAGTCTATCTTTGGAGAGAGGTCCAACAATGTTGAGCGCCCACTGCTCAAAGGGTTCCATGGCCTTAATGGGTAGGACAGACTTGGGGGGTACAGGCTTTGATGTGTTCTTCTCACACAACACACATGCCTCAAGGAGATCCAAGATGTCTTGGCGCATGCACAGCCATCAAACCTTACGTTTCATGACCTTGAAGAGGTTAGGTCCTCTGATGTGACCCAAGGTATGATGGTAGTGTAGTGTGGTATCCCCTTACTGTGTGGTGTGAATATAAGGCGTCTTCTCACCTGTCTCTGCCTGGCAGCAGACATTGCCCACATTGGTGGTGAACAGACTTTCATTGTCCTTTAGTTTGGAAATGGTTACCAAATTAAGGCCTTCATAGCAGGTTGCTTCAGGGCGGAGGTAAAGCATTGGCTGATTGGGGTCCAAACTGTTGTCCCTGGTGATGGACGCCACGTAGAGCCTTGAGAGGGCATCTGCTGTGACAAGCTCTTTCCCAGGCTTGTATTTGATACAGAACTAGTAAGGAGATGGGAGCATGACCCTGCCTGCCTGGCAGCGTGTCAAGTTAGACTGTGTGTTGAAATATTGGAGCAACTTGTGGTCCATCAGAACACAGGGTGTAAAGGTGGCCCCTTCCAAGTAACAGTGCCACTTTTTGATGCAGTGCACAATTGCTGCTAACTCCTTGTCATGAATTGGGTAATGTTGTTCTGAGTCAGTGAGCTTCCTGGATTTATATATCACAAGAGGAAAGACACTCTTGTCAGTTTCTACCTGTAACACGCCCCCTATGGCCCTGTCTAAGGCATCAGTATCAAGTTTGTATTAGTGGTTCCAATTGAGAAACTGTAATACAGGTGCATTTTTAAGCCTCTGCTTCAACGTCTCAAAGGCGTGATCTCTGGCAGGAGTCCAATGGAGGCGCTGTTTAGTGTTTAGGAGCTTGATGAGAGGTGCATTAAGTTCTCCACAGTTTGGGATGAATTTACACACGTAGGCAACCATGCCCAAGAAGGTACACACCTGAACAACATCAGTGAGAGGTGGCATGCTGTTGATTGCCTTAATTTTGGCAGGGTCAGGCTTTATCCCTTGGGAAGAGATGGTGTGCCCAAGGAACAAGAGCTCCAACTTGAGGAATTCACATTTGGAGGGCTTAGTCTTCAACTGGTTTTTCTGAAGGGTGTCAAGGACAGCACAGAGGTGTTGGAGGTGTGTGGTTTGATCTTGACTTGAAGACAGTAATGTTGTCAAGGTACACAACAACATACCTTCCAATCAATTCTAAAAATACTTTGTTCATTAACATGACAAAGGTGGAAGGAGTGTTGGTCATTTCAAAGTTCATGACCTGGCACTCAAACAACCTGTAGCGTGTGTGAAAGGTAGTTTTTGCCTCATCCCCTAGTGCAATGCAGACCTGGTTATACTCTGCGGTGAGATCAATCTTACTAAAGAACTTCACACCCGCAAGTGTGTCAAACAGGTTATCAATCAACAGTAGGGGGTATTTATTCTTAACAGTCACCTCATTTAGGGTGTGGTAATCTGTGACTAAGCAAAGGGACTCGTCCTTCTTGGTTACAAAGAAGACAGAAGCCCTGTATGGCAAGTCAAGGGGAAGATGAAGCCCTTATTGAGTGTGTCTACAAGGCGCTGGTAGAGGGTCTCATTTTCTTTTGGTGATAAGTGGTAGAGGGGACGTGCTTTGGGAAGCAACCCATGCAGTTATACAGCATGTTGGATCTCTTGGGGAGGAGGTAGTTGATCCAGTGTTTCACTGAAAACATCCTTATACTACTTGAGGAGCACAACAAGTGCTGGTGGGGACGGAGTAGTCAAGGGGAGGGCTGCAGGTGGTTCTGCGCGGATAACTTCAACTGAACATTGATTGAAGTCTAGTTTCCCCCTTTAAATAATATGAGCCTGTTTCTGTTATTCTGACAAGCACAGTATTGTGAAGCAACTTGCTCATTTCAATGGTATTATCTGAAAACCCAACCCCTTCCTATTGAGGGTGATCACAGACGTATCCCAGTTGATGTATGTTGTGAATATAACGGCATTCACCATGTTTTGATTTCGCCTTTGTTGGACCATTTTGAAGACAAATCTCTTGCTTTTGCTTTCAACTCTTAAAAAAACTGGCTTCTGCTTCAGGAAATATGATTGTTTGGTTTTCTGACTCTGCGCAACTCACTTGCCCCACTCATGCTTGTGGCAAATGATCCTACCGCCCTGGTAGTGTTTTGTGGTATTCCTAACCACTATATATTCCTTTTCATATTAACCAATAAAAATTAAGTTCTATTCAAATTTTTGTCTTTGTGTCTTCTGTACTTCTGCTCCTCTCTCTAGCCACGCCTAGTAGAGATTATTCATCCAGGGCCGCAAGGTAAACGCTATTGCCTTCCCTGTCATCTAACCAAGACTTAGTACAAATCCAATCCTAAGGTTAGGATTCCCTGTTGTGTGTCTGTGCCGCGCCTCAGAACACGACAAAAATGGTGCTCACTACAGGGGCTGTAAGCCCCTTGGTTATCCCTTTTGCATCTACGTTTGCAGGTCCCTTGCCTCTGCCTATTTGGGAGTTGACTTCACCTGAAATAACCAGCCCTCCTATTGAGGAAGACATTGCCGGCCTGCCTATTGTCCCTACTGTACTGAACCTTGGGAATGGTCCCCGCCTATTTGCTTACCCTATGGGTACCCCTGACTTGGAACAAGTAATGGCAGTAGCCCTTGGGATAGCTCAGGACAGGGCCATCCCTTGCCTTCAGTTACAGTTTAGCCATGCCAAATACTATGAGTTAATTGTGGCCCCTCAGTTTTTACAACAACTCCTCTCAGCGGCTGGCTCCGCTGATCATATGCTGTCATCCTTTGTACAGCCTGCCTTGGCCCACCACCAGATGGTGTTGGGACTCCACATTCAAGAGATCTCGTCTCTACAAGCAGCTGTTACCCATTGTTGGGACCAGTTTGCCGCCTACCAACAATGGATTATTCCCTGTTCTCCCTGATATCTGACAATCAGCGTGATTTGGTCACCTCTCAAATACGTTTAGTCAATTCCATCAAGCAAATGCACCAGTTTATCCCTGAGTAAGTTAGGGAGCAACTACATGAGTTTCACCAGTTAGAACAACCCTGGCAAACTCAAGTAGACTCCACCCTAAACGCTTATCTCTCCAATTTTGAGCGCCTAGTGCAACAGCTCAATGCATTCAGTGTCTATTCCTTTGAGCAATTGCAACAGGTAGCGGACCTTGCAGCCCAAGGTCTAAATGAACTCAGTGCAGAATTTGATCAAGAGAGAGCTACCACTGCCGCAGCTATTGCCAAACTTCAGAGTCAGGTGAATGAGCTATCCACTCCCAAACCTGATGTTCTGCCTTCTCCTCCTGCTAATGATCTGGTGAACAGAGAGCAGAAAATCTGGGAAGCCATCTGGGAATTACGTGCTTCCACTTGTAGCCAAGGACGTCCTATGGAAATGCCTCAACCTGATCCCCAGGTTCTTGCGCTGACTGCTCAGGTTGCTGAACTACAGCAAGAAGTCGCTGCTTTACGTGAGGTAGTAACGGCCACGGCTAGTCCACTTGGGGTTAACAAGGAGTATGGCTGTTGTCCTGGATTGGCGGGGGCTCCTCAAATCCACTGTGCCAGAGAGTTGATTGCCCTATCTAATGAGGTGGATCATTTGACACGAGACCAGACTGAGTTGGACAGGGAAGTACAGGAGATGAGTGAGTTGATTGATTCGGTAAACAACAGATTCACCCCTTTCCTATCAGTGGGGCCATCCCTTACTTTGTGACTGGCTAAACTCTCCACGGTTGTCACTACCCAAGAACAACGCCTAGATCTTACTGAACAACATACTGCTCTAGCCAACACTACGGGTGCCAGAACTACCGAGACTCTGACGACCCTTGAAGAAAGTGTTTGACAACTATGGGCTAGGCAACCCCCCTCTGAATCTGAAGCTGAGTTCTCCCCGCACATAAATGTACTTGATAGCAGCAATGGTGATCCAGCTCCCAAGGCACACTTCAAGCCTACTTTTAAGCAAGTCTTTGATCCCAAAACCTCGACTATTGCAGCCTTCTTAACTATTTATGAGACTGCTATGAGACAAGCATCAGATGAAGTTAAGAAAGAATATATTCTGACTTGCCTACACCCGACCTGTCAAGAGGTAGTCATACCAGAGCTGCCCTCCATTGAGACCTGGGAGGACATGAAACAGCTCCTGATTGACAAGTTTGGTGGTGATCTTAGCCTGAAGGTGAAAAAGGATGCTTTCATGCACATATCCTTCAAGCCCAAGGAGACATTAGCTGAATTTGCCAACAGATTTTACATGGAAGGACAACAGTTAATAACAAGCAGACAATTGACAGCTCATGAAGCATATATGGCCTGCGCCCAGGCCCTCAAGGTGAATCAACTCCTATGCCTCCATTTCAAGGCCCATGAGGCTATGCTGTCCTCCATGAAAAGTATGAAGACACTGCTCCAAGATATGCATCTCACCCATTCTGGTGCAGTTGTTCAGGAAAGTTGTGCTGCTTCCAACTCTGGCTCCTCTTCTTGCAGCCCTTGTATCCTCACTATGAACCCCCAAAATCCTCCTCAACGTCAAGGTTGTCACAACTGCAGTCAGATAGGCCACCACTCTTGCATCTGCACCAATCCGCGGGTTGAAGGAGCTGATGCCAAGGATCAGTCGGGAAAAGAACAGTCAACCTAGAGGCAGAGACGCTCTTGGTTGACAATTCTTCCCAGTCTCCTCCTACATCCCCGCCTGCTACTGACTCTGAGCCTGTTGATGATGAAGCTCCTCCTATCATCCTCCTGTCCCATGACATTTCTGACAATTCTGATGTGGTTGAATCTGATGTTGAAGACCATGATGCATACAGGTATTCTGTTCTTGCCGTCCCTGAGACTATTGCCGTTCCCTACAAGCTACAATCTGAGAAGACTACAACTACCACTAAGCCCTTGTCTGAGGCCAAAGCAGTTGTCTCCCACCCCTATCTTACTCAGGCAAAATGGTCCCCTGTATTAGTGGAATCATCAGAGGAAGCTGCTGAAGTTGCAGACGCCGTTTTCAAGAATGTATCTGTCTCACTCCCTCTCCAAACCGTATATAAGGAGTTCCCAGGACTAAGATGCATGATTGAGAAATGGGACAAGGAACTAGATGAGGCACAGGATATCTTGGCTGTTCTGCCACCCTTTGGACGCACCACCACCCGGGTAGAGATATCTATCCAAAAAATAAAGATCAAAGCCGTCCTGGACACTGGTTCTCCTGTCAACGTTGTTTCTTCTAAATTGGTGAAAAAACTTAAGCTGGCCCCTAATCTCAACTACCATCAAACCTATGGCACCGCTGGTCTCTCCATTACTTGCGCCATTGGTGCGTACTCTGCCTTACCAATGCAATTTGGTAAACTCCTGTTGGCTGCGCCGGCAGTTGTTCTAGAAAATGAGAGCTATGACCTTTCTTTAGTACCCAGTTCCTTTGGGAATATAATGGGATCATAAACCTAAAGGATGGTTATCTTTCTATCCTAGGGTATGAAGTCCCTCTGATCTTTGAAGAGCCAATCAAAGTTCCTGGTAAATGTTTGAAGATATGTACTCTGAAGTGCCCCACTGGAGTTTTCACCCTAAAATACCAAACCCATTCCACCAACATGAAGTGTCCTCCCATGGCTTGTCCTGCAACTGAGGGAATCCCTCTCATGGCCACGTCTGCTATCACCATCCTCCCAGGCTCTCAGGCTATCATAGACTCCCAGATATCATATGAACTACCTGAACAGACTTTCTTAGAGCTGTACTCCCCTCCTTTGCTGGGGCGTAACAAGCATTACCTTTGTCCTGGAATTCTAGACATCTCACACAAGGATCCTGTTCATTTACTAGTTGCCAACCATACTGCGCTTCCTATGGCAGTATCCAGAGGACAGGTTGTTGGTTACAGAAAGTTTTTAAATGCTCCTGACTTCTTGTCTCTTCACCCCTTTGGAACGTTTCAAGACTTTAACCTACCCAAAGACGAGCCTCAAGTCCTATCTCTGTTCACTGCCCAAGACTTCCCTCAGTTGTCCCCGGTTCAACAGAAAGAGGTGCTTGATTTACTAGACCAATTCTCAGACATCTTTGCTAAAGATAGTACTGATTATGGGCTAGCCAAAGGTGTGATTCATCAGATTGACACAGTAGATGCTCCCCCCTTTTGTGCCAAGCCATACTGCCGCAGCCGAGTGGAAGATGTGCAGGTTTCTGAGGAGCTCAAGCAACTACTGTATGCTAGACTGCTAGCTCCCTCTCAAAGTCCCTGGGCTTCCCCCCTGCTCATCTTAAAAAAAAGGATGGTGGACACCGGATTGTGATGGACTATCAAAGGTTGAATTCTCTAACCAAGAAAGATTCCTATCCCTTACCGCGCATTGATGACGCCTTTTGACGCCTTGGAGGTTCTAAGTTTTTCTCTGCCATTGATTTGGCGTCTGGCTACTGGAAAGTTGACCTCTCTCCCAAAGACCGTC
Organism: Entomophthora muscae; assembly: GCA_014839935.2. Classification (NCBI taxonomy): domain Eukaryota; kingdom Fungi; phylum Entomophthoromycota; class Entomophthoromycetes; order Entomophthorales; family Entomophthoraceae; genus Entomophthora; species Entomophthora muscae. The sequence continues at coordinate 44,000 of QTSX02003653.1, forward strand.
AGAAGGCTGCACTCATCACCTCAGAAGGATTTTTTGAACCTACCTGCATGCTGCAAGGACTCTGTAATGCCCCGGCAACTTTCCAGAGGGCCATGGATTCTATCCTGCGTGATTTGAAGTTATTGTGTGTCTTAGTCTACCTAGATGATATAAAAGTCTTTAGCGCAACTTTCACTGATCACCTAGCCCATCTTAAAGAGGTGTTCATAAAGATCCAAGAAGCTGGCCTCAAGTTAAAGCCCTCTAAGTGTGCTTTCTTCAAAGAACGCCTTGAATTCCTGGGCCATGAAGTAACCCAAACGTGAATTTGTCCAATGACCAAGAAGGTTAAAGCCATTGCCAAAACACTTCCGCCCACCAACCTCCGAGAAGTACAAGTCTTTCTGGGCATGATGGGTTACTATAGACAATTAATTCTCTACATTTTGCTGATACTAGCAAACCCCTGGTCTAACTATTGTGTAATGTCCTTTTTGAATGGACCGCCAGCCAACAGCAAGCCTTTGAGACTCTAAAACAGAAACTCAAAGAAGCACCCATTTTAGTGTACCCCAATTATGATAAGGAATTCATCTTGTACACTGATGCTAGTGACCTTGCTATTGGGACTATCTTGGCTCAGATTGACAATGAAGGTGTGGACCACCCTGTAGCCTATACTTCCCATGTGCTGAATAAGCATGTAAAGAATTATAGCGTCACAGAGAAGTAATGCCTTGCTGTGCTGCATGCATTCAAACAATTCTGCCACTACGTGTATGGTACCCATTTCACTGTTGTCACTGACCATGCTTTGCTCAAATGGTTACAACAGCTTAAGGATCCTAAAGGATGCTTAGCCAGATGGGCTCTCCGCCTGAAAGGTTATGATTTCACTGTGCTCCATTGCCCCAGGATTTAACATCAGAACGCCGATGGGTTGTCCTGAATGCCCATCCTTGCCCTACATCCTGCTGAGGCAGACCGCCTGTACAAGCTAATTGGCTACCATTCTTCCTGGGAAAGTGAGACAGAAGAGGTTCAACTTGAATTGTCCAAATTGTCTGAAGATACCCTCATATGTGATAACCAACTCTTCAAGAAGGTGTAGGGTCAATACCTGCCATACGTGCGCCACAGTCTTTGCCTCTCTTTAGTGTCACAAGCTCATAAAGAAACTGGCCATGGGGCATTGTCAAGACTTTTGACTGGCTTCAGAAGAAGTACTTCTGGGAGAATCTTTGCCTGTTGATCCCAGATGTCATAGCTAGTTGCCATGACTGCCAACTTCAGAGGCCCCAAGCTGCTTCTCACAAGTTCCAATTGGTTCCCCCTCAACATGCCTTTCACACTGTCAGCATTAATGCTGTAGGTCCTCTCCCCCGCTCACGTTCCAGATGCTGCTTTATCCTAATTGCCGTTGATCACTTCAGCAAGTGGATAGAAGCTTGCCCTACTAAAGACATCACTGCTAAGACTACTGCTGCCTTCCTGCTGCGGGATGTTTTCTACTGCCATGGCTGTCCTCAAGTGCTGTTATCAGACAATGGAACCCATTTCAATGCCAAACTTGTAACCTCTGTTGTTGAAGCTCTAGGGACTCACCAGTCTTTCTCTGCCCCCTATAATCCTTCCACTAATGGGGCAGTTGAGTGTGCCAACTCAACACTGGTTTCTATCATGAGGAAACTCACCTACTCTGACGCTGGCAATTGGGATCTATACTTACCTGCTGCACTCTTTGCCTATTGTCTGAGCAGGCACCAGATCAATGGGTACTCCCCCTTTGCCATGTTGTATGGGCGTGAAGCCACCACTCTGTTGCTCTTGGGGGTTCCCCTACTCTCCTCTGATAAGGCCATGAATCCTGACAACTACATCAAAGACTTAGTCAATTGCATCATTAATATAAATGCCACTGCCTACACTTCTGCCTATAAGACTAAGATTTTTGAGCTCTCTCCTGACAACACTGGCCGCTCCCCCTTGCCTGAGTTTGCTGTTGGTGACCATGTCCTATACTGTCAACACTGTGTGGGTGGGTGCGCACACAAACTAGACTCCCTGTGGATTGGTCCTTTAGAGGTGACTTTCAAGCAAGGATCTGAGTACACTGTAAAGCTCCTCTCCAGTGGTCGTCCTTTTGCTTGTGTACACGCCAAATTCCTCCGCAAGTATCACCCCCCAAAGGCCAATCTAGAGGGGGGCAATGTTGTGAATAACAGCATTCACCATGTTTTGATTTTGCCTTTGTTGGGCCATTTCAAAGACAAATCTCTTGCTTTTGCTTTTGACTCTCAAAATGAACTGGCTTCTGCTTCAGGAAATATGATTGTTTGGTTTCCTGACTCTGCGCAACTCACTTGCCCCACTCATGCTTGTGGCAAGTGATCCTACCGTCCTGGTAGTGTTTTATGGTATTCCTAACCACTATATATTCCTTTTCATATTCACCAATAAAAATTAAGTTCTATTCACATTTTTGTCTTTGTGTCTTCTGTACTTCCGCGCCTCTCTCTAGCCACACCTAGTAGAGATTATTCATCCAGGGCCACAAGGTAAATGCTATTGCCTTCCCTGTCATCTAACCAAGACTTAGTACAAATCCAATCCTAAGGTTAGGATTCCCAGTTGTGTGTCTATGCCGCGCCTCAGAACACAACAATGTAAGGTTGGTTGTGGTAAAGCCAGTTGAGGCCTGCAATGACATTGTGGCTGAGCCCTGCCATGATTGGTCCAGAGAGCTTAACCTGGATGTTCCCCATTCTCACGGAGAAGGGTACTGTCTTATAGTTAATTGCCACTCTTTGGGAATCAGCAACTTGTACTGCCTTGAACCTGCTTGGCACTTGGTCTAGTTGTTGAGCGTCTGCAAATGTCTGGTCAACCATAGTGTGGTTGGCCCCAGTATCTACTAGTAGTTTGTGGGTGTTCCCACAGAAACAAAAGGGATAGGCCAAGCAAGTTACTTTATTTAGAGAGTGACTGGCTTGAAGTATGGGGTCATTGCTATGAACTTGGAAGAAGTTGAGGGTTTAAACTTTGTGAATGTTGTAGTTGCAGGGGTTCTTTGCTAGGAGGGATTAAGAGTGAGGGTCTAGTGGGGTTGTAGAACCTCTTGTAACTACAAACCCCAGGCTTTTCCTGGGTCCTCAATCTGTGCTAACTGGAGTTCTCCCTTGCAGTGTTGCTTAGCCCCATTTCTCTGTTGGCATGGCTGGCGGCAACCTACTTGCTTGTGGGCACTGCCAGGTGTGAGACAAGGTTGGGGCGGTGCGTCATTGGAGCGGCAGAAACCCATTGAAGCCTGGTTATTAGCCTCTACAATGACTCAATAGTAGTCATCAATGGAGGTGCAACAACCTACGGGAACCCACTTGCAGATATGGGGGTTTAACCCATTAATTATCAAGGTAAAAAACATGGTGTTCCCATCAGTCACAGCTTCTGGGGTGGCAGCAAGAGCTTGCTTCCAGGCTAAGGTATTCAGGAACGGACCCAGTCTGTTTGATATCCAGGAGGGGAGTCCCTACCACAATGGACAAGAAAGTCTCACTGTAGCAGGACTTTGCAGCGTCCCTGAACAACGCCCAGGTAATTTCTATCTCTTGCTGGCCTAGGTGATGAACCAAACTGCAGAAGGTCTCATAAGGCAGCCTGAAGCAGTGGCAACCCACATAGGCTCATGTACCTGACATACACAGAGGCGGGCTTCAGTGGAGTGGAGCCAACTGACTATATCAGTCCCTTCCACGCCACCTGCAAACGTTTCCAACTGGAGGTTGAGCATGTGTTGTGACAGATCTGACTGGGGTGGGGTGACACTAGCATTGCGCTGCCCAAGGCGGCGTTGGTTGTACACACTTGTAAGTACCAGTTGATCTTGATAAATGATGTACCTGTTGGGGATATCCCCCTCAGGGATTGGCAGGAAGGTTTATTGATGGGGAGTAGCCATACGGCCCTTACTCTGTCCTTTCTTGGGGGAATTTTCTCTTTAGGTAGGCTGTGAACCTATCACTGCTACCAATGTTGCAACTGAATCAATGAGGATTCAGTATTTGGATTGGGGAAGACAACAGTCCAATAGAAAAGACAGGAATAATAAGAATAAGGTATTGTTTATTGTAGAATACTGTGATTAATATACTATATGGGGAAAGCCACTGGTCTACAAGGGAATGGCATAGTCCATGTAAGGATTGGAGCCAAGGAATAACTTGTGCGGGATCAGCAGGTTGAATTAATAGCGCTTCTAATTAGGAGAAAGTGCCCGCAGTTTGACATTGCCATCAGATTGGTCCATGTTGTTAGACACGTCAAGGGACGTCTCATCAAGTGTCCCCTGTGTATTGTGAGATACATTGGCAGGCAAGTTTTGGAACTTGGTTGCAACAGTCTAAACTTTAATTTTTTGAAAAATGAGCAAGCAGGGGGCTTTCAGACCCCTGTCTTGCTAAAAGGGATGAGCTTTTGAAATTTAAAGTCACCTGACCCAAAGGTCAGATTTGATGGTTCCAAGAGAAATTTTGCAAGAAGAATCTAATGGGTTGGGAAGTTTCCAACAATTTCCAAGCCAAACTCTAATTGGCTGATGCCTAAAGGGCACTTCAGGATGCCATTAATTCCAGTCTGAATGGAATTTGTTGGATTGGAAGGAGCGTGTCCTGGTTATTTAGCCTTTATTTGTTTTAAGTGGGGGCAAAACCAAGCCAACAAATAGTCCAAATTGATTGGGGATTTCTCCCAAGTAGAAAAAAATTCAGAGAATTGGTAGTTCCCACCTGAGAAGGGTATGAAGCACAAATCTCTTGTCAACTGTGTGGGCTAAATTCTCAAGTGAATTAAGTGGTTTAACTGGATTTTGAGGCATTTTCTTTGTGTGGTGGGGAAATATTGTTCTATCCAGGGCTAAAGGGGGAGTATCTTTAAAAATGGTGAACAATGGCCAAAAAAAACAGCCAATAAGATAAATTAGCACAAATGCATCAAATAATTATTAAATGACCCTTATGTCACAACAATCACTTTCTCACTTGGCTCCTGATTGGCTTAAAGTATATAATTACTGTAAATTCAGAACCTAAAGGTAAAAATGCAGGATTGTCAAATTCTTTTGCGTGAACTAACCAACTTAATGAAGTAATTTTCATCCCAGAACAACTTCTTTTTTATATAAAAGTATAAAAAATATTCCAGTTACTTGGTGAGTTCACGCAAAAGAATTTGTCAATCCTGCATTTTTACCTTTAGGTTCTTAATCTACAGTAAGGCTTTGAATTTGGATCAGCAACAACTTTCTCTAAACACAATAAACATATAATTTTCTAATTTTAATTTAGCTTATCACCAAATTGTTGTTAATATTTTTACAAGGGGCTGTCTAAAGAGCTAAAAACAATACGGCAAATATGAAAGCAATGCAAAACAAAAGCAAACAACAATATCAAGATAAATATAAACCTTATACACAATGAGTAAAAAGATGTGACATTGTAGTAAATGGTAAAACAAACAGGGATAAACAAAGAGGCAATAATATCAGAATAGCACAGAGTTTGTTGGGGTAAAATATATAAAAACATATTCAAAGTTTAGTAAAAATCAATGAGAGAACTTGAAAAACTACTCAATGACCTTGACTCTGCAATTTCAAAGATCAAGGAGATCAATTGTAAAGTCAACACAAAGGTAAATTCCGCTGTCCTAACAGGCAAGAAAATAAACAAGGTGTCCACAAAGGCACTCATTGTCAAGATTCCTGATATATCAGAGAATATTCTTGAGCATGCTTTAAACGTTCAAAAGACTGTGGTTTAGGGCCTGCAATTAAAAGCGTACAATCTTTCTGGGCTGTCCATCTGGATTATCAACCCAGAGATGTATGAACATCTCAAACCTGCCAAGTGCGTCAGAACAGAGGATATCAAATTGCTGGAGCAACTGCTTGCGCCAAGGATGGCTAAGCCTGCCAAAGCCACTGACAAGAAGGACACCAAAGAAGGTAATCTAAAAATAAAATAAAATTGATAAAAATTCTTAAATTCTTACCTATTTTTTATAATTAATTAATGGCGTAATATGCCAGGTCCTGGTCCTCTTTGTTCCTGCCACGTTTTATGCCAACTACGCCAATCATGTGGCAAGGCAGCTGGCATTGTCTCCTACCATTGTGCATAAGCTTAAGGACCAAATAAACGGTTCATTCCCAATGTTGAAGGATGCGCTTCTGGGGCTAAAAATGGTGAAGGGGCATCTGAGTGGGCAGTTACTGCCTACAAGGATGCCCAAAACACTCTGCTTTGACCTGGTGGTCCTCAGAGGAGTTTACAGTGTAAACATCATTGAGCTTATTTGTATATCCTGGAGACGCTCTTATTCAAAAATATATCAGGTATGGGTGGGCCATGCAGCTGCTCACTTCTGCTTTCTAATGGAGCACACCATCTCTTGCCTCCTGGAGAACTTCAGGCAAGCAGCGGGAAAATTGGCTGTTGTCAACGCAAAAGCTGTGAAAAAGACAAATATCCTCCTTGCTGATTTCAGGCTGGCCTGGAGTGCTAACAAGATAGGGCTCCCTCAGGCCATTTAGCTCACATTTGCAAAGGCAAAGCATGAGAAGAAAATTAGTGCCATGTATAATAAACTCTGTGAGTTTACAGAAGCTTTTGCAGAGAAAAGGCTTCATCTTGTGGTTTACCTAGGGTTCCTCTTTTACTTTGGAATGGGTGCCAATGTAGAGGACCTAGATGTGGTACTTCTTGGTATTGAGGAGGCCAGGCTCTCCATAGATGGGAAAAAGGTCCCCCTGGATACAACTTGGTTGATCTTGTGATACAGGACGCACTGGTCCTGGCTGGTATCTATAGATTTGAAGCCCCACCTGAAAAGCTGCTCATGAACTCTCACCTCACAGTAATCTCTTTTACCAGTAGGCACAAGCATTTTGACAGCAGAGTATTCACTGTGCATGGTGTGGCGGTGGAGTTTGTGTACCACCTCTATTGCCAGGTGAGTACATATCATAGAACTCATTATTGGTGCAACCAATAAAGTCTCTTTCCTCAGATATAATTATATACTTTTAATTTTTACTTTTCATATTAATTAATTTTTTAAAATAAATTTTATTTTAGTGAACTATTACTCAGAAAAAATCTTGTAGAAGGTCTTTATACATGTTTAAAAATATCTGTTAATAAAAATCATAAATGCCTTGAGAGCTTTGCATTTAACTTTTTTAATTTACTCTATATATTAGTTTGAAAGAAGTGAGATTTCTATATAATCATCATATTGTGATATTACATATCTGAGATAGCCATCACAGAATATAATAGATATAATTAATTTGCAATATAAAATTTTAATCTGTGTCAATAGTGCCGCTGTATGAAATTGCAAGCTTGGAGTCATCTAAATATAAAACAAAAATCCATAAATCTAAAAGAGTAAATGGAGTAATATAATAAATAATCAGAATTGTTAAGCCTTTAGTTGATTGGCTGTTTGGCAAGGCACATGGGGAGAAATTAATTAGTGTGACCATAGAATTTAGCAACTGTCTAGGCTGGAAGGGTGTGGATCCTGGCCTGCAGCAAATCAAAGAGGTCCTTGGTCCCAGTTGGCGCCCCCCACTTGACAACTTGCTTGAGCCACCCAAAGACCTCCTCAATAGGGTTTAGGAATGTGGAATAGGCAGGGAGGAATAGAAGGCAAAAATTTGATGTGGCCAATTGTTGGGGCCAACTGCAATGCTGGTATCAATAGTTGGAAATTCCTGGAGAATATCCACCATCTTGTGAATTCTAACGTTATCTAGTAGAATTACATTGATGAATCCTGGAATTGTGCACCTCAGGTGCTCCTAGACTAATTGGAGGAACAACAGGAAGATATGACTGTTGTGGGATCCCAAGATCATTTGATAGAGCTCAATCCCCTTTGGACCAAGGAGAGCCACCATCAAATAGGCTGTGGCACAAACAGCACACTCTGAGCTAACCTGTCATTGGAGCCTTTGGGGACATAGCCATAGGCATTTTGCATAGATGTGTCATGGCCCATACCAGAGTCTGGCTGGGCTCCCATAGGGGAGGCGGACCAGGCCTGGAAGGTTAAGTACACAATAGGCGCAATTCTGACCAGATATTTGACTGCAGTAGCTAGGGAAAGCCAACACCCAGTATGGGGCACAACCTGGTTGGCCAGCCCCAATACTGTGATATAGACAAAACCCAACTTACTGAAGTCCTAGGCAGAAGGCACAGTTGGTAGGAGAGAGTAGGAGTAATCTCCAGCATGGAGGACAAAATGATCACTCTTGGTGACCAGGAGGAGCAGATGTGTGAGTTTGTAAAGTGTAGTGGAGATACAAATAAATGCAAACAGAATAGTTATATTGGTACAAAAGTAGATAGATCTTGCAAGAAAATAAGGAATCCTGAGCATAAAGTTGTTTTATTTTAAGATGTCAACAGTGAGGAGGGCTCCTCCCCCTCACTACTTATACTTACTTGATTCTCTGTGGCCTTTTGTGTCACCAGGGAACTGATGGCATCAACTTCAGTTGAACTTATAATTTTCACTGGAATTTGCGTCCTTGGGCCAGGGGGTGAGTGCCCATTGGTTGGTATAACATGATACTTTCTTGAACTGCAGCATGCCAAGGTGCCACAGTTATTTATAGATCCCACAAGCAATTGAGTGCCCAATTGCGCAATCAAAGGATTGTGCTCCCAATGTGCCATTTCCCAATAGTTGAGAGCAAAATTTGATAGTAGAGTCAAAGCCATGGATTCAAGGCTTGTGTGCCTCTCAAATCCCAGGCCATTTGTTAACTGAAAGGGGGTTTTCTTGCTCTAAGAGATACTTTGTATGGGTTTCCAAGCTGTGGAGTTTTTTGCCTCTAGGCAGGCCAGATGACTGTCCAGGGCAATCTGGGCCCTGACAAGATGAGGCAAATGCTGATTTTTCAATATAATAGAATTTGAAGGACCCCTTTTTTGAGGGCAGTGTACGCCTCAGTGTATTTTTCCCAGGTCTTGATATTGTTGGGGCTGTTTTTATTATAGGGAGATACCCCCAAGTTTTTCCAGGAAAACTTCACACCCTTAATCACATGGTATTAAAAGGAAATTGAAGCCTTGACCCCAAAAGTAGACTTGACTATAGCCTGTATATTTTCTAATTGGAGATGACATTCTTGGTTTATTCACTGGCAGATTGCCCATTTGTGCTTCTTGGTGAGAAGGATGCAAACACAAAGGATTTCTCCATGGCAAGAACTTGCCAAATTTTGATTAATTTGTTAAATTTGTTAAATTTGTTAAATTTTTTACTGTCATGTTTGGAATCCACCCCAACAAGGGCCACAGCCATCTTGTAATTACCAGATTCCTGCATAAGCTTGAGAAGGTTGATGTGCTTTATGTCAGGGGTGAGCTTCCAGGTGGCCTAGTGGGAGTAGTTGAATCTGGATCATGCTCAGGGACAGTTACACAAGGCATGAACACCTTGTTGTAGAAGGCCAAAACCTTCTTGAGCACTAGCTGCCCTCCATAGTCCTATTGAGCTTGAAAAATAGGAAGACAATAACAAGTCCATCACTGACATAAATCTTGTAGCTAGTGTCAAGCACAGGCTTCATTTTCTTCATTATGGCTGCCAGGGCTGCTTCCTGGTGGTAGACTGGGTTAAACATAAAGGAAGTAAGCCCAATTTCTTGTTTCTAACTTTCTTGGTAGTGGTGACCTTGGTCGGCTTCCGGGTCAGCTTGGGGATCCAAGGGTTGATGTTCTGCACCCTTGCGCATTGTACTCCTTGAACTGGTTGTGTCAGTACAATCTCACTATTGAACTCTCCTCTCCTGTCTCCTTCCTGGGTAGGCACTTGCATTGTACTGACTCAATTTTTTGACCCACAGGGGCAACTGCAACTGTGGTGCACAACAGGTGCATTATTACTTTATTGTTGTGTTCCTTCCATTTAAATCTTAATAAAATACTAAATAAATTTCTATTAAGTTACACACTGGTTTTAATTTTTGCTTTTATCTGAATATGGTAATTTAATTAATATTTTCCTCACTCAATATCCCACTTATATTTTTTTATTTCTTAATTAGTTGTTTTTGGTTTTACAACCCCCACTTTAGAACACCCAAAAATATTTTCCACTCTTTTCCCCAGATTTCAAGCCAAATTTAAGCACTCAACACAATATTTTTAAAATTTATGTTTCAGATCTTGTGTCTTATTTTAGATGCCTTGGTATCATTCTTGATTACAATCCATTGCACAAACTGTGTGAGTGATTTTGCTTATGGTTTGAGTTCCTATTGTGTTTCATTGTTGGTTTGAGTTTTGACTCACTGTGCTTGAGTGTATTTTATCACAAATTTACATAGTAAACATGTGTACACCACAGGTTAACTTGCACCATTCTGTTTGTGAATCCATTTATTTCAGTTTTTATTTTGAATAGTTTCATTTGTTATGTGTGCACTTTGTTGCTATGTTGAACCATTTTGTCCATTACCGCCAAAACCCCTGTTAACAGAGCGTATATTTACACTGGTATTTGGAATTTGCTTAAATCTGATATCATTTCGTTTAATCTGAGGTATTTTTGGTTGTCCTCACAGCTTTTAAAACTACTCTACTCACAACCAGGGATCAAAGTGGTTTGCTGGTGCATTGGGAACTTGAAAGGGGGACCTGTGGATCCTTTGATGATTGGCTGCTACCATGGATGTGGCTGGCCATCTTGGTAAACATGCCAGCACCCTTCTGATGGAGAAAAACACAGCCTGGTCTTGGGCAGTAAGAACCACCTGGCTGAGAGTTGTGGGGGTTATCTCTGATTGTGTCCCCAAAGTTGAAGAACAACACATCTCCCAGGTGTAGATCAGCACGTTCAGCAGGGAAAATTGCAGCAGCATGGCTGCCTGCTTGAATTTTCTTGGAGTCCCCTTCAGCCCACTTCATTTGATGGCTCAGGAACATCCTGTACTTGGAATCAGCTGCGCTCCTGGTGGCCACCAGGAGGAGAGGAGTTTTCTGTACTAGTATCCATTGGTGTAACTGGATGTGGCCTGGTAAAATACAGTCCCTTTTGGGGAAGCTGCCAGGAACACACCAATGAAAGCACCTTCTGTTCTATCTTTTTACCCTTCTTGGTTTATTTTTACCCAAAATGCCATAGTCCTGTGCTTTTAACAGCAACTTATTGTAGGATATAAATATGACCTTGTCAGAATTTGAGGACAGGCAGTGGGTGATTGTGGCATCACTCACAGGGTCATAGGGCAAATCAGAGCCACCATCTAACTCATCTGCCAGCCAGTTGGTCAGAATTAGGACACAGACAACAAGTGTAAAGTCATTCCCCCCTTTAGCCTTGGATAGAACAATCTTCCCGCGCTACACAAAAAAATCTGCTTAGAAGACGGCTAAGCCCCTTAATTCCCTTGAGGATTTAGCTCACACAATTGATGAGAGATTTGTGTTAGCATACTCTTCCCAGGTGGCAATTACTGATGTGTTGAACTTGGTTTCAACTTGGGAGAAATATCTGATTATTTTTGACTATTTTTTGGCTTGGGCTTGTCTGCACTTGAAATTAATTAAGTCTAAACAATCAAGTTGCGCTACTGCCAAATCTTTAAATTCTAATCCAACTGGATTGAATGCTGATTTAAATGACTTCAGCAATGCCAGCCAATCAGAGTCAAAGCCGGAAATTATTGGGAAACCTCCTGACTCACTGGATTCTTCTCTGCAAAGTTTCTCCTGTGACCAATCAAATCCGCGCCTTGGGACAGGTGACCTTTCATTGAGAAGTCTGTTTCCCTCAAAGCAAGACAGGGGACTTTTGGCTCCCTGCTTGCTCATTCTTACAAATAAAGCTTTAAACTTTCACACTTAGGATTTTGGTGATTATTTTTGGGTCTCCTATCTGGCCCTTTAATTCCCTGAGATTATTAGTAAAAATTTTAATTCTCCTTACCCTTTTTCTTGCTTCTGGACCTCCCGGTGTCCTCCTGAAGCATCTAAAGACATTGTTAATGTTGACGCTAAAGCTTACTGCATTTGCTTTGGAAAAAACAACTTGACTTTTAAAATTAGTAGTAAATTTAGTATATTTAACTATTTTAAGTTTGGTTTCATCTCACTTTTGCTTTTGAGTTGCTTGTTGCTCTCTATACACTTATAACCATCCAACCCCGCTTTTGAAGTACCTATATCCTGTGGTTGCTGTTCTTTGTTTCCTCTCAGTCTTCCATTAGATTTTTGCTCATTCTTGCCCTTTGGTTGCTTTCTAGAATACAAAAAATCTAAAAGAAACCAATCTGTTGGTGCTGAGCTCTGGTTTTGCCCCTGAGAGCAATGTTGGTACCTCTTGCCAAGTTTTTTGTCTACACCTTGGTGCCAGCCCTGGTGATGATATGGTGTACTACCCTGGATCTTTGGGGGTGTATTTCCCATTCATTTCACTATGTTGGTGCTAACCCAGATCAATTCATGCACATACTGGAGATCATCCCTGGACGCGCCCAGGATATCCTTGCCACTATTGAGAATGTTATAAGAAGTTTGACATGCAACAACCTCAAGTTCTCTGCTCTTGATCCAGTCCCCTCCATGACCCCTAGCCCGGCCCCTTTGTCTTCTCCTCCCTTGGAGATCCTGGCCCCACAGGTCCCGGAGGAGGACTTGGTTGGCCAAGAGCTAGGTCCCAAGTGTGCTCCCTGGTTGCTTGGTGGAATACTATTGATGGGCTTGGACTCGTACTTTCCTCATCTATCTGCTGCATCCTCCCTTTGGACACCCCTTCAAGCGACCATACCAGTCTTTCACTGGATGGTGTCCTGTTGGTTCCTTCCTCCAGGATGGGAGCCAAACTTATTTATTTTAGCCCCCCTCTCTTACATCAAGCTCATGCATCCAGAGCTGAGCAGTGTGGCAGGCAATGAAGATAAAGTGAAGCCCAAGTAGGGGACAAACCTCTGTCATTTGAAGGTCAGGGTCCCACTGGAGTAGGGCAAGTATTATAAGATAGTCATCCTTGATCTGGGATCTGACCTGCTTCTTTGGCTTTTTGGTAAGCTTGCCCCCCGCCTCTCTTAAAGAGGGCTTGGAATTTACATCTTACCGCTGCCTGGGTGAATTTTAGGCAAGTGGCAATTTTGGCAAATGTCACACCACTCTGTTTGAGGCTCATAATCTTCTCTATGATATCATTGGTTGCTGGGCGTTGTTTTTGGGTCACTGGGAATATCAGTCCCAGATTGGGCAGGGCTTGATTTGATTGGCTCAAATTCTCAAGCAATGGTTAGATTGAATTGGAGGATGCCACAGTTGCCCAGTCTCCAGAATATGGCACAGGCTTGGGTTGGTCCTGGTCTTGAGGTTCAGAATATTGGCTGTCAGAAAAGCCACCCATAAATAGGCCTGGTGACACATACAACTTGGCCTCCTCACAACTTGCATTGAACTGGGTATAGAGGGGGGCCGTGGCAGTTATGCTCCCTTGATCATCAGCCTGGTCTTGGAGTTGCTCTTGATACTGCTCCTTGACAACATCAAAGTTATCTTCACTAGTAAAACTCATTGTAAGAAAAAGGCAACATAGATTCTATTAAAAACAGAAAAGCAAATTTTTTTCTAGAGAATTTATTTTGTTCAACTGTGTGCTCTAATTTGAGACATGCTCTCAGACATAAATGTCCAAATTTAGAAGCAGGTACATTGGAAATAATGCTATAGTTCCCTGGATAGATTTTGATGATTTGCTCCTGAAATCCACTGCTCCCATTTCTTGCCCCAAGAATAATCAAGGTTGTCAAGAAAAGGTGTTGCTTTGTGTTTGAGCATATCACTCTCGTGGCTGAACCCTATTTTTCTCAGTTCTATCATTTTTGTTACAGGATCGTTATTGCAATTGGTGGCGATTGATTTAGGATGTGATGGGGTGTGTTTTTTGAATGTGGGTTACTTTTGTTTGCTGTCTTGATTTCGAGATTTGGTCATTTACTTAAATTCTGTTGTGCGCCTGGCTATTTTTATTTCAGAGCTAGATAGATGGAAGCTTTGTTGAGTAAATTGACCTTCAATCGGTTCCAGTTGAAATGCCTTGTGTGACTGAACCTATGCGTTCTAAACTGAATGGTACTTGTTTATCTCAACAGGTTTGAAAACTGCTGTATATCATGGCTGAATCAGGGCTGGTGTTTGCTGCAGCGATATGTTTATTTGATAGCCCCGTTTAAATTGGTGGTTTATCTCTATTTTATGGATAATATTGATGACCAAGTCGAGAGAATAAGGGTAACTGGGTTAGATATTTGTTTAAAAGAGAGATCGTTTATTAGAGAAGATGGGCAATGGAAAGTTGAAGGATGAGCTTCTGAGATAAAACATGTGTTGTATTCTCCAGGAAAGCTTTGAGCAGTGGATCAAGTTGCTCAGGAGATTAAGTAGGAACCAAGTTCGATCCTAATTCATATGTTTAGCAGGTATTTAGAGATATCGATATGCTGCTAAGATATCAGGTTCAAATATTCTTTTAAAAAGGCCTGTTAGTATTAGCTTGATAAATTTATAATGACGGAAGATCTGATCTTACTATATGTATGATGATATGGAAAATTGCTTCTTCAATCCTCGATTAAAAGAAGTATAAAATATGAAAACTTGTGAGTAATTAGGGTTCTAATGTAGCTAATAGATATACGATACTTGACAATAGGATGTCATTTATTAGCATCAAAATCAGTCACCAGCATGAGTTGGAAGTTTATTCTTCATAGTCTTCCATGCCTAGTTCTTCGTCGTCACCAAAGGTCTCCCCGTCATCCAAAGGGGCATCGATTAGAGTTTCCTCTACGCCCTGGATAGTCATGCCGCCAGTATTCTTGCCATTCCCATCTCTATACTTGACATTGGGATTGTAAGAGCCAAGCTTGAAGTTGCTGAACGTTGGCAGGGCTTGGATGAGAACCGAGAGAGAGGCGATGCAGAGGAGATATTTCATTTTTGACTGCCACACTAGACTGGCTTGATTTAAATACAACCTTTCACTCCAAGAAAAGCTATTTCCTCAACTTGTTCCCTACCTTGTTCCACGCCACCGCTGCGTGGCATATCCGCATATTTGGCTTTTAACTTACACGTTGATTTTCATTATTTAAATGATGATTTCTTTGGGTTTATATTGTGACGAGGTGGCTAATGTAAAACAAGGTTATCAATTTATGTGCGTGGATCAATAACACTCTATTCACACTATCAAATATAAATGTCAAGCTAAATTAAATCATGATGTCCTTTTCATTTAGGCTTGTGGTGGGTTTGCTCTGAAGGCTGCTTTATAATTAAGCATTATAGCTAGAGCAAATCTGGCCCCAATTTTATTGGAATTAGGGCTTTGCTTTTGCCACTTGTAGAGGATCTGTTTTAGATAAAATCATGTGGATTGAATGAGTTCTATTGCACTTTATTTTTTAAATAAATTGAACTGATAAAGTCACGTTTTGAAAAATCTAATTATAATATGTTTTGTTTCTTTGTTAAGATTGCCACGCACTCTTGGTTTTGCCCTTGGATTTCATACCAGATGCCAAGTGAGTGGCACCAAATTCTAGAGGAAAGAAAACCTTCCCCATCCGGATCCTTCCTAAATAAATTGGATTCTTCAAGCTAAAATAATCCATAGTTCCAGAAGGGATCCGATTTAGCCACCTAAACTAATGCAAAAGTTGGAATCCACTCGCATTTTGTCCACCGCAACCCTATTTTCAATCATCCCTGCTTGAAGATATATTTCTGCCTTTTCAAATCCAATATATATACTCATAATAAACACCGATTTTATGATTAAACATGCATCCTAGTTCTCAAGTACAGATATTATAATTTCTCACATGTTTTATCATTTTCATCCAGTACAGCTATGAAACAATATAGCCACATTATAACAAATAATAATATCTCCCAAAGTAAACATGTGGCACCATGCCTATCAGCAATCCCCTGCTAGTGTAGTCACATCATATTCAGTTACTAGCAATTCTCAAGCCACCAGGAGTTTCCATGAACCAGAAGCATGCTCTCTAGCCCTGCACTTGGTTTGCTATTCCCCTAAACACAAGCAATAATTTGTCTTGATAATAGACCATTCAAAAATAATTTATAAGAACGGGTTGAGCTGAAACCAGTTTAAAGCCTAGCTAATTCTAAACTTATCCCACCAATAGAACCATAACCCAAGGAGGAAACCGGCACCATATGTAATATCTAAATAGACCCCACATCAAGCCCAGCAGAGACGAACTGATGGCCAAACCTCCTAACTTTACTAATCCTTACTCGGTCGCCAATACATGATCCAGTCTTTCAAAATAGCCACATACTGATTTTAATGAACTTGGTGCGAAGATCACCAAGATTCCATAGCAAACCTGTAGGCTTCTCAAAGATGAATGTATCACTCCAGCCAGCTTCTCAGTTGGCAGGGGGTAGGGAAATCAGCTGCATCCATGGCCTTTAAGATAACCTTGTGGTAGAGGATGGCGTTTACAACGACGGGAAGATTTCCAATAAAAGCGTGCTCAGCTTCCAAGGGAAATAAAAAACCATTGTGGTCAATAAAACCAGTTTGAAACTGTTTAATGGCCATTAAAATTTGATTGTACCAATTAGCGGCCTCTGACGATTTTCGGGCCAGTGTTGTGGTGTACAACAAATATGAAATATTGGTAATAATTAATTAACCAAGAGATGAAGCTTTATTTTTGATGATTTGGTATTTAAGGGCCAATTTGGGGATTTACGGATTTCGAACAATCGAAATTCGTTTGCGTTCACCGCAACACCAGTTAAAGAAAGGTTGGGTTGGGAGCCAACGATAACTTCGGTTAACCGAACCTCGATGAACCAGCCACCCCGAATCGGCAACTGATAATCAAGCGAATCAACTTACCTGGTTTAAAAATGATCCCCTCTCCAGCAGAAATAAAATTTATTAATAACCGGACCTATAAAAGATTAAATATTACATACCAATTAAAATAACACAGATAACCATCAAAGCCAGTAAAAAAAGGATCCCAGGTATCCAAAACGCCATAATCAAATATAAAAAATAAACCTAATCTAAAGCAAAGAATAGTTGTAAGAAAAATCTAGTTAAATACATATACCAATATAAAATCAGATCAAATACATTATACATGATATAAATTCATCTATGAAGATAATTAATATAAAAATGAAGATATATGGATTTATTATTGAGTATATCTGTGCTGTAACATCTTCAATTACTCCCTCTCAGGAAATCGTTTCCCCGAGAAATGACTCAACTGCTGCGTAGACGGGGACCCTAAGACTCAGTCCAGGTATCAAGCTAGGATCAGCCTCTTGATTTTCCAGAGATACCCCAGCCTTCCAAAGCACATGTGAGCATGGTCTTCTTGAATACTATGTGGCATACATGTTAACTATGTAAAGATCTTCTATATTAATAAAGGTATCAATTCTTTTTAAATATTCCCTATATCCTGCATTATATACCTCTAAGAAGTATATAATTGTTGAGTATATACTTCTTAAAAGTATAATAAACAAGATAAAGGGGAAATTAAGAAGAGAATGATACTTTATTAGATATGAGTTTAGAGTATTATATAGTATTATGAGAAGCCATATGTTGTCCATGTACATCATGACAGTCATGGGGTTTGTCCAATTAGTATTCCTCTTAGGGTTCAAAATGTTTGATCCCCGTAATAGATGGGCAAATGATAGCAGTGCCACCAACTGAATGATAGCCAGTAAATCATTCAGGTAGTCACTTGGGGAATTACTTTCCCAGGAGGGAGTAATCAAAGATGATGTAACATCTCCCCCTGGGGTGCTGGAAGGTGAGCCTTGGGAATTTTCTTGAGAGTTTCAGGGATTCATGCTTGACATTGATTCAGCTTTGCACTGGGAACAGGAAGTCAGGAGTTATGTTGTGCTGTTCTTGCTTTGCATAGGCAGAGGCGGCCACAGTGCATACACTTGAGCTCTTTTTGAGCGCCAATACCTTTGACAAGGTAAGTGTTGTCTGGTTAGACTTCCATGACCATGCCTGGTGCTCATAATCCTGGGTCCAACTTGTGTATGTTGTGGTTAACAACCCAGATCTTGTCCCCAACTTGGAAGCGTTCCTGTTGTAATGAGTTTTCTTCTCTCTCAAACTTTCTCTTTTCCTTGTCCTCTTGGTCCTTCCTGGCACGCTGTACATCAGGGTCACTGTTGTCTGGCACTTTCTTAGGTAGAGGTAACAGTGGTCCTGATTTAGTGCTAAAAATGGTGGGTCTATGACCATAGACAAGCTTGTAGGGCTTTTGCCAGTATAGCAATTGACTTGTGTTCTGCACACCATAAGTGCAGTAGGCAACATATCATACTAGGCTTTTGGATTGTTGGAAGATAGCTTGCTGAGGGCATCTACAAGGGACCTGTTCAGTCTTTCTACCCTTTCATTTTCTTGTGGGTGATAAGGATTGGTTGTGGTGTGTTTTATTCCATGTTTACCAAGGTAGACATTGGTGCCAATGGCTTTAAGTTTGTGCCTCTGTCTGTTATTAGGAGCTCAGGCTTCCCAAATTTTGATATGGCTTCTTTACCAATAAACCATCTTACATCATTTCTGTTGTGTTCTTTGTAGCTTGTGCTACAGGCCATCTAGTTGCATAGTTGATGGCTGTGAAAATTTACCTTTTGCCTTTGTTGCTGCCAGGCATTTTTCACACAGTATCCAGTGGCCACACTTTGAAAGGTTGGGGGATCAACACCAGTATTGCTGACTTGGGGGTGTCTTGGAGCGGGCATACTTCCCACAGACTTTGTATTGCTCCAGTACTTCCTTGATACCATCTAGCATATTAGGCCACCAGTAGTATCTCTGGAGATATTTTTGAAAGTTTCTGCTACATGTGTGTCCCATATCTCTGTGGTATCAAAGGATTGTGTCAATCTTTTGTGTTGGCGGGACGTAGGGTACAGTATCATCATTTGATAATATGCAATGTAGAGTACCATATACGTTTTTGAACAGGTGTTTGTTATTAAGGACCTTTTCTTGGATGTCCATTGGGATTCCAGGTGGGAACCCTTCCTGGAGATTCCCCAAGATTAACATGGGCCAATCAGGGTCTCCATCAGTGCATAGAAGATGTTTAGGGTATAGCCTTGACAGGGCATCTGCGGTAATCATTTCCTTGCCTGGTTTGTATTCAATTATCATGGGGTACCTCTGTATCAGGCGCATCCATTCTGCTTGGTGTCTTGATAGGTGTTGTTGTGTTTTAAAGAATACCAGGGATTTGTGGTCGGTTAGCACTTTAAATATCTGTGCACCTTCCAGATAGTATCATCACTTTATTAAGCAGTGGGCAATGTCTATTGATTCCTTGTCATTAGTTGGGTACCTTTGTTCACCTTTGGACAACTTTCTCAATGCATAAACCACGGGGAGAAAAATTTTATGTGGTTTGTATTCTAATCACTCCTTCTATTATATAGTTGGAAGCATCTGTCTCCATTTTGTAGACCCCTTCTTGGTTAGATTACTGTAGAATATGGACTGTGATCATGTGCTCTTTTGGTTATCAGAAATGCTGATCTTGCAGCCGGGTCCACACATTTTTTTTGTTTTGCCAGTGATTGCAGAAAGGGGCAGTTAGAGCTCCCCAATTAGGATGATCTCCTGACATACATGACCATCCCCAGGAAAGGTTTAATTTCACTCTTGTTGTGTGGTGTGCCCTGCTCCAGAGGGCAGGCTCTTTTAAAGCTATAAGTTTTAATCCCAAACCTAAGTTTGATTTAATATTCATTAGTTTTATTCAATCAAGACTTTACCTTGGTTTCTTTTTTGCTTTTGGGTCTGATTTTGCTTTCACCTGCCCCTACCTATTCCTTTTTAAAATTTATTATGAATCCTACTGTAAATTCAGAACCTAGTTGTAAAAATGTGGGATTGTCAAATCCTTGGTTCAAATTTTGAATCACTTTTGTGAACAACTCAGATGAGTGAAAATTAAAATATTTAATAAAATCAACCATTTAATTTGACCTTTTTGGTTCATTTAAATTGGCAAATCTCAAATCTCTTGAGCAGATAGCTCAACTGACAAAAGAAAAAACACAGCAAACCAATGTGGGATACATGCATCAGAAATGAGGGATTCTAATGTACAATTTAAGATTTCCTGCATGTCTAACAAATCATAGACAACATGTAAAAATCAATATCATGAAATTGCGGATTGTCAAATCCAAGAACCAAATTTCAAATCAATAGTGTGGTTAATTCAAAATAAATATAATTTATGGGTGCCTCAAAAAGGATGCTAAAGGATCTAGAGTGGGTTTGTGCTAATTCTTTTAGGAATCATAGGCATTCTCAAAAATCACCCTATTCCATTTTAGGACGGCTAAGATTTAGATTATAATATTCACCAACTTAACATACTTAACAATAAAATTGACAAAATGCACACTTCTCTTTTTTAGTTTAATTTTTTAATAAAAATTTATTACAACTTCTTTTAATAACAACCAAATAAACAAGTTGTTCCCTGGCCTTGAAAAAATTATTCAGGGCTACGCTGGGTCTTCCAATAGTGAAGCCTCTGTATATGGTCACTCCCAACCTGCAGGCCCCTCCGCAAGCACTACCCAGGAGTGTGTTCTTTCTCCTGTGTCCTCAAGCATGGCACTGTTTGCCCATCACACACAGGCAGCTGATAACCCAGATTGTGTATCAACACTAGCATCCAGAACCAGCCATTTGAGCTATGGGGTCACCCAGAGAGCCCCAAATCCCAAAACAGCCAATCAGATGGCATTGTCCAGTTCCAAAGATGGACACATTCCTCCCCCAGCCAATCAGCCTGCAAGACGCAGAAGAAAGCTAATCACTCCAGAGATTGTACTCAAAATGGTAAAAACAAGGGATGTGTATGTCCCTTGGTGTCAGGGAGCCAGTCGTAAGTAGAGGCCTTAGGCGGCTCGGGGTGGGGTACGGCCGAGCCGGCAGGTAGGGCCCACCATAGAATGGGTGCTAACTTGATAATATAAGATACAGATTGCCCAAGTAAGGACCAAGGTCCAGAGTTGGGGACCATGGAATCTACCAATCCTGTCAAAGTAATGTAGAGTACTCCAAACAGTTGGGTAGAGGTGGTCTTGGCTGTGGCAGTGGGTTCCAACGGGCAGTCTGGTTGTGGTGTTAAAGGAGGAGTCATAGGAACA
The DNA here is from genome assembly GCA_014839935.2 of Entomophthora muscae. Lineage (NCBI taxonomy): Eukaryota > Fungi > Entomophthoromycota > Entomophthoromycetes > Entomophthorales > Entomophthoraceae > Entomophthora > Entomophthora muscae. The sequence continues at coordinate 65,287 of QTSX02003653.1, forward strand.
AAGTAGGCAGGTAGGTAATTGTACTTGTCTTTGAACAGTAAGGGCGGGATCTTGACTCTCTTTCCTTTGTGTCCTATGTACTTGGTACTTCTAGTCCTTGCCAAAGGGTCGGCAATGAGGATGGTTTCCAAGTCATACTCTGAATAGGCCGGGTTGGGGGGTATTCAGTAAAATGCACAGGTCCAAAGGGGGCTCCTGGGGGACAGTATAATGCCTGGGACAATTTGGCAGGTTGTTCTTGGGGGAGTGCAGCGGCCTGGTGGTCTACTTGACTGGAATTAAGATAGAAGATCACTAAGACTAGATAGGGTAAGATTTGTTCAAACCAAAGGTTCATAAAACTTTATTATCAAAAATGATGATGGGGGTTTTGCCGTACTTCCAGGGTTTTTATACCCTGGGACTTTGCTTCTTTGATTTTTGCAGGGTTCAGGTTTGCAGACAAGGCACTGGCAGGACGTGGGTCTTGGCTTGGGGTCTCGAGGGCGGCAGATCCAGGTTGTGCCTGTTCTGGCAAATTGGAAAGGCGACACTTTGTTTTGCCGCCACTGTTCACTATATCACCTGAGTAGTCCAATTGCACTACCCCTTCTGGGTGGGAGACTGGCAGTTGCTGGTGGCCATTGGCAGGGTTAAAAATAGGTTTTGCCTTAACCTCCTTAAGGCAAGCTGCAACCTCTGCATAGGTTTGGGTCTTTGGTGGCTCAAGGTTGGCATCAATCTGATGACCATTTGGGGAATTGTCTCTGGGGGGCTGGCAGGTCTTGGAGTAACTCGTTAACTCGGGTTTGCAATTTAACAAGTGGGTGGTCCCTGTCCACTTTGTGTGACTTGAGTAATCTTTGGGGGGTCCTCTGTAGTAGGCTGGCGGAACGCAGAGTAATTTACCAATTTGAGCCCGTCTTTTAACGGATTGGCGGGACCTGGACTGGTCTGGCAGGTTGGATCCGCCTCCTGGGAACCAGGGCTTAACTCTTGGGTTTTTAATACAAGTATTGAAATGTCATTCATGACACTTGGGGAAATTGCGGCCTCAATAGGTTTTGCAAAGTCCACTGTGACTGCAACACTGCAAGAATACACCAATTGTGGCCCCCCCTCCCAAGAAGACCCTGACTGGAGTTTGTACGTCAACTAATAGCAAAAAAGCCCATTTCCTTATGATGTTCATCATGGAAAATGACCCATGGATGCCCTTGGTCCAGGTCTGTCTCCAACTGGGACTCCATGGTATTTTCACAAATAAAAGAACAGTCAATTTGTGGATGCACAGAGTTGTGGTTGCTGCTAGAATCTTGTTTAATCAAGTTTTCACTGGCCCCAGTTTGGTGGATACCAACCCCTACAATTCAACCATAATTAATTTTATAAAAGGGAGGGCAATGAGGAAGCGCAATGACGTCATCTTCTTGTCTTATGCCAAGATTTCTGCAAGTATTCAAGTTTATGGAGAAAAGTGTATCCAGTCTGACGTTTAAAAGCACGGACCAATTTTGTAGCAACTTTTTGGGGCTTTGTTGGCAGTTTCCCCATTGGGTGTCAATCATTACTTGGAAATATCAAACACTGCAGATGGGAATAGCTACCAGACAGAGCTCAAGGACATGCTGGAGGAGTGGGCTACCCAACAAGCCATGAACACAGTTGTACTGAGTGCGGAGATAAAGCAGCAGGAATGGGCAACAAAGGAAATTAGGGCTGCAGGCATACCTGTTGGTCCTATCCCACCAACCACGCTGAGTTGCATCTTGTAGATGTATGTCTTTACAATTTTAGTTTGGCTCTCAGGTGCTCAACGCCTTCCACCTGAAATGAACTGTGCTCCCAAATTGAGAAGGAGTATGAGCTTTTTCCTTCTGTATTTGTCCAGGACTTATCAGATCTTATCATCTATGCAAGTGATAAGTCCAGAAAGGACTCCCACCTTCCCCCACGCTCATCCATTTGTTTTTTCAAGCCCACATATGTGACAGAAGAATAATTCAAGCAATTGAAGCAATCAGCTCTTGGCGCCCCTTCCCAGTCAACAAACCCTGCCTCCCCAACCCCCCATCAAGATCAAGCCACCCGCCTTCCAACCCTGACTCCCAAACCACCACCTATTCCCTCCTCACTACCTCTGATGATGTCCCTTTTACGGGTGCAGATGATGGCAACATACATTCCGCCCATTCCCTCCCTTCTTGTCCTTTGATGAGCAAAATAAAACTTTTCTTTGTGACAACTTATTAAAGTTTATATTATTTCTTACAATTCATAATTAATAAAATATTTTTTTTACAATATTGACATTACCCTTAATTAATACAATGCTGTACATTTTATGTGGTAACATATAATTATTTGCATGAATATTTTTTATTAATAATAAATTAAGCACCACAAATGTAAATGTTATATTAGAATATTGCAAGTATGCATTAAATATTAATATTTAGATATTAAATGCATAACTCAATGCATTCTGTCTAATAAATTTTTTTGTAAACAAGGCCTTTTTCATTTAAATTTATATAAATATACTGTGTTTATATTAGGGTGCCATTAACTCTTAGTAAAAATATTGATACATAGTGTATTTTAAAGCTTGTATATTTACCTTTTATAACAATTCTGTAAACTTTCTATTTGGATTTTGTGAGTAATATTAATATAATGGATCAATAAATTACTGTTTATAGCCATTAATTGGCTGATTTTCTTTGCTGTGGCAATTGTGCATTTTCTGATATTTACGCACTGGTGTCCAATTGGTTGGTTTCACATCCAATTGCACAGACAATAGGAAACGTGGTCACCACCTCAACCACATTTGATCTCGGGGTGGTAACCACATTTCCTATTGCCTGTGTGATTGGATGTGAAATCAAACAATTAGATACTAGTGTGTAAATATCAGAAAATGCACAATTGCCACAGCAAAGAAAATCAGCCAATTAATGGCTATAAACAGTAATTTATTGATCCATTATATTATTATTACTCACAAAATCCAAATAGAAAGTTTACAGAATTGTTATCAATAGGCAAATATACAAGCTTTAAAATACACTATGTATCAATATTTTTACTAAGAGTTAATGGCACCCTAATATAAACACAGACTATTTATATAAATTTCAATGAAAAAGGCCTTGTTTACAATAAATTTTATTATACAGAATGCATTGAATTATACACTTAATATCTAAATATCAATTAATGCATAATTGCAATAGTATAATGTAATTTATAAATTTGTGGTCCTTAATTTATTATTGATAAGAAAAATATTCAGGTGTTGATGGTAGTACTATAAAAACAGGTTTTTTGGATGTACTACTATCAATATGTCAAATATCTACAACTTGATAAATGAATTAGAAGCACACCCAAAAAAGGTTGCTGAAATAGAAAAAAATATCAGGGAACTAGTAACAGGAAAGCTGGGCAACAGAGGCCAGCCACTAATCCAGTCAAAAAAGATGCTCTGAATAAATTGGGAAATATTATAGATGAAAAGAACAAAGAAGCATTACTTAATCTACAAGGAACAATTCTATCAAGTCTGAAGTTCAATGATGCAGCCTACAATTTGTGGGAGTTCTGGCAAGGGGCCAAAGAAAACAATAAGAAAATCAAATTAATTGAAGGAACTGAAATTTCAAAGTAAATCAACACAAATGAAGTGGGAACTGATCAAATAGAAACAGATGAAAATGAAACATGGGCAAGAAGCAGAAGTGCCACAAGAAAAAATGAAAATTCATCAAATTAACATCAAGAGGAAGCACAAGTAGCACAAAAAATAAGAAAGATCAAGTGCAGGAACTCAAATGAAGAGCAGCCAACACTCATGAAGTTTGCTGAAGGGGCGCCAGTGGCTGAGGGGGCTGCAGGGGAAACAGTAAGTAAGTTTTTTTATGTTTTTTATATTTAATTTAGTTATAACTAGGAATGGGGACAAGGTCGCTGAAGTGGCAGCCTTTACCCCAGTTGATTTTACGGGGGTTACCAATCACTGGTAGCCCCTGTAATTCAAATAAATAAATAAAAATGAAATAAATAAAATAATTCAAATGAACATGAATCAATACAGTAGTTTTAAAAGCTATGGCGACAAGCAAAAATTCTTCAGATTTAAACAAAATAATTTCAGATTTAAACAAAATCCAAGTTGCGCAAGATTCAGGATTCAATTAATTTAAATATTTTTGGTTAATAAATGAACTGTCAAACCAAAAACGAAATTTCACTTACCCATCATACAAAATTATATCAAACATCAAGTGGTGTAGTTCAAACCACAAACAAAATGAACTGACACAACAAGTGAAATGGATGTATGCTATTCCAGAGTATATTATAATCCAATCAGGATTCATATGAGGCACAAACAGAAGGACTAAATTAAAACAAAATTTGAGCAATCTAGAAGCAAGATTACACAAGCACACAACAAAATGAACTCACACAAGATGTGTAGTATGAACAGCCTAAAATAGAAAAATAACAGTTTAACAGCCAATCAACAGCTATCCAATTTAGGACCAGAGGCATTTTATCCATTTTCATGGCTACAAACTTTTATGAAAAGGTTTTGAGAACCTTCCAAATATGGACTTGAGATTACAATAAAAATAATTCATTAAATTTTAAAATTTCTACTTTTAGTGATTTTATCCTAGGTTTTTTACAATGGTTTTTACAAGCAATATCTTCAACCGCGCCAGCAGCCAAGCCAGCTGCAATGGAGGCAAGGCTCAGAACGTGGAGGCACCTGTTTACACCCAAGCCTTTGAGGCGGGTAACAAGGAAGCTGACCTGTTACTGTCCCCTGACCCATATGGCTTTGAATTGTTCAAGAGTCACTTAGTGTCTATCTCTGGCCTTGCTCCCACACCCACCCCTGCACAAGCTGCCCGTCAACCAACCAATCAAGATGGCAACCTCAATCCAGAACAACTTCCCACCACCGCCAAACCTGCCCCTCCTCAGCCAATCAGGCTTCAGCTCCTGCCGCCCAGCACCTCAAACGCAGAATAATCACTGCCCAAATTCTTCAGGAAATTGTGGCACTAAACCTACAGGGTTTGTCATGGGACCAGATTGCCGCACAGTTGCAATTTACCCGAGCCACTATAATGCGGGAGTTCAACAACCTAATGAATAAGGGAAATCTGATTGGGACAGCCAAGAAGCCAAAGAAGGCCACAGAGTCCCAGATAACCAAGGCCTACCCAATAATGCTTGACCTCCTCCAGCAGGACCCCAAGCTTCCCTTGTCTCAGGTCTGGAAGCAACTTTCACACCATGGCATTTATGTGTCTGAGCGCATGGTGCAGCTCTGGATGCACGGAAAGGTGGCTTCCATACATGTTCTTATCAATTTTTCTGGCAGCCAATGGGATGGCACTGAGGATTCCCCATATGACACCACAATTGAATCAACCCTGGTCAGATGCTTGACAAGTTTAACAGATGACATCATGTTTGTCTTGTAATACAAGTTATCAATTGCATTTGACAATTTTGATGAGCAAGGAAAAGCCGCCATCAAGAATGGAAGGAAGAAGGTCAAGAAGGGGACTTTCATTGGTGCATTCCTGGCTGTTCCAGCCAAGGGTTTTGTCTACTATCAGAAAAACCCTGATTTCATCAATGGGTACTTATACAGCCACATCCTTGGTGGATTGCTCAACTCCTGGGATGACTCAAATTCCAAATACTGGTTTTTCTTGAGCCACCAGATGGAGGGAAGCTCCACTGCCCTTGAGGCCATCCAGGGACGCGGGCACCTGGCCTCAGTCTACCCCGCCGGCCATGCAGACGTCCATCTGGCTGATGTTGACTTCTTTAACGTTGGAGATACACTACAGGAGCGCCTCCCTCAGTCTTTCAATGACCTCTATCTTGGGGTCCTTGATCACAATTTTCTCTTTGATCACCAAATGGTGGCTGACTTGTTTTTGCAAATGGTTTTCCATGTGAACATGGGCAACCAATCACACAAGGATAAGTGCCCCCCACCCTGTGCCACAGCCACCTACCAGCCCATCCAGCCAATGACTGATGAGGAGTACAATGAGTTGTATATGGCGGCCATCACACGCAATCCTCCTGCCTCCACCCCCACCACTAACACCCCCTGCCCGCAAACCCAATCCATCCAATCCCAGACCCCCCAGGCCAGCACTGCCTCTACGTCTTCCTTCCCGCGCCATTCTGCCTACTAGGCATCACTCTTCCCCGCCCCAATAAACCCCTCTCACCAAACATTTTCTATTTATATTATCTTTTTTTTTGAATTTCAATTGTTCATGTTCTCTTTGTTTATAGTTGGTTTTATTCTTTATCTTCAGCTTATTTCTATAAAATCATATATTTACTATGCCATGTATCTAGATCTAGAACACAGTTATTTTTAGCACTTAAACACAGCCCCCTGTGAAAATCTTAACAACAATTTGGTGATCAGCTAAATTTGAATTAGAAAATTATAGGTTAACTGTTTTTAGATAAAGTTGTTACTGATCCAAATTCAAAACCTTAATGATAAACTTTAATCCAATCAGGAGCCAAGTGATAAAGTGATTGTTGTGACATAAAGGGCCATTCAATAATTCTTTGATGCATGTTTGCTAATTAATATGATTGGCTGGATGTTTTGCCATTGTACGCCATTGCCGCTGTGGCAAGTGGTTGATGTACTAGTGCCCAATCAGCTGCTGGTTTAGCACTAGTCCACCAACAACTTACCCACAGCGGCAATGGTGTACAATGGCAAAACATCCAGCCAATCATATTAATTAGCGCACATGCATCAAAGAATTATTGAATTACCCTTTATGTCACAACAATTATTTTATCACTTGGCTCCTGATTGGCTTAAAGTTTATCATTAAGGTTTTGAATTTGGATCAGTAACAACTTTATCTAAAAACAGTTAACGCTATAATTTTCTAATTCAAATTTAGCTGATCACCAAATTGTTGTTAAGATTTTCACAAGGGGCTATGTCAAGCGCCAAAAATAATATGGTAATCAAGGAAACAATGCCAACACAAAGCAAACAACACATATTGAGATTAGCATAAAAATATACACAATGGGTAAAAAGATGGGATAATGTAGTAAATGGGAAAACAAACAGGGATAAACAAAGAGGCAACAGTATCAAAATAATACAGAATTTATTGGGGCAAAAGCTATAAAAACATATGGAAAGGTTAGTAAAAAAATCAAATGAGAGAACTTGAAAAGCTTCTAAAGGACCTTGACTTGGTGATTGCCAAAATAAAGGACATTGACCGCAAGGTCAAAGCAAAGGTGAAGTCTGCCGTCCTCATTGGGGACAAAATTGATAAGGTGTCTGCAAAGGCACTAATGTCAAAAATGCCTGACACCCCAGAAATAACAATTGAGCGCTTACTTAATATTCAAAAAACGGTGGTCAAGGGGCTCCAGTTCAAGGCTTACAATCTTGCTGCGCCGTCTGTCTGGGTTGATGACCCAGAGATGTATGCCCACCTCAAACCCACCAAGCGTGCCAGGGAGAAGGACACCAAATTGCCAGCGCAATTGATTGCACCAAGAATGGCCAAGCCAGCTGAAGCTGCCGGCAAAGAAGAAACACGAGAAGGTAACCTAAAAAATAAAATTAATAAATTTTCTAAATACTTACCTTTTTCTTAGAAAACATAGACAGCAAACTCTGCCAAGTCCTGGTCCCCTTTGTCCCCCCATCTTCTATGCCAACTATGCTAATCATGTGGCCAAGCGATTGTATCTGTCCCCCCTGTTGTGCGGGAGCTGGAGGACTGCATCCACGGGTCCTTTCCTATGTCCAGGGAGGTATTGGATGGGCTGACACATGGAGAGGGGGCATCTTAGTGGGCAGTTACTGCCTACAAGGATGCCCGCCTGGACCTGGTTAACCTTGGTGGATTTTACTGTGTAAACTCCATTAAGCTTGTTTGGGACGTCCTGGCAACGCTCCCATTCAAGAATATACCAGAGATGAGCCGGGCCCATGCAACTGCTTGCTTCTGCTTCCTGGTGGAACACACCCTGTCTTATCTATTGGAGAGCTTTGAGCGCGCAATGGGCAATGGGCAAATTGGCTGTTGCAGATGCAACAGCCGTAAAGAAGACCAAGATCCCCCTGGCAAATTTTGGGCTGGCCTGGAGTGCCAACGAGATGGCGGTCCCAGCAGCTATGGAGCTCACGTTTGCCAAGACAAAGCACAAGAAGAAGATTAGCACAGTCTATAATAAATTGTGCAAGTTTACAGAAGCCTTTTCTGGACAAAGGCTTCATCTGGTTGTTTACCTGAGGTTCTTGTTCTTCTTCAGGATGGGCGCATCTGTTGAGGACCTGGACAGGGTCCATCTTGGGATTGGCAAGGCCCGGCTTGCACTCAACGGGAAGAAGGTCCCCTCTGGATACAACTTGGTCGATCATGTGATCCAGGACGCCCTGGTTGTGGCAGGCATCTTCGGGTTTGCAGCCCTGCCTGAAAAGCTGCTGCTTCACTCCCACCTGACCCTACTGCCTTTCACCAGCAGGAGGGAGTATTTCAATATGGGTATATCCACTGTCCACAGTGTGGCGGTGGAGGTTGTGTGCCACCTCTATTGTGGGGTGAGTACATACCACCAAACTCACTACAGGTGTTTGTAATAAATTCTCTCTTCTAATAAACATCTTTATCCTCTCTACAATATCTTTATTATAATTAATTTTTCAAATAATATTTTAGCAAACAAGATTTACAAAATATATTGCAGAAATGGGTTTCATAAAAGTATAATATTATACATTAATAAAATAAATTCTAACTTGTACATTTTACGTTTAATTTTTTTTAAAATTATTTTTACATTTATTTGACCAAAGTGATTTAAATATTTTTGCGTAATCCATAATGAGCGTTTGGGATTACCTCAGAAGGCATAATAAAATAATATACAATAAAATAAATTACTTACATCTATTGATGGTCCTTTTTTTGTGATTGTGGGCTTGGAAACATATAAATATAAAATGATAATTAATAAACATTGAATAATAAATTAGAGAATATAAAAAAGTTGAACACACTAAGCCTTTAATTGATTGGCTGTTTTGCTAGGCACACAAGGATTAAAAAATCAGTGTGGCCATAGAATTTGGCCACGGTATCAGCTGGGAGGGTATGGATCCCGGCCTGCAGCAAATCAAACAGGTCCTCAGTCCCAATTGGGGTTCCTTGCTTGATGGCTTGCTTGAGCCACCCAAAGACTTCCTCAATGGGATTTAAAAAGGGCAAATAGGCGGGGAGGAAAAGAAGGCGCATATTTGCCGTGGCCAATTGCTGGGGGCCCACTGCAATGCTTGTGTCAATAATTGGGAATTTCTCAAGAATGTCAGCCACCTTGTGGAGACCAACATTGTCCAACACAATCACATTGGTGAAGCCCAGGCTTGTGCGCCTCAGGTGCTCCTGGACCAATCAGAGAAATGATAGGAAGGTCCGGCTATTGTGAGAGCCTAGTATCATTTGGTATAGCTCAACCCCCTTTGGACCAAGGAGAGCCACCATTGAGTATGCTGTGGCGCGGACTGCAGAACGTCAAACCATCCCGTCATTAGAGCCTCTGGGGACATACCCGTACTCATTGTGCATCAACAAGGCAAATGCTGATTTGTTCATATAATAGAATTTCACTGTCCCCTTGGCTTTGAGGGCAGTGTACATCTCTGCATAATTTTTTTGGACGTCAATGTTGGCTGGGCTATTTCTATTGTAGGGGGATACCCCGAGCTTTTTCCAAGAAAATTGCATTCCCTTCACCAGATGGTAGTAAAAGGAAATCAAGGCCTCAGTCCCAAAAGCGGACTTGATCATGGCCTTTATATTTGCCAGTTCAAGATGGCAGTCCAAGGTGATCCACTGGCGGATTGCCCATTTGTGCTCATTGATGATCATGGTTGACACGCGCAAGGATTTCTCAGCGGCAGGGACACAACCAATATTAATGAATTTATGGAAGGTCTTGCTGGTGTATTTGGGATCCACTCCAACAATGGCTGCAGCCGCCTTGTAGTCACCCAATTCACACATTATCTTAAGCAGGATGATGTGTTTAATGACAGGGATGCGCTTCTGAGCGGGCTTTTTAGAGGCAGGGATTGACTTGTTGGCATTGGGCACAACACAGGGCATGGGCACCTTGGTGTGAAATGTAGCAACCTTTTTGAGCACCAACTGTTCTTTGTCAGTTCTGAAGAACTCAGACTCCTTGTCCTCTTCCTGATTGCCATCACTGACATAGGGCTCATTGCTAGTATCAAGTACAGGCTTCACCTTCTCCAGCATGACTGACGGGACCAACTCTTGCCGGTACACAATGTTGAACAAATATGAAGTAAGTTCTACCTCCTTGATTCTAACTTTCTTTGTAGTGGTGACCTTGATGGGCTTCTGGGTCAGCTTTGGGACCCAAGGGTTGATGCTCCGCACCCTATCAGCTTGTGCTCCTTGAACCAGCTGTGTCAGTGCAGCATCACTATGGAACTATCCTCTCTTGTCTCCTTCATGAGTAGGCACTTGGGTTGCACTAACTCTATTCTTTGACCCGCAGGGGCAACTGCAACCCTGGCACACAACAGGTGTATTAGTACTCTGTTGTTGTGTTTCTTCCATTTTGATAATTTAATAAAATATTAAATAAATTTCAATTTAGTTGCTCCCTAATTTTAATTTTTGCTTTTATCTGCTTATGGATATTTGGTTAATATCCCCCATATCCCAATTATAGATTTTTTATTTCATAATTAGTTGTTTTTGGTTTTACAACACCCATTTTAGAATACTCAAAAAAAATCCACCCATTTTCCTAGATTTTACTGCCAAATTCAAACACCCAACACAAGATTTTTAAAATTTATGTTTCAGATCTTGTGTCGTATTTTAGATACCTTGGTATCATTCATGATTACAATCCATTGCACACATTGCGTGAGTGATTTTGTTTACATAGTGAGTTGCTATTGTGTTTTGTTTCTGGATTGAGTTTTGACACACCACGCTTGGGTGTATTTTTTCACCAATTCACATAGTAAACATATTTACACCAAAAGTCAACTCAAATCATTTTGTTTGTGAATCAATGTATTTCAGATTATATTTTGAATGGTTTTACTTTGTGTGTGAGCCTTTTGTTGCTGTGTTGACCCATTTTGCCCATTAACACCAATAAACCCTGTTAACAGAGTGTATATTTTAACCTGAGAGTTGGATTTTGTCTAAATCTGAAATCATTTTGTTTAAATCTGAAGAATTTTTGCTTGTTGCCATAGCTTTTAAAACTACTGTATGGAAATATTAAAGCAAAAAACAAGGAATATTTACCACTCGTGAGGTGCTTGCTGTGGATTAGGGAAGCATAAAAAATAAGAGCAAATATCAACTTCAAAGAAATGAATGAAATTTGTGGGGATGTCAAGCTAAACTTTGATGAATATATCTATGAAAGCATTCAACAATTCCCATTTGCAAACATCAACAAATATAAAAAACTTAATAAAAACTGACTCTCAAATAGGAACTGAATATCTAAAAACCAAAATTTTTAATGGAGTATTCAAGGCATTGTCAAATAAAGTCGGGGATGCAGTCCTCATGAACACATTTAACCCTTTATTTATTTTGTTTGCGTAGGCATGGGGGGCTGATACAAGTCGGGCGCCCCCCAGAACCCTCTTCAAATTCAATTAAACTTCCTATATTAATAGATTAGTTCAAATATTCAAAAAACTGCATGTTCACGGAAAAATACACCTCACAAAGAATTCATGTTGCGGTATACCTGGGAACCCTCCTCCACTGCATATTAAAAACCAATGTCAAAAAGTTGGAGGATGTACCTATTCAAATAGACATATGCCGCTTAGCACTCAAACACCAGAAGTCACTGCGGGGGTATAGGACAGTTGAGAACGTCCTGTATGACTCCTTTGCATTGACAACGTTGTATGAGTACTACATGCCTCCTGAAAAAACCTATTAATCAATTCACTCACCCGGCTTCCTTTTATCAAATGGTCTACAACTACTGGGGTACAGGGCGCCACCCCTCTAGCAATCACATCCAGGGTTGTCCATCACACACAGAAGAGTATGTGGATCCAATTAGACGCTCTAGCTAAAAATTTAATTTTGGGATATAATTCCCTGGAATAATTGCATTCCCCTTTGCAATTAGTGTCAGGCCTCCGGAATAATGTAATAGACTTGAAAATTTTTCTCCTTGGTTTATTGGTTAGACGGCCAATTGCCATTCCTCTGACTTGATTGTAGAAGCATCAATTTATCATGCTCCTTGGGTAAGGCTAGAAGTACATTGATGATTACTCCAAAGATTGATTCTGATCTGAGAATGGCCCACCCATTGGATTGAACCTGAACAAACAGGCTTGATGTTCCAGGTCACAATCACAGAACGTTGAGCAGCCAATAAGACAGAACACTCAGGAATATTAATGCAATATGGTTGACGCCAAAAATTTGTGCTTGTGGATACCTTGAATTCTATGATCAATATAGAATTTTGTTCAGATGAATAATGTATAATACAAAATCCCAGTAGACAGGGTAACTAAACTTGCACATGCATAAACTATAGATGAGATGACGCCAATACACTGATGAGATAAGCTGAGGCCCGGTAATCTATTGAAGTCCCATGCCAGACCAGCATGGCTGCCTAGCTCTGGGGGCTGAAACTAGCAGTCTGGGGAACAGATAGACTGACTAGTAAGAGTTAGATGCGTCAGATTACAATCTGGCAAGAGGGCTTATCCACCCTATATAAAGTGCTCTCCTGATTAGAGATCAAGCAGAATATTCACTCTTGAAGATAGAGATTAAGGAATCTCTATCACTGTATCACTACTAGCCAAAGCCTAGTAGTCAGAAGTATCCAAGCAAAACACATTGCCATTTACTTGCAGACCTGTGTGTTTTCTCCTATGGACTTGGAGTACTGCCAGGCTGTAGCCTCACCTAAGACCCAATTGGTAGCTACAGACTGTCGCCATACAGTCCCCTATCAACACTCACATTACAATGTACTTTAATAAACACAATTTCTTAAGACCCCAAAATCTTGACAGTGGTACTCACTACAAAAACAAGCTACTATTGAAGTCAAGTCAAGGCGCTGCCTTGCCTCTTTCCCGCCCCAGCTTTGTTGATAAGTATGGGGGAGGATGCATGGACACTAATGACACAGAAAGGAACACTATTCTCTGCCTGGCAATTATGCCACACAGAGCCGTTGAGCTCCAAGACGACTGCCTTCACTTGGACCCCACCAATGTCCCAGGACCACACCAACCTTGTCAGTATTCCCTAAAAGAGGTCCGCGCCATGCTAGGCGCACTGCTACTTGGTTGTTGACACAAAGGGGCCCAACAGGAGACAAATTTCACACTTTTCAGCTACAATTTGAATGATGCCAACCTCTGGACTGCATATTGTCAGTACCAGGAGGCAAACAGCATGCAGATCAATCAGCTGTTGAGCAAGGAGAAGGGGCAAGTTGAAGACTTCCTCTTTTACTTTGTTCACCCAAGCTTCAAGAACTTGCAGCAACTTGTTGTAAGATAAAGCTTAGAACTTACAGAGCTGGGGGCTAGCTGCAATGAATTGCAGGAAGCCCACTTGGCTACAACTTATAAGCCAAACATCATCTTTGACTTGTTGCAGGGTATCCTGAGAAATCTGTTTGATACCACCAACCATTCCCATTTCAGAGTGGATGAGATTGTTCAACAGTTTAACTCTCAGATTAAACACATTGTCACCAATTGCTTTGAAAGCACTGACATCACTCCACAGTGGATCACTGGCGTGACAGCCCACTGTATCAGCCTTACTCAAAGAGTTGATGAGTTGGCCCAGCATGCAATCCAGAGTGAAGGGACTCCTGATAAAGAAGCTCTGCGCTGTATACTGGACAACGCTGACAACAAAGTACCAACCAATATAACAAGCTAGTGACTTATGTTAACAAACTGGCCAGCAAGTTAGACAGCCTGAGAAATGTGAAGTTCCCTGCCCTGCTGAGCATTGCTTCCCAAGAGATTGCCTCCGGCCTCATGATTGTTGCCTATACCATGACGCCTATGTGGATAACAAAAACAATCTTTGGGAGACCTTTTGAAAGCATCTGAGAACTTGCCAGCTTGCTGTACGAGGATCTGGAGTCAGCACACAAACAAATCACCCACCTGGAGGAATTTTTTATGAAGGACAAACAACGTCATGGTACACTCACTTCTACGGTCCTTATGCTGGAGGAGAACCACAGTAACCTACTGGAAAAGCTGGTACAGGAACAAGCAGCTAGAAAGGAGATGGAGCTCAAGTTTGCTACAAGACTAAGCAAGCTTAAGACATAGGCTAGCAAAGCAGGCAGTAGTAGCTCTGGCCAAGGCCTTTCACCCCTTCCCGCTCTTGCTTGGAAAGGCAGAAGACTTCCTCTCCTGATTACTTCCATGAAGTAGGGTCTGATCATGAGAATAAGGGCTCCCAGTACACACATAATGTACCCAGGGGGGTTGCGGCACTGCCTCCTCTCACACCAATGACCTCCACCAGGCTTCCTTCTATTCCCGCCAGAAGACTACCAATGGCCACTCCTATAGAAGAAACTTTGGTTCCTGATCATAAGTTCAAGCCATTAAACTTACCTAAATTTGATTGTAATGGGAACATGAGAACATTCATACGGCTATTCAAGATGTCCATGAGAGGGTCATCAGACCACATGAAGGCTACCACCCTCATTAATGCCCTGGACCCCGCCAGTGTAGACGTTATCATGCCACAGCTACCACAGGAAGAGTAGACATACACAGACGCCAAACAGGCAGTCATTGACAAATTTGGCAGTGAGACTAAACTCCAGGCCAGAAAGGCGGAGTTTAGCAATATCTCCTTTAAGAAGTACAAGACTGTCTCTGACTTCACCAATTAATTCTACCACAAGGCGCAGATTCTCCTTGGTGCTGGGGTACTTTATGATTTAGATTGCCGCATTACTATGAGCAGAGAATTACAGCCATATTGTGAGCTTGCCAATGTGATGTTCCTGGTACTTGACCAGTCCAATGACACCCAGAGAATTACTAGCTATCTCAGCAGACTTGGTTCCCAGTTTGAGGCACCAAACAAGGGACAGTCAGGTAAAAGTTTTAACAACTTCAAGGAGCGCTCCCAAACCCCCAAGCCAACCAATTCCACACCTGACAATAAGCCAAAAGGAGAAAACAAATCTTATCAAAATTTTGATAACTGCAATAAGTGCGGGAAGTGAGGCCACTTTGCGGCAGACTGCCAAGGAGGAAAGCCTAGTCCCCCTTCTGTCAATGTGGTCACGGTAGCCAAGCCTGCAGAACAAGGAAAAGGGAAGACAGCCAGTAACAGAATGTACTGGTCCTGCTGATCCCCTCCCTATTCCAAAATATCCTGATTGAAAGACAGCCAGACAGCGCCCTAAGGTCAGCAACACAGTCTCCATGCCTATCAGCAAGGAGACAGCACCTACCCTGGCAACATCCACAGATACATCCCCGGCCAGCAACCAGCCCTTTCCTGATCTATTCCTACTGGAAAAAGACTTTGAGGAGGACTCTATCCATAAGCTAGTAGCAGAAGACCTGTATGTGATCCCCACCCAAGAGAGAGGCCGCCCCAGGAAAATTGATGCCAACACAATAGAGACTGTCTCCAAGCCCTACACCGCTCAAGTTCAGGAGGTATGTACTGGTTCTAACCCAAACATGTCCAGCAACCTGCCACCACTAAAAGGTGTACAGTTCTCCATGCCACTGGAGACTATAGAAGCCAACTTCCCTGATATTGGCCAAAGCCTCCGCCAATATTTTGATACCCCAGAACCACTGGGTATCCATCTATTAAATCCCCAATCCAAATCTTATACCAAATGCACTTATGCTGATATTTCTGTGAATAAGGTAAAAGTATGGGCCATTATAGATAGTGGTCCCCCCATCAATATAGTATCAACCCGCCTGGTGAAAATACTGGGTCTGGCTCCAGGCTTAGCCCACTCCAAGTTATATGGTACCGCCGGCATACATACCACTACTTCAATCAGAAAATACAGTTCACTGCCAATGAGTTTTGGTTCAATTGTGGTTTCCTTGCCTGCAGTAGTCTTGCCCAGTCAAAACTACAACATACTGATTGGGACAAAATTCCTTTGCAAGTACAGGGTTAAGCTAGAAATGGAAGTGGACACACTGACACTACTCAGTCAGAAGATCCTGTTGTACTACTCTAAGGAGAAGATGCCACCAAAGGAAACTAAAAGCATTCACCTGGCATACAAGGACGGAGTGATAGCATTACCCTATTAAATCAAAGAGAAAAAAGGCAAGTGGCTGCCCACGCAGATAAAGGAGCACAAAGGCATTCCCCTCCGGTCAAGGTCAACCTTCACACTCCCAAGTGGCACCCAGATGGTCATCAACTTGGGGTTAACCTTAGACATACCTGAAGGACTTTAAGGGGTAATCCATCATCCTTGGAGTTGCTCTCATTTTGAACCATGTATTGCCCCTGGAATCATCATTTCTAGGCAACAGGAAATTCATGTTCTTTTGGCTAACTTACAAGACTTTGATCTAAAGATTAAGAAGCATCAGGTAGTTGCCTTTGTACACCTCCTCCATGTCATCAAAATAGAGGAATTCCATTACATAGGTGACTTTTCTGACATGGGGTTGCCAGATCAAGTAGAAGCCTCCACTTATGCAACTACCCCCTTGGCTGACCTATCCTCTTTGAGAGATGAGGAATGCAAGAAGGCCAGCATGCTTTTTGAAAAGTATTGCCGCATTTTTGCAGAAGATGATTTCAATCTAGGATGTGTCACTGATGTAACCTATCACATTGACACTGGTGACCAGAAACCTATTTGCCTTTATCCTATCAGAAGGTCCAAAGCCAGCAAGGAGGTAGTGAGCAAGGAGATTAAGGAGCTCTTGGATAGAGGCATGCTACTGCCATCTAAGAGCCCTTGAGCGTCTCCTATGCTCATAGTTAAGAAGAAAGATGGTAGCAATAGGGCTTTAATTGACTACTGATAGCTTAACCTGATAACAGAGAAGGATTTGTACCCACTCCCATGGATTGATGATGCCCTAGATTGGTTAGGCAGAGCCAAGTACTTCTCCACCATGGATCTAATGTCTGGATATTGGCAAATCAAGTTACCACCTGAAGAACAGGAGAAGTGCGCAATAATAACCTCTCAAGGGTTATTTCAGCCAACATGCATGCCCCAGGGTCTGTGTAACGCCCCCGCCACATTCCAGCAAGCTATGGATTCAATTCTTGGAGACCTTAAGTTGTCCTGCATCCTGGTATATTTGGATGATATTAATGTATTTTCCAGGACTTTCAATGAATATTTGGATCATCTAGAGGCCGTATTCAAAAGACTGGCTGCCACCAATCTGAAGATAAAGCCTCAAAAATGCCAGTTCTTCAGAGAACAACTTGAATACCTTGGCTTTGTTGTAGACACAACTGGACTTTGACCTTGACCTGCTAAGGTTGAGGCCATCACGGATATGAAGCAACCAGAAAGCAAATACAATGTACAGGTCTTTCTAGGGATGGTTGGCTACTACCAACAATTTATTCCAAACTTCTCCTGCACTGGCAAGCCACTGTTCAACCTCCTTAAGAATGGAAACACCTTTGAGTGGACTACAGCGTGCCAGACTGCCTTTGATTCTCTTAGAACCAGCCTTTCATACAGCCCTGTCCTAATGTATCCGGACTTCAACAAGCTTTTTATTGTCCACACCAACACTTTGTTGTCAGCATTGGGAGCAGTGCTATCCCAACACAACAATGAGGGAGCTGAGCATCCTGTAGCCTACACCAGCAGGTCCCTTAATGTCCACGAGCAAAATTACACCGTCATAGAAATAGAATGTCTTGCTGTGATATATGCCTATAAGCAGTTTAGGGTATACCTACATGGTGTACACTTCACCGTGGTAACAGATCATGCCAGCCTCAGTTGGCTTCAGAATCTCAGAGAGCCCAAAGGACGCCTTGCCAGATGGGCACTGAAACTCCAAGCCTTTGACTATAAGATAGTTCACCGCCCTGGAGCCAGCCACCAAAATGCTGACTGCCTGTCTCGCTTACCCACCATAGCACTGGTATCCTCACAAGCAGACGACATGTACAACAAGATGGTAAAATCCACCTTTGAAAATGAGCCAGAGGAAATCCAGGCTATTCTGAGGGAGCTAAGAAAGGACTGATGGGTAGAGAACAATAAACTCTAAAAATATCACAAAGGTAAAAAGTACTTATTCCCTTGTCTGTCAGAAAGGCCCAAAATCATACTCGCTGCCCACAAGGCAGTAGGCCATGGGGGATTCTGGAAGACTGTTGCTCAGTTGCAGCTCCACTATTATTGGGAGTATCTGCTGTTTGATGTCAAAGAAACCCTCACCTGCTGTTCTGAATGCCATAATGAGAAATCATTTGTGGGCCGCCACCAGTATAAGAAGGTGGAACCAAAATTTTCTTAGCACACTGTAAGCATAGACGCCGTAGGTCTGCTTCCAATGTGCGTAAGATGCCTTTGATATATCATAGTGGCTATTGATCACTTAACCAAATGGGTTGAAGCCAAGCTACTACAGAGAGTAAGCGCCAAGGCAACAGCCACCTTCGTCTTAGAGCGTATCATCCATCAACATGGATGTCCCCAGTTCATCCCACAGACAATGGCACTAATTTCACCGCCAATGTCATTCCCAAGCTGAACAAGCTCATGGGCGTGAGGGGAGTCCTCTCCACTCCATACCACCCTGAGTCAAATGATATGGTGGAGAGAGTGAATGGAATATTAGTCTCCATCCTTAGGAAATTAGCATATACTCATACCTCATAATGGTACCTGTTCCTGCCTGCTGTGGTCTTTGCCTACAACATATCAATCCACAGCACCACTAAGCTTTCCCCATTCCAGCTAGTATATGGATGCCACCCTGCTATTCTTTCAATCCTGTACTCTGCCATGGGTAATCCCAAAGACATGACTTATCAGCAGTATCTAACTAAAGTTAGCCAAGACGCTGATCAAGCTTCAAGCTGAAGCTTTCTCAGAAACCTCCCTGTCCAGAAAAAAGGGCCAGATAGCCAATAACACAAAGCACCCTCCTTTGATGGAATTCAAAGTGGGAAGTCAGGTTTCATACCAAAACAAGGTCATGGGTTGATCCCATAAGTTGGATAGCTTATGGAAGGGTCCTTTTGAGGTTATAGAAAAAACCTCACAGGACGCATATACTATTAAGAATCTGGTAGATGGATGACTCATAAACAGAGTACATGCCAGATTCCTTAAACCCTTCTTTTCTATGCCTAGTATTAGCAACAATTAAACCTTACAACTTATATACAATAAATAAAAATATAATTATAAACATAGGTGTTTATTAGATAGCTAAGGGTCACCTTCTTGATATTCTGGATCTTCATTGTCCTTGTTGTCCTCATCCTTGTCCTCTTCAGTCTCTCCATTGTTGCTAGGGTCTTGGCTCACTGGAGTTTGATGCTCCACCACCTTCTCCTGGGCCTGCTTAGACTGGTGCTGTCTTCCTGACTGAGCCACACTACGGACAGGAACAAAAGGAAAAGTACGACCTCTGACAAAAAAGGAAGTGGCAACCTGCAGCCACACTCTACAAACTGCAATTGGCTGCTGGGAGTACCTGAACCAGCAGAAGAGGAATAAAGGCCTGCTGGGTGTCTAATTGCCAGAGCCTGGTGTCCAGAGGAAAGCAGCACAAAAAGACCATGCAGTGAAGCATGAAGTTGGAAATGTATTGTTAGATACACAGCAAAGGAGCTTGAATACCACCTATCTTGTTGTGATATTTTTCCCAATGTGCTGCCATGTTGTCAAACGTCCCCATAGGCAGACAAAGGTCCGGAGTTGAGAGCAGATCCCCACACAAGGCCATTCCTCAAAGAGCCAGCTTCTTGTTGCCACAATGAAGTGCCTCCCAGGCCCTCCTAGTAGCCCTGCAAATCCGGCTGTCCTGTGCATTAGAGTTTTCAACTCCCAAGGAACTATACACCTTGGGAAAAGGATCCAAAGGGGAAATCCAGCTGTTAAGGACTTCAAGGCCAAAATCAAGGATGGACCCCAAGATCAGCATGTTCACGGCCCTCACAGTTGCTGGGTCTGCTAGAAGACCAGTCAGGTCTTGCAAGGTGTCCTGCCAAGAGGACGAGTCTTCTACCGCGTAAAATCCACTAGCCATTTTCTGAATTTGCTTCTTCAAATCCACCCAAGGACGCTTCTGCGTAGCCACAAAAAGAAACAGAGGAATGATATCCTCACCCAGAAACAGATTCCTCACAGAAAAGCCTTCCTCCCCCAGATGAAACTGGTTAAACACAGATTCTTGGGTTCCCCCAAAGGCATTGTATCAATCCTGGGCTGGAGTTGCAACTAACTCACGCCTGTCTGTGACCTGACTTGAAGCTTGGGTAGCCTGCTTAGGCAAACGCTCATCAACTGGCTCTTCTGAAGGACACTTTCCGGAAGCAGTTGTGTCAGTCCCCTCCAACTGCTTGCTGTCTTCCTGTGTATCCAACTGAAAATGGTCTTCTAACCCAGTAAACGCTGACTCTGAACCACCATTGTGAAGTCCTTGGATCAACGCCCATCTGGCCTTAATTGAAAGATTGTAGAACACCTTACACTCTTCCTCCAACATCTCTGCAATGTATTGTCTAGCATCTGTCTTTCTAGTATAATTGGAGTAGTTTGACATGTTATCCATATGCACAAGGTCTCTGGTCAAGGGAAGAATATATGGTCCAGTCTAGCCGGGGGAAATGTCAAGCCTCTGGAAAAATGTAATAGACTTGACCATTTTTCTCCTTGGTTTATTGGTTAGACAACCAATTGCCATTCCGCTGACTTTATTGTAGAAGTATCAACTTATCATGCTCCTTGGGTACAGGCTAGAAGTACATTGATGATTACTCCAAAGATTGATCCTGATCTGAGAATGGCCCGCCCATTGGATTAAACCTGAACAAACAGGCTTGATGTTCCAGGTCACAATCACAGAACGTTGAACAGCCAATAAGACAGAACGCTCAGGAATATTAATGCAATATGGTTGACACCAAACATTTGTACTTGTAGATACCTTGAATTCTATGACCAATATAGAAGGTTGTTCAGATGAATAATGCATGATACAAAATCCCAGTAGACAGGGTAACTAAACTTGCACATGCATAAACTGTAGATGAGATGCTGCCAATACCCTGATGAGATAAGCTGAGGCCCAGTAATCTATTAAAGTCCCATGCCAGACCAGCATGGCTGCCTAGCTCTGGGGGCTGAAACTAGCAGTCTGGGGAACAGATAGACTGACTAGTAAGAGTTAGATGCGTCAGATTACAATCTGGCAAGAGGGCTTATCCACCCTATATAAAGTGCTCTCCTGATTAGAGATCAAGCAGAATATTCACTCTTGAAGATAGAGATTAAGGAATCTCTATCACTGTATCACTACTAGCCAAAGCCTAGTAGTCAGAAGTATCCAAGCAAAGCACATTGCCATTTACTTGCAGACCTGTGTGTTTTCTCCTATGGACTTGGAGTACTGCCAGGCTGTAGCCTCACCTAAGACCCAATTGGTAGCTACAGACTGTCGCCATACAGTCCCCTATCAACACTCACATTATAATGTACCTTTAATAAACACAATTCCTCAAGACCCCAAAATCTTGACAATTAGCATCCCCTCAATAAATATTTTTTCCTTGCAACTTAAATTTTATTTTTTTAAAATTTTTATATTTTAATACTAAAATTTTAATATTGAAATATTTAATATTAAAATTTTAATAGTAAAATTTTAATTTTAATTATTTAAATATTATAATTTTGGTATCTAAAAGTTAATATTAAAATTTTAATAATACATATTTCAATATTAAAATTTTTAATATATAATATTTCAATATTGAATATATCACAATTAAATAAAAATATTTAAATTTTTAATATTTAAACTTTAATAGATAAATTTTAAGATTTATAATTATAATTTCTCTTTTAATATTTTAATTTTATTTTAAATTTTATAGGTGAATTATAACATCAATATATCTAAATATATTACAAGACATTAGTTATAGTTGCAACCACGTCAAATAATAAAAATAAGTTAAAAATGATTTTATGTACTAGCTTGTTGAGTACGGGCTCATTTATTACATATACAAACAACAAGAATTGAATTTATCTGCATTATGCAGTCTGCTCAACTTATATTCTAAACAATCACTTGTTTAGAACTTGAATTACCTTTCCCTTGTAATATGATTTGATAAATATATTTGATATGCTTGACTGCGTCCTAAGTACTAATTAGTAAGCAATACATAAAAATCATTGGTGGTGTGTCATGTGGCTATAGTGGCATTGGAATAATAAGGATCAGATGATGACCTGAAATGTCTGATTTGTGGCTTAAAAAAGCCAAAGTACCAATAAGCTTTCACAATTATTTAAATAAAATTAATCTATTTCTATCTTTTTAATTTATTTATTTGTTAGCGCAACAGTCAATATAATACTCAGTGCATTATAATAAAAATATATTCCTCATACCTAGTATAATTAATTTTACTTACCTTTTCTACATACTCTTATATGTCTATAATTCAATCAAACATCACGTCATTATATATAAATAATAATTTTTGAGTCCTACTAAAAACAAAATAAAACAAAAATAAAGCAAATAAACCCAGATTGCCCATTTATCTGATTGGCTTGGAGGCCAGGGCTTTGGGGAGGAAGGATTCTGAGTGCTTTTAAAAAGCTGCCACCACATCAGGTGGCATTGCAAATGACTGACCTCAAGGATGTTGAAGAGATTCTTGGTGTCCTGAGGGAGGCCTTGCTTCCCCTTATTCTTAATCCAACCAAGCACCTCCTTGATTGGGTTCAGAAATGGAGAATAGGGCGGAAGGAAGAAGAGTCTCATTGGGCAGTCAGCCAGGCAGTGGCTGGCCAAATGGCTATTTTTATTGATTGGCGGGAACTCAGACATAACCAGATCCACTTTGTGGAGCCCAAAATTATCCAACACAACAATGTTGGTTGTACTGCGGTAATTGATCCAGAGATATCCTTGACAGTTTAGATAAAATCAAGGAATGTCTTGCTATTGTGGGAACCCTTGATCATCTGGTATTGATCCAAGCCACAAGGACCAAGAAGCTCTACCATTGAATATGTCTTGGAACAGACAGATGCACAATGTGCTACACCATCCTTGGACTACTTCTTGACCCACCAATGCCTAGACCTGAGTGAGGAGGAAAACAACAATTTGCTGATGTAAAAGAATTGGATATTTTCAGTTTTTGAGAGCCACATAGGTCTTGGCATAAATGTATTAATCCTCAATTATTTTCTTACTGTTCCTATTGTGCGGCAAAACTCCCAGTACTTTCTAGGAGAAGCCCAAATCAACTGTAGTTTTGTAGATGAGGGTTTTGGGAGACAGAAAGCCCAAACTTTGTGGCCAGCATTAATTGGATAGCAAGTGAGTCCAGGTTGCAATCCTTGGATACCCACTGCTTGATTGCATCAATATGCACAGGTTGTAGTAGTTTGGGCTGTCACTTAGCCTTTGTATTTTTTGTGATCTGACCAGTGTCACCATATTTAGTGTTGAGTTCACCAATATATCTGGCTGTAACACCAAATTGGGACACAATATCCTGAACTGTTGTTCCTCTGTTCAGGAAGTTGAGGAGAGCTTCACACTCACTGTCTGATAACTGACGCTGTCCCTTGGTGGGTACTGCAGCATCCAAGCTATTGGGCTCAGGACACGGGATGGGGACCTTTGTGTAGAAGGTGGGATCACTCTTGCATGCAGTGGTACCATCAATTGTTTAATACACAACAGGAACAGATGGCTTCTCAGTTGTGACCAATAGCTCATATGATTTATCAAAAACGCGGGGGCATACAGTGGCAACTTTGGGATCCAGAGTGCAGGGCCAGGTGACAACTGGGTACACAGTGTATGTGTATGTAACCTCATTATTCCCAATGACCTTGGTATGGAAGACTTTGATAGCAGACCTTGAGAGTGGCTTCCATCTGAGATTTAAGCTGGTTGCACTGGCTTGGGATGCGGGAGGTGGTTGACTGGCACTGATGCCTTAGGAGGCCTGTGTGTTGGCATTACTCCCCTCAAGTTATGTTCTGGGTCTATTCTTGGACCCTCTTTGATGCCCATGTGGACGGGATGCCCTGCAGGCTGGTGCAGGAGCTGGTTGGGAATGAGATAATCTGAACATAAAAACAAAACAATTTTTTTAGATTAAATAAGTATTTATTTGGATTTATTGGTTTATGTTTGGGTAGTTTTTTTCTTGATTTAGCCTTGAATAGTAACAGAATTTCTATACCCGTGATTTGAAGTGTATAATATAGTATCCTTTCCAGGTTTAGATATTTTGAAGTTTAATTAATTTTTATGTCTAAATATGGTTATTGAGATTGAATTTTTCATTTGATTTTAGTTGTGGTGGAGCTTCTTTATTTGGCTTGATGTTTCCTAGTGTGCTTGCTGTACATTAAATTTGGATTGCAGTTCCTGAAATTAATATTTGGGTTTACTAGTGGCTTTCAAAAGTGATTTGAAATTTGGTTCTTGTATTTGACAATTGCGCAATTTCAAAAACATAGTAAATTTAATGAGAATGGTTGATGTATTTTAATGCTTTAAATCTGATTCCAGTTAATTCATTTTTTCCATTGGAAATATGAAGTTCAACTTGAACTTTGCAAAGTGTCTATGTGCTTCTGCATTTTTAAAAATTCAAATAAAAATAAAAAATTAATTTAATTAAAAAGAGCCATCCCTCAAAAGTGATTCAAAATTTGGACCAAGGATTTGACAATCCTGCATTTTTACGTTTAGGTTCTGAATTTACAGTATTTTAAATAGGTTTTAACTTTCCCTGGTTTTGCTTATGCAACTGTTGCCTTTCCTCAACCAGAGCAGTTGCAGATCTTTGGGCTACTTGCATTAAGACTATCCTTCCCCAACTACCATGTGTTTCCCCTGGGCCATCAGTTCTATCTGCCAATATCTCCTTGTTTTCCATTGAAGATCTTCCTAGGGTTCATGTTTCTTATCTAGGAATAAATGCCTTAGAAGAGTAGGCTTCTAAGCTGAAATTCTAAGTGGGGTTTCCCCAAATCACTGTTTACAGGATTTTTTCTTCATTTTTTTTAAAAATTTACTTCTCAATCTTAAAGCTTTTAACTTTGAAATTATATTTTTAGACATATCTTTCTGAAATTTATTTTTAAGGTTAGATTAAATACAACTTTTTATCAGATCTCAATTCCTTCTAAATTTTGCTAGTGTTTAAAAGCTAGGATTATTAGAATAGAGATAAACTGGCAACAAGCAATTGGCTTTTTGTTGCCATTCTTTTATATGAGGGATAACCTCCTTAGTTTCATGTTAATATATTCCAACGGGGAATATCATGGCATAGACATCCCTTTAGTTACAAATAAATCTTTGTTCAACACGTTATTTTATATAGTTTGTTTAGGCTTAGTAATTCAGTGGCACTTTTTGTGACAAACTATAAGTTTTTTGCAGACTCATAAAGGGTCTTTTACAAACAGTACCCACTTTTCTTTACTTGTTAAATCTAAACCCAAACACTTTACATGGTATAGTATATAATCCGGCACCCTATAGGGCAAGACCTTACAGTGCAAGCATGTCTGCAATAGCCCTTACCTTTTCTGGGTCAGTCTTAATCCCATATTAACTAATTCTGTGGCCTAGGAATGAGAGTTTGGTTGAGAAGAATTTACATTTGGAAGGTTTGGCTACTAGCTGATTGTCTTTGAGTGTGTTGAGTACCATGAAAACTTTTTACCGTGTTGTTTTTTATTGGAGCTATAGATGATTATATCATCTAGGTGTACTATGGCTCATTTCCCAATATGGTCCTTGAACACCTCGTTCATGAAGGTCACAAAGGTACTGGGAGCATTTGTCATACCAAAGTTGAGGACTACACATTTGAATGAACCATATTTTGTTCTGAATGCTGTGTTTGGATTGTTTCTGGCTTGACACAGATTTGATGGTATCCTGCTGTTATATAAACCTTTGTGAAAAACTGTGATCCTTCCAAAGATTCAAATAGGTTTTCAATCCAGGGCAGGGGATACCTGCTTGTAATTGTGACTTTTTTGAGCGCTCTGTAATCAGTGATGAGGCATAACCCTCCATCTTTCTTGGCTACAAAGGCTGCTGCACCAAATGAGAGCTTTTATTTTCAAGAATGAAATTTCAATACATGTATTAAAACCCCTTGAATCAAACACTGACCCTCTAGAGATGACTTGTGTCAACCAGGATGGACAGGGGCCTCCCAATATGTTGAGTCACAGACTTGAGTTGTTGAATTACTCTGCAACCCGCCAGCTTGTTAAAGGAGATCACCCAAATGGTCACCAGATTGCTACCAACCTCACATCACTGAGGACCTAGAACTACAATGTGGTTGTGGCTTGCCTAAAGGAGGTTAAAACAAGGCCTACTTTTAGCCCTGCCAATGATCACCAGCTACCGCCAATCTCCCGTCCAGAATGGGTAGTACAATTGAACTGCTCAGGTGACATAGTGAACAGTGGCAGCAAAACAAAGCATTGCCTTTGCAATTTGCCAGAACAGGCACAACCTGAATCTGCCGCCCTTGAGACCCCAAGCCAAGACCCACGTCCCGCCAGTACCTTGTCTGTGAACCTGAACCCTGAGAAAATCAAAGAAGCAAAGTCCCAGGGTATAAAAACCCTGGCGGTACGGCAAAGACCCCATTGTCATTTTTGATAATAAAGTTTTATGAACCTTTGGTTTGAACAAATTTTACCCTATCTAGTCTTAGTGATCTTCCATCTTAATTCCAGTCCAGTAGACCGCCAGGCTGCCACACTCCCCCAAGACCAATCTGCCGAATTGCCCCAGGCATTATACTGTCCCTCGGGAGCCCCCTTTGGACCTGTGCATTTTACTGAATACCCACCCAACCCTGCCTATTCAGAGTACAACTTGGAAACCATTCTCATTGCTGACCCTTTGGCAAGGACTAGAAGTACCAAATACATAGGACGTGAAGGAAAGAGAGTCGAGATACCACCCTTATTATTCAAGGACAAATACAACTACCTATCAGCGTACTTTGTTCCCATGACTCTGCCATTAACCCCAAGGTCAGACCGCCCCTTGGAACCCACTGCCGCCACCAAGACCACATCTACCCAGCTGTTTAGAGTATTCTATATTACTCTGAAAGGCTTGGTGGACTCCATGGTGCCTAACTCTGACCCTTGGTCCTTACTTGGGCAATCCCTATCTTACGTTATCAAGTTGGCACCCATCCTATGGTGGGCATTACCCACAGGCCTGGTGGTACCCTGTCCCAAGCCACCCAATGCCTCTACCTACCCCTGGATTCCTGACACATGGGGAAGTCTGGACCTTCTTTATATCTTCTCCAGCTGGTGGGGGAGTGCCATCAGCAGGGTTCTTTCTCTGAAGAAATTTTCCTTTGCATTGTGTAGGTTTGGATAACCTACCTGTGCTACCACAGTTGAGTATATACATCTGAGAAGTATATGAAACAAGGTAAAGGGGGATTGAGCAGAGATGATACTTTGAGTCCTTGCTTTAACCCCCAAAGGGAGTAATTAAGGGGGCACCACACAACCGGAAAAGTCCCAAGGACTCACACCTTGACACACTTAATTGCTGCATGAGGCAGTTTTATCCACACACAGAGAATGATACTTCATTGATATATGAGTTTAGAGGATTATTTAGTATCATGATAAGCCACATGATATCCATGTATGTGATGGTTGTCATGGGGCTTATCCAGGTAATGTTCCATTTAGGACTCAAAAGGTCTGATCCCAGTATAGGATGGGCAGATGATAGGTATGCCACCAACTGAATGATAGTCAGAAAATCACTTCCCTGAGAGGGATTAACTGTAGATGTTGCAACACCAACATCAAAATTTAGAGTAAGAGGACCAGAATTTGGGGACCAGGCCTAAAAATGACGGTGAGGGATAATAGAGGTTCTGAAGATGCTCTTGCTCCTAATTATGTGACTGTGTAGATTAAAGTTGGCTGTTATAAAATCCTATATGGTAGCAGATTAAAAGTGGATCCGGACATTTTGGATTGGGTCACAGAACGATTTAGATGGATTTTTTTACACCGTTTGGAGAAGGTCACAATCTGTGCCTCACTCTATTGTGTAAGTCACAGAATATAAAGTGAAGGCAGTTTCCAAATATAAAACGGATGGTTTCATTTTGGGCAAAGCACAGGATATAAAATTAAAGCTGTTTTTTAAAGATGAGACATATGATATCATTCTGTGCAAGGCACAGGATGTAAAATTAGAGCAGACTCAGTTGTTGGATCTTTTTAAACTAAAATTTATTACAAGATTTATCTGAAATTATCTCACAATGATAGTTATGTTAGACCACATGAAATTGTGCATGGTCACATCACAGTTCATGTATATTGTGCTGTGACTTTAGGAGCAGGGTACAAAATGTGGCAGTTGCAATTGTGACCTGCCTCCTAAAGGCACAAAACAAATTGGCATAACTTGTGAAGTGACATGAAGGTCACAAAATGATTTGTGCCCAGCTGCCAAGGCCACAAAGCCAATTGTGATAGGCAAAGCTTGTTCATAACACAGATCCTGACAGTTTTGGTGCCCATCCCTACTCTAGAAGTAGTCAAGGTTTATGAATCCCCAGTTGGCAGCCCTACTTTAGGTGGGTATTGATAGGATGGGTAGGTTTATGAGTAGCATACGAGAGTGGAGTCAGGGTAGCTTCTCTACTTATATCTCTTTTATTGTATATATGCTTAAAATCTAAGCTGTCCTGACAATAGGGGCTCAACCCCAGGTGCAAAAGTTCTAACCCGCCGTGGCAAAGGGCAGCCCTTAACCCATCACTTAATTAATGATAGGGATTCAAGTGCATCCAGAGTAGAACCTCGAGCTTGCTTTGGCCCATGGTTCACCCAAGTTCATTCTAGCCTAGGGCTGCGTCGTCCCACCCCTGGACAAAACCTGGATTCTGTCCAAAGTTTCTGAAAATGTGGAAGGTAATATATTTTCTATTTGAAGCTGATTTTAAATCCGATTTTCCAGAATGCCGGAAAAAAGAATATCTTTGTCTGGGGGTGGGACGACACAGCCCTATTCTAGCCTGGTGGATCCATCTCTTTTGATGGTCATCGATTAGTTAATCCATTGGCTACCTGACCCAATAAAATCCTAATACAAACTCTACATTTTAAGAGGCTACCGCTGATGATAGGTTTGGGGTATACTTGTTTATTCTTCAATTCGATTAGATTTGGTGATGCTTGGATTGGACTAAGGTTCTTGGAGGGCCAGGTTTAGAAAATCAATCAATTGTACATATAAATTGTTTGATGAACAGATTTGATGCTATGACTATGGTTCCCTGGCTTCGATGTCATTCGTCTAATTTAGCTTAGCATTTATGTTCGCCGGGGTGGGAAATGAGGAACCTTAGTTGTAATAGAATACCTAAGCTGAACCCCAGGGCCATGGCTTTGATTAAGAATTATAATGCGAAATGCTCACGTTTCACCCACTCCGAAGAGGATCAAGCCGATACTCGACCCTGGTTTTTAAATAAACTCCAAGTAACTTACCAAAGAAAAAATTTAAATTGTGAATTTATTAAAATGATCTTGTTAGCCCCAGCGTCACCAGCCTCAAACCGGCAGTGCAGAGTTTTAAAAATCTTTTGTAACTAGGCAAATGCCAGCTCGGCCACGATTAGATTACAGCGCATCAACCAGGGGTTAAATTCATCTCCTGCGCGGCTCATAGCCGTCCATGAATCTTCTGCTCTTCTTTGTGCCATTCACTTCGCTCCACCTGGCTGCTGTCATCCAGCGGCGCCAGAGCGACTTTATCAAGACCCACCAGGAGCATGGGCACCTTCCAGGCGGCGAAAACAACCCGGGGCCGGCTGCCTTGATTCCGCAGCTGATGCGGGTGCTGGGTGGGGAGAATCCTTTGAGTGTCCTGGGTAGCTATAACCAAGCCGCCAAGGAAAAGGGGGCAGGGAATCCTGCCCAAGCCGCGGGCGCCCAAAGCAGCGAAGGAAGCAATGGACCTCCTGCAGATGCTGGCCATTCCCATGGACCGCAGGATGCTGCAGCTGGAAGCAATCCAGAGAACAAAGTTACAGCTGCCCCAGATAACGGAGGGGGAAGCAAAGCGACTGCTGAATCTGGCGGTGGCCTAGGAAACTATGGTCAAGCTGCTAGTCCCCCAGCTACTGGAGGAGGGGAAAGTTCCCCTCCAGCAGCCTCAGGTCATTCCTACAGCCCACCTGCAGCTGGTGGAGGATTGGTCATCCCAAACCTTATGAACGTATTTGGATTGGGGGGTCTCAAAGGCCTATTGGGGATGTAACCATAAAGGGTCATCGATAACTTCAATAAACATCATACATCTTTACAACCCATCATAATTCAACACCGAGCATCTGTGAACTCTTATCTAGATGGCTAATAGCGACAACAATCAATATTGGTGGTGCTTAGGACCACCACCCTAATATTTTCTTCGCTCAAAGTATTCCATGATACCTTCCTATGTCTTATAAATCCTGACAAGTATAGAATAAAAAGATACTCAGAAAAAAAAGACGAGGTATATATCTCTAATAATTATAAAAGAAGATGATTATTCAGTTAATTGATCCCCACATCCATATAGATCATCGCAGCAATGGCGCTTATTGGCAACAGCTCTCAGGTCGACAAAGGCCATGTCGAAACTATAGTAAAGTGACAACCCAGGTTTAGTTAATGTCGTCTTCTGGATGTCGACACTTTTTTAAATAACAGCACACTTTACCCTGAATATTTTTAATATAAAAATTATTTAAAAATATTATTATATAAAATGATCCCAGAGAGTTCAAAAATTCAATAAAAAATACCAGAAGTAATAATAATAAGGTGATATAAGCAAGTATTTTTCAATTTACTATGTAAATTACACTCTTTATTATAAAATTATTTTTTATTCCCATAAAAATTTAAAATTAAATGAACCAAAAATAATATATTTAATATATTATAACAACCATAAAATATAAGAAAATTCTATATTCAATTTATTTTACTTTTTATAAGCACAACTGAAAAGATCTCATAATTTAAAGATAAAGTAACAAAATATAATATATTTCTTACAAAAACCACATTGTAACTGTATCTGAAACTTACCATTTATCCCTAAAAAGATTAGTACAATCCAAAATAAATATAAAAATTCAAAAGTGAAAAGGGTCCAGCCAAAGCAAAGTAAAGTTTACTGGGCTAATTGAAGCCACCAGCAAGGGTAGTTGTGACATCTTCAAGGTACTTTTTTAACTCTGCCACCATGTACTTTTCTTCACTACCTTTTGAACGTCCTCCTTTGGCTGTGTTCCTTTTAACGTTGTCTTGAACCCCAAATAAAATTGTGTTTTCATAAAAAAATCTTGAACGTCCTCCTGGTAGTTCTGCTCCTTGGACTTCCTCTTTTTGGGGGCTGCCTGGTTAACAAGGTCCCAGAACTTGGAGACAGTTCTTTCTTGCTCCTTTTGTAGCTTCTGAAAGAACCTATTGAACTTGGGGTTGGCCCCAAACTTGGTCTTGAAGCTTTTATGCCACACCTTGAGGCTAGATGTTGTCTTCATATCCCCATTGATACAGGCACTCTGATAGTTCCATGGTGCAATGGCTTCACTCTTTCCTCTCCGGGAAGTCACCTTCTTACCTATCCATTGTCTCTCAAAGTAATCAAGGTAGCCCTTGAAAATGATAGAGTGCTTTTTAACACAAGCATCCTTCAGGATGGCCTCAAAGACAAGGCAGCAAACTGGGTGATGGAAAAGCGGCACTTACTTTTACCATTGTTTAGATACTTTTCAAAGAGCTCCTTCTTGCTCTTGAAGTGTTTGATGAGAGTCTTTCTGAAATGAAAGGAGAAGCCCTGGACTTCTCTATTAAATATGGCCTCAAAGGCTCTGACTTGAGCAAGTTCAAAGTCCATAATGATACCCTTTGGCCCAAGTGAGTGTGCATGAGCTAGCTGCTCAGAGGCTAGGGCAGACTCATCCTTCTCAGCAGAGGAAGGGTTTGCTCTGATAGCGTGGGTGGGAGGAGGAGCTTGTTGTCAGAAAGGGAGATCAAAGCATCCTGGACAAATCTGAAGGCTCTGGTGTAGACCTCTGTCTTGGCACCAGGCAGGAGAAAGAAAAAAGGAGGATAACCTGGGCATCAAACTGCCCGTGCAGGACCCTAAGCTGCTCAAAAAGGGTGGGGCAGGTTGCAAATGTGCTGTCACACAGCCAGGTGGTAGCAGTGTTAAGCTGCTCCAGGTTTTAGGTTGTGGCCTAGGCAATGATCCTATCATCCTCTTCCTTCCCATTGTCATGGAGCAGGAACATCTCACAATCCTCAGTTTTTTGGGGGGCATCCGTGAGGACCAGGTCTTCAATGGTAGTGGCACTCTTGGCCAGTTAATTGAGGGCTTGTTGCCTATTGCTAAAAAAACTTCAACAACTGACTGTGGATTAGCACCCTCTTCAGATTGGTGGGGGAGTGTAAGTGATTCTATCCCTTTCACAAGCAGTGCAACAAATCCTGGATCTCTTAGTACTCAGAAAGAATTAAGAATTGCATTTTTAAATGCTAATGTTGAAAATAATAAACATATGGGTTAATTGAATTAATCAATTTGAATCCACATTTGAAATTGATTAATGAATGCGCTTTCAGAAGCAAAAGCAAAAACAAAAGCAAAAGCTCAAACCAAATTGAAAACATAAATTCTACTTTAAAACTAAAAATCCAAGACCCAGATGATGAATCCAATGGCAACCACTGTATAGAGTTTAAATTGAGCTCCAAAACTCACAAAGAAACCAATCAACCAGAAATTAAATGCTTAAATACAAATTGCCAATATTCAGGGGAACCACCTAGCCAATCACGGGATTCAAAAAAATCAAGCCAGAGTAATGGTACTCATCCAGGCCCAAAGTACTATCCCCACCATAGCAGAGAAGAATACTGTAACTCATTAACCCAACTTACTTCTTCTTGCATTGCAGGCTGCAGCCTGCTACAGTCCTGCAAGGCAATATTAGCCAAACTACTCTTTCAGGATCACCTTGTAACCACTATGCCCACTTCTCCACTTGAATTCAGTATTTAAGCTGAAAAGTTTTCCCCTTGCCAATTGCTCCAACAATTTATATTCCTATCTTAGCCAATAAATCTATATTTTCAGAAAACTTCTAAAACTTGATTAGAAGATCTAAAAGGCTCTCCTCCAACAACATAAAGCTCATCCATATTGTATGGGTTTTTTAAGTTAATCAGTTATTGCCAAGCCAACTTGAACTTCAAAACTCCTGATCCTACCCCCACCAAAAAATCAGAAGACTCAATTTGGTATTGTTCCAGTCTATGTCGTTGCCAGGCACTTTATGTAGAAACAGAACAATTTTCACCATCATACATCCCAAGGCCCCCTGGTTGGTTTTGGGTTATACCAGTGTCTATTATCTTTTAAACCATTTCACTCCCTTCTTGGGGAGATTCCGCCTATTTGATCACCTCTTGCACATGTTAATGATAGGGATCCCAGTAGGGTCCACTCTAGTCAAATTCAACTTGGGAGCTCTCCTTCACTTGATTAGAGAGAGAGACTTCCCAATGAGTGGATCCCTGACAGGGAGAGGTGCTTACAGGCAAGCACCACCAGCTGGGTGGGGGAAAGGTCCTTGAAGGTAGGCATGATATGCACAAGGTACCATTTCAGGAGACATGATGTGGTTGTAATGGGCATCACACAAGTGTGCTTGGACTTGATGGTTTGGACCTTGTACCAGTGCTCAGTATTGAGCCAAAATGTGCAAGATTGGTCCTCACAGGTGTAATGCTGGCTCTTGAAGCCCCAATTGGCATTATTGCAGAAAAAGATGTACCCATTGGCCACCATGGCTGGCCCATACTTCACACTCATGATTGGGAATTATTTAGGCAAGGATGAAGGAACCTTGAACTTGCCATTGACATTGCAGATATTATGGGCCACAAGAGGGTCCCAAAGACCAGCAGGAGCATGACAGACATCAGGAAAGTAATCAGGGAGGGGCTTTGAGTCATCCCCAGATGAGCTAGAAGGAGGAGAGTTTGGTGGGAGGAAGAAGAAAGGGGCTTTTTGTGGTGCTTCTCATGTGTGGGAGACTTATACTTGGATGGGGTCTTTTGGGCCTGGTGATGTTCTTGGTGGGCTTCTCATCTGAAGCCAAGTTATAAAAACTGTGGGCTGTAAGAGAAATTTTGGAAATTGTACCATTAATGCTATTTCAATATGGCCTTCAAATAATGATAGCTGCAAATATTTGACTGGTTTTGCTTTCAAGTTCAGAAATTCTTTGCTTTTATTAAATGGGTTTGGGCCAATATCCACCCATTCTGGAACACCATACCTTCCCTTGTCTGATCCTGGTATGACCTCATCCCAACATGACCCCCTCAGCCACTCTGTCTCTCTAATGAGTGATCCCCGTCCCTTGTCTACTATTTAAGTAGAATCAAATATCCTAATAAAGACAAGTTTAGCCACATTTGTGTTGGCTTTAATAATCTTCAAGCTTTTTCCTGTCCTTTCTGCCAAAAGGACTTTCACATCTCGTTTTTAGGAAATTAAGGTACATGCCCTTAATTTTGCCTTGAAGGCTAACCCAAGGCTAGCTTCAAACCTCAAATCTTTTGTAATAAAGATTTCCTGCCGTGTCCTCCTGGATGTTGTCCCCAGGATCCAAACACAGCAAAATGGTGCTCACTACAGGGGCTGCAAGCCCTTTGGTTAACCCGTTCCCATGCAATTCTCTGGTCTTTCTCCCTTTGTTTCTGAAGTACCCAAACAACCTAAAGTTTCTAGTCCCCTTCTAGAAGAAGACATCACCAATTCCCCCTCAACTCCTATGGTATTGGTTCTGTCCCCTGGGCCTGTGTGGGCCCCCTTCCAGCTTTCTCTCTTGACTACAAGAAAGCTTGTGCTGTCGCCCACTCCTTACTCCATTATGGCACTGTGGCAATGCACACTATCCCTTGTCTTTGCCCCGGTTACAATTATGAAGACCTGCACTCCTTCCTCTTTGACTTTGGTCTCCCCTCGCGCTGATGTAGTCCATGGATACAATTGGTGTGTTAGTCAGCCAGTTCATCCAACCCGCCCTGGTTCACCATCAACTTGCATTAGGATCCCAGAACCAATTTATAAATGCTGTAGCCACTGCTGTCTCTAACAACCATGCTCAGAATATGGCATATCAAGAATGGTCCCACAGTCTCTTTGCTTGTATTTCTAATAACCAGTGCAACTCAAAGGCATCTCAGAAGTGCTTAACCTCCTCCCTGAATTCCCTTTGTTCCTTGCTCCCTGGATACATCAAAGATCAACTATGCAAATTGGATGAGCATCAGGCAGCATAGAGTAGACAAATTGAGGTCTTTCTGCTAAAGCATTGTCAGGATTTTGAGACTCTGGTTGGTGAACTTAACCAATTCCAAGAACATATTAATCTGCAACTTGAATTGGTTGGATCTCATGTTGATACTTGGGGCCACCATCTTCAGCATCAATATGGTCTGGATAAGGCTGCACTAGGCGGCACTCTATACCAGGTGCAAAATTATGTGGATGACAGGGTAGCGTCTATTGAGGTGACTCCTCCCGCTCCTCCTGTTGAGGCTCCATCTGACTTTGAAGCCAAGGTATGTGAAGCAATAGACAAGCTCAAGGCTACTACTCAACGTCAATCTTCTGTTCAAAACCCCCCTCCAGTCAAGCCTATGCTTGACCCTTGCATTGCTTTGCTCACTGATCAAGTAGCTACTTTGCAAGGCAAAATTGAGTATTTAAGGCAACACCTCTCTAATTCTGAAGACTCAACCTCTGAGTCTGAAGATGAAGAGGAAACCAAAGTTGTTAATACTTCTGCTCATGAAAATCATGATTGCTGCCCTGGTTTGGAAGGTCAACCCTGAGTCAACTGTGCATGTACACTGGATCAGCTTGCAGAAGTAACAAATGATGTAGCTGATAGACAGGACACATTGGAAAGAGAGGTACAAAACCTCTCCCATTTTACCAAGACTATGAATGGACAAGTCATCCCCTTGGTTGCTCAGACCACTTCCCTGATCACCCGCCTCAATGGGATTGCTGGCACCTTATTGGTGCAACAAATTAAGATTTACAAATTTGGAGCTGCTGCCGCCACCACTAGAGATATTAGTGGACATAACAGCTCTACCTTGAATACTCTAGAGGAAAGCCTTTGACTCCTCTGGGATAGACAACCTGCTGCTGAATCCAAGTTTGAAGGCAATCCTCACATTAACGTCCTCAACCCAGGTGAAAACATTCAGTCCTCTTCCTCATCCATTGACCCAAATTACAAACCAACCTTCAAACAGATATTCAATCCTAAAACCTCTACTATTGCCGCCTTTCTGACAATTTACAAGACTGCAATGTGTAGAGCTACTGATGAACTTAAAAAGGAACATATCTTCACCTGTCTCCATCCCACATGCCAAGAAGTGGTGGTCCCCGAGCTCCCCTCCATTGTCACTTGGGAGGACATGAAGCGCCTCCTTATTGAGGAGTTCAGAGGAGATCTCAGCTTGGAGGTCAAGAAGGATGCATTTATGCTCATTGCCTTTAAGCCCAAGGAAACCCTAGCTGAGTTCACAGATTGCTTCTACATTGAAGGCCAACAGATAATTACTAGTCAACAATTAACTCCCTGGGAAGCTTACATGGCTTGTTCAAATGCTTTGAAAGTGAACCAGCTTCTATGCCTACACTTTAAGGCACACAAGGCTTCACTCACTTCCATGAAGAGTATTAAGACGCTCTTGCAAGACATGCATTTTACCCATGGGGGTACGGTGGTATGTGAAAATAAAGCCAGTAATGCTGGGACCACCTCTCATACGCCGCACATTATGACTCTGTGTGCTAGTGGGCAGGCTAAGAGACAAGGCTGTCATAACTGTGGCCAGATTGGACACCACTTTCCACTTACACTAATCCCCAAGTGGAAGGTTGTGACCCCAAGGAACAGGTGGGAAAAGAGAGATCAGCTTAGTCGGAGACACTCTCTGCTGACCAATCTCCCCCGTCTTCCCTGATCCTCCTTCTGATGAGGAAGCTCTCTCTTCCTCTGGCCCAACTATCCTTCATCTGTTTCAAATCTCTCCAGTGATTCAGAGCCTGAAGATTCTGATAGCAAAGACTCTGATAGTTATGGCTATTACATTCTGGCTGTTCCAGAAACCATCCCTGTACCATACAAGCTTTGCTCTGGGAAGACTACCACCACTTCCCAAGTACCTACAAGTGAAGCTAATTCCATGGTGGCTTGTCCTTACCTAGCCCAAGCCCACCAACCTCCCGTCTTGGTTGACTCTTCTGAGGAAGCAGCCAAACTAGCCAAAGCTCTTTTCCACAATGTAACCGTGTCTCTCCCACTGCAGACTGTGTATAAGGAAATTCCTGCGTTACAGTGCATGCTAGACAAATGGGAAAAGGAGCTAGAGGCTGTGCAAGACGTGTTGGCAGTCTTGCCTCCCTTTGGGAAAGATACAACCTGTGTGGAAGTACCAATCCAAAAGGTTAAGATCAAAGCCATCTTGGACACGGGTTCCCCAGTCAACGTGGTATCTTCCAAGCTAATGAAGAAACTTAAGTTGGCCCCTGACCTCAACTATACGCAGTTGTATAGCACAGCTGGCATGGCCCAAACTCAAGCCATTGGTGCCTACTCCTCTCTACCTATGAGGTTTAGGAAACTCCTTATTGCTTCCCCTGCTGTGGTCCTAGAGAACAAAAGCTATGACCTCTTGGTTGGTACTCAATTCCTCCGAGAATATAATGGAATTGTAAACTTAAGAGATGGATATTTTTTGCTCTTGGGATATGAGGTTCCTTTGATTTTTGAGGAACCTCCGCGCCTCCCAGGAAAACGTCTTAAAACTTGCGTGCTTGAGTACCCTACGGGTATCTTCTCACTAAAGTATAGGACTCACTCCTCCAGCATGTGTACCCCTCCTCCTTCCTGCCCTGCGGAAGAAGGGGTACCTCTGCTAGCACCAGCTGCTAGCACTATCCCCCTGGGCTCTCAAGTGGTGATTGATTCCCAGATTTCCTATGAGCTACCTGAAAAGTCCTTCTTGGAGCTTTACTCACCTGATTCCTTAAGTTGTACCAAGCCTTGCCTGTGTCCTGGGATTTTAGACCAAACCCACAAAGAGCCCGTACAATTACTGCTTGCTAAACTGATGGCCCTGCCCATGCAAGTGACCAGAGGCCAGGTTGTAGGTCATGGTTGTATACTTGGAGCAGAACAAGTATCCTCCCTCTACCCCTTTGGAACTTTCAGTGATTTCAACCTACCTGAAGATGATACTCAAGTTATCTCCTTGTTCACTGCTGCTGATTTCCCCCAACTGTCTCCTGTTCAAGAAAAAGACATGTTGGACCTGCTCAATCAGTTCAGTGACATCTTGGCCTCTGGACCTACGGACTATGGCCTGGCTAAAGGGGTCATTCATCAGATTGATACTGGTGATGCACCCCCTTTTCATGTCAAACCATACTGCCGTAGTAGGGTAGAGGATGCCCAGGTGTATAAAGAGCTCAAACAACTACTAGACGCTGGGCTACTAGCTTCCTCTCAGAGCCCTTGGGCCTCCCTGTTACTTATCTTCAAGAAGAAGAATGGAGGACATCACATTGTAATGGACTATTGCTGCCTGAACTCTTTCACTAAGAAAGACTCATACCCCTTGCCCAGAATTGTTGATGCTATCAGACGACTGGGTGGTTCCAAGTTTTTCTCAGCCATGGATCTAGTCTCTGGATAATGGCAAGTTTAATTATCTCCTGAGGATAGAGAAAAGGCTGCACTTATCACCTCAGAAGGCCTTTTTGAACCCACTTGTATGCCCCAGGGACTCTGCAATGCCCCTGCTACATTTTAACGGACTATGGACTCCATCCTACAAGACTTAAAGCTTTCTTGTGTTCTTGTGTACCTTGATGACATCACTGTATTCAGTGTTACCTTTAACAACCACTTGGAAAACCTCAAAGCTGTCTTCATCAAGATCTGCAAAGCTGGCTTGAAACTTAAAACCTCCAAGTGCTCCTTCTTTAAAGAATGTCTTGAGTTCTTAGGTCATGAGGTCACTCAAACTGGAATCTGCCCCATGAATAATAAGGTGGAAGCCATCAACAAGATGCTACCTCCCACAAATCTTTGAGAGGTTCAAGTATTCCTTGGTATGATGGGCTACTACCAACAGTTCATACCCAATTTTTCTGAACTATGTGAACCCCTTGTCCAACTTCTTTGCAATGTCCCCTTTGAGTGGACTGACAGCCAAAAAAAGCATTTGAAGCGTTGAAGGCTAAGCTCAAAGACGCTCCTATCTCGGTCTATCCTGATTATGATAAAGAGGTTATCTTGTATACTGACGCTAGTGGAGTAGCTGTGGGTGCCATCTTGGCCCAGCTTGATGATTAATGGCGTGGATCAACCTGGAGCCTACTCTTCACGGGTTCTCAATAAGCATGAGAAGAATTACAGCGTCACTGAAAAGAAATGTCTGGCAGTGCTGCATGCTGTAAAACAGTTCAGGCATTACATCTATGGGACCCACTTTATGGTGGTCACCAATCATTCCTCCCTCAAATGGCTGCAACAACTAAAGGAACCTGAAGGTCACCTAGCGCGTTGGGCTCTGCGTCTACAAGGGTACAATTTCACTGTGATACACCATCCTGGGGCCCAACACCAGAACGCTGATGACTTGTCAAGGATGTCTATACTAGCTATCTACCCTGCTGATGCTGATTGCCTATAAAAATTAATAGGGTACCCTGACTCATTGACCACTGAGCCAGAAGACATTTGCCTGGCGCTACAAACCCTATCCAAGGACACTGTAATTTGAGATAGGCAGCTCTTCAAAAAGGTCAACAATGCCTATCTACCCTACATTTGCCCTAGCATGAGGATAGCCATTATCCTCTAAGCTCACATTGACACTGGGCATGGGGGTATAGCCAAAACTCATGACTGGCTATGCAAGAACTTCTACTGGGAGAACATGCGCCTTCTGATCCCTGATGTTCTTGCCTCCTGTCATTTGTGTCAACTCCAACGTCCTTGCTCAATCAACACCAATTCAAGCTCATCCCCCCTAAGCATGCTTTCCACACTGTGAGTATTGATGCTGTTGGACCTTTTCCTTGGTCTAGGTCTGGGTGTTGTTTTATCTTAGTTGCCATAGACCATTTTAGCAAATGGGTTAAAGCCAGAGCCATAAAGGATATAACTGCCAAGACCACTGCTAATTTCTTGCTGCAAGATATCTTCTACCAACATGGCTGCCCTCAAGTCCTGCTTTCTGACAATGGCACCAATTTTAATGCTCACCTCATCATGTCTATTGTTGAAGCTATGGGTACTCACCAATCTTTCTCCACGCCATATAACCCTTCAACTAATGGAACTTTTTAACAAGCCAATTCCTCCCTGATGTCCATAATGAAGAAACTCACGCTCTCTGACGCTGCCAATTGGGATATGTTCCTCCCTGATGCCCTCTTTGATTACCAACTCAGTAGATACCAAGTAACTGGTCAGTCCCCTTTTGCCATGCTGTATGGACGTGAAGCTGCCACCCCCTCAATCTTGGGACCCCCCTTGATCAAATTTGATGTGTCTGCAAATCCTGAGGCCCATGTTAAAGACTTAACCAATTGTATCATTGACATCCAAGCAACAGATTATTCCACTGCTTACAAAGTTAAGGCTCTGGAGCTCTCCCCATCCAATGCTGCTAGAGCCCCCCTCCCTGAGTATCAAATAGGCAACCTAGTTCTCTACTACCAGAATTGTACAGGTGGTAGAGCTCATAAGATAGATTCCCTCTGGGTTGGCCCCTGCAAAGTCACATTCAAGAAGGGCGTTGAGTATAGTGTGAAACTATGTTGTCTGGCCATTCTTTTGCCTGTGTTCAAACCAAATTTCTCCAAAAATATCAACTCCCTGTGTCCAATCTTGAGGGGGGAGATGTCAGAAATAGCGCCATTAATACTATTTTGATATGGCCTTCAAATAATGATACTTGCAAAGATTTGACTGGTTTTGCCTTTGAGCTC
The DNA here is from genome assembly GCA_014839935.2 of Entomophthora muscae. Taxonomy (NCBI): domain Eukaryota; kingdom Fungi; phylum Entomophthoromycota; class Entomophthoromycetes; order Entomophthorales; family Entomophthoraceae; genus Entomophthora; species Entomophthora muscae. Next base: position 106,784 of record QTSX02003653.1, read on the forward strand.
GGAAATTCCTTGCCTTTGGCAAATGGGTCTGGTTCAATATCCACCCATTCTGGATTATTGTGCCTGTCTGTGGTTGATCCTGGTATGACCTCATCCCAGTGTGACCCCCTCAGCCACTCTGTCTCTCTAATGAGTGATCCCTGTCCCTTGTCTACTATTTAAGTAGAATCAAATCTCCTAATAAAGACAAGTTTATCCACATTTGTGTTGGATTTAATAATCTTCAAGCTTTTTCCTGTTCTTTCTGCCAAAAGGACTTTAACATCTTGTTTTTCCAGGAAATTAAGATATGTGCCCTTAATTTTGCCCTGAAGGCTAACCCAAGGCTAGCTTTAACCTCAAATCTTTTGTTATAAAGCTTTCCCGCTGTGGCCTCCTGGATTTTGTCCCCAGGAGCCAAACACGACACTAGGCTTCAGATTTCTCTCCCCCAGTGAAGTGAGCTGGTGTCAGGATACCAGGAGTACCACAATGCTCCTGTTGGTGAGGGAGGAGTAGAGGAAGGTACTGGAATGGCCTGCCAGATGATAGGACCTAACTTTACTAGGTAGGAAAGGGCCTTCCCAACCACAGCCCAGGGTCTGACCACAGGCAAGGCAAAATCAATGAATCCTGTGAGCGCCAGGTATACCACTCCCAGGAATTGATTATTCTGGCCAGCGGCATCAGAAGTGGGTGGGGTTGAGATGATTTTTTGGGCGCTGGGGGTGGTTACATTGGGATCAAGTAGGTGACAGGGTTGTTGTAATTCCTGTTGAAGATCAAAGGGTATATATTAATTTCTCTGCGTCAAGGGCAATTTGATATGGATCCTTGGGAGCATATGGGTGGGTGTACCACTGCAAGTCTTCCAAAGTCCAGGGTCTGTGATTGGGGTTGTGGGGATACTCAGTGAAGTGCACAGGGCCAAATGGAGTGTCAGGTGGGTGATAGTAGTCAAAGTCTTTGGTTTTTCAGCTGTTGCTTGGCTATCAATTCCTGAGGATGGGTGCTGGTGCTTTAGTGATTGCAGATGGAAGAGTATTAAAAATATGCAAGGAATCAGATGGGTGAACCAAAGGTTCATAACAACTTTATTTGGTAAGGATGACAATACAGAGTTTTTTCAGGTGCATCTGATTTATATACTTACTCACATGCAAGTGCCTCTGGGAATTCTTCTGGTGCTAACTGTGTGGCAAGGCTTGGCATCTCAGGTTCTGCTGTTTGATTGGCTTCTCCATGGTCATTTTTGGGGTCTTCAGGAACATTTGTTTGGCTTGTTGGTGGCCTATCTTGGCCTGGCTGGTCATTGGTTCTGGCAGGTTTGGCTGCAGGAGTCATGGGGGGTTTCTCAATTTGTTTACCATTTGGGACTGGATTGACAGGAATTTCTGAGATGGAAGAACTTGATTAAAAAGGGTTCTCAATTGGGAACCCCAAATTACTAAATGGATGGTGGGTTTGAACTGGGAGCACTGAGCATCTAAAATTAGCCTGCCCAGGCCCAGTCAAACCCACCAAGGCTTGGACATAGCTTTTGGGCCCAGAACGGGCCCCACAGCTGTATCCAGGGCAGGAATGGTTCCTGCACCTGTATTTTTTGCTTTTCAAAGCAAATCCAGGTGCAAGAAAATTCCTTCCACCTGCTTGCCTTGCCTGGCGGCTAGGAGCGGGTTTGATTCCCGCCTGGGACATCAATTTTGTTACTTCTGTAACAGCTGGGCTCTGCTCAGGAAAGGGCTCAGGAGAGGGCTTTGACAAGGGCTTAGGGGGAGGCATGGGGGCAGACTTTTTGTATGAGGATGAGGATGCTTGGTGGGTTTATATGGCTTAGAGGGACACTTAGTACCCTTCTATTGCTTTGAAATATTTTTGTCCTAAAATAATAAGTAAAAAGTTCTTAGATAAAGCTTTGTATTCTAAAAACAAAACAAAACAAAAGACTATAAGAATCATCATATCAAAACTTTATACTTATAATACTTTCAGTGAAAATTAAAATATACAAAAATATTGTAAAAGTTTTATTTTATTAGAGTTTTAAATAAAAAGTTAAAAGTTTAAAAAATATGCAAAATTAATATTTTTATATATAAATTTTACTTTAAAAATTCCAAAATATGATAGAGGTAAGTTAAAAATACAACATGTTAAAATTTCAGATGTTTTTATTATGAAAAATATAAAGTTTCATACGTGAGAAGTGAAAAGTGTTGATATTATAAGTGACAATTAGTAAAAAAGCTAAATTCCCACTGACAATTAGGAAAATTGTAGAAATTATTGGAGACAACATTGGCACTGTCAACTTTTTTTTGAAAATTACTATTTTTTTCATAGCACACTTAATTAAATTTAAGCAAACCAGCAAATAATAACTGTTTTCTGTGTATTTTTTCTCGTATAATAAAATAAAAAGTATGAAAATAAGTGTTGAGGATCTGGATGTACAAGTATTCTGGCTACCACCAACCTACTTAACATCCAGTCATTGTCTGATTTGGTGCCCTTCCAATATACAGTTTGACATACCGGGAATGGCAACCAAGCAATATTACATGACTGTCCAAGTATCCAGTGGCTCAAACCCATCCCGCACATGACCAGCCCCTAGGTTTAATCTAACTAAATCTCCGCCACAGCCAATTCTATATAAGTCTAAAGTACTATCCAATAAAAGATACTTCTTATAAGGAGCGCCTTTTGGGGAAGCTTTGGATATAAAAGTAGGAAGAGAAGAAGTATATTTTATTGGATAATACTTTAGACTTATATAGATTTAGCTGTGGCGGGGATATTAGTTGGACCAAACCCAGGGGCTGGTCATATGCTGGATGGGTTTGAGTTGCTGGATACCTGGACAGTAATGTGATATTAGTTTATTGCCATTTCTGGTATGTTGAATAGTATATTGGAAAGGCACCAAATTGGGCAATGACTGGATGTTAGGTGTGATGGAAATAGCCTGAATACTTGTACATCCAGACCCTCAACACACCCCCTCCCTTAAGGGGTTACTCAGGTACATCAGGAGGGGGCTTTGTCTTGACTGCTGACGCCTGATGTTCCTGGAGTTGTTTACTAGTGGGCACCAACTGGGTCAAGTGTTCTCCTTTGCTAGGGCGGAGGCAAGATCTGTGGTACTTTTTGGTGATGGGCTCTTTGGCACCCTGGAACTTAACCAGGTAGGTGTTCCTGTCTGGTCAGTATCTGATGATTCTTCCTGGTCCCCTGTGTACTGAGTCTAGCTTCTTTCTGTTACCAGCTAGGACCCAGATGGGGGAGTTGATGGGTAGTGGGTCCTCTGTTGAGGTTATCTTTTGAGTTTTGAGTCTCTTTATTTCTGCCAGTTTGGCTTTGAGACGTATGTGTTGTAGAGCTGGTTTCTGTTCTACTGTGGGAGGTTTCCCTGGGGGGATCTTCACATATGGTTGGTTATTGTGGGTGACTATTTCTGGCTTGTACCTGTATGTTAGTTCAAACGGTGAGTAGCCTGACCCTTGATTGGTACGGACCTAGGATACTAGTAATATATGTTTCACATAGAGCAGCCATGTGTCTTTGGCTTTGCCATCCATTATTTTCTCCAGGGTTCTGATAAGGCTGCCATTCAGGCGTTCAACTCTGCCGTTGGCCTGTGGCCTGTAGGGCAAGGTTGTGTAGTGTTTGATGTTCTTTGTTTTTAGATTGTTATTTACTACGTGGCCTGTTAGCTCTTTTGCTCCATCTGTTATCATATAGTCTGGAGTGCTGTAGTCCACTATGATTGTTTTATTGATGAATTGATTTATTGCTTCCACCTTGTGATCTTTTGTTGCCCAGAAGATAAGCCAACATGTGGCAAAGTTGATGGCTGCAACTAGGTAACATTGATTTGTTTTGGTTTCTGGGAAGGGTCCCACTACATCCAGTCCCCAAACCTTAAATAGTTTGGGGTCAGGTACTGGGTTAACTGTTGGCTGTGGCGCTTTGGTGCTAGTGTATTTTTCACATACTGTACACTTTTTTAGAACATCAATTATGTCTTGCTTCAGGTTGGGCCATCATACTATCTCTTTTAATGTGAGATATAGGTTGTTAGCCTTTGTGTGTCCTAGCAGACAATGGTGTCTTAGTATAGTGTCAACTCTTTGTGCAAGTGGGATGTATGGAATGTGTTTATCCTTGATGATTTGGTATACTGTGCCATTTAATATGTGGAAATGTTTTTCATTCCTTACTAGCGTATCATGAGTTAGTTGGTGTGTGGAGGGATCTTTTCCTTTTGTCTTGTACTCAGTGTTGTATAGATTGGGCCAGTCAGGGTCCAGGTAGTCAGGGTGATCCTCTCTTGGCTTGCATAGCCTAGAGAAAGTATTGGCTGTGACCAGCTCTGCCCCTTTTTTATATTGGATGTCCAGGTTAAGATTTTCCAGCAAGGACATCCATTTGGCTTGGCACCGCGCAAGTGCGTTCTTAGCTTGAAATAGATTAAGGATTTGTGGTCAGTTAGCACTTGGACGTTTAAGTGTCCTTTGAGATAACATCTCCATTTCTTGCATGCATGATATATTACTAGCAATTCTTTATTGTGTGTTGGGTACCTTTGCTCAGTGTTTGTTAGTTTTCTGCTTTTGTAACATACTGGCAGGAAATCTTGCTGCCCTGGCTGGCAGATGCGTAGGACTGCGCCAATGGTAGTGTCACTAGCGTCTGAAACAAGCTTGTAGCACCTGTTGTTATTAGGGTATTGCAAGATTGGTGCTTCAATCAAAGCTTATTTTAATAGTTGGAAATTCTTGTTGCATTCTGGAGTCCAATAATTTCTTTTTGGTATAATCCTTGATTAAGTCATTGATTGGTGCGGTGAGCTTTCCGCAGTCTTTGATGTATTTCCTTAAGTAAGCTACCATACTGAGAAAGCATCTTACTTGTTTCATGGAGGGGGGCGTTGCATGTTATTTATGGCTTTTATTTTTTCTGGATCTGCTTTAATGCCACCATCAGAGACAATGTGGCCCAAGAACAGGAGTTCCTTTTCCATAAATTGGCACTTACTAGGCTTAGTGTATAGTTTGTGCCTTACAAGTTGATTGAGTATCTTGCAGACATGCGTGAGGTGTTCCTCTTATGTTTTTGAAAATATGACAATGTTGTTGAGGTAACATAATGTGTTTGAGAGACCATTTAGCGCTTGGTTCATCATGGTGAAAAAGTTGCAGGCACATGGTCATCCCAAAGTTCATTACTTTACATTCAAACAACCCAAATTGTGTGTGGAACACAGCCTTTAGTATATCTTTCTCTTTAACTTCAACTTGGTTATAACCAGATGTGAGGTCAATTTTTGAGAAGATTTTTGCTCCAGAGAGCCTTGCAAATAAGTCTTCTATGAGTGGAAGGGAGTATTTATTTTTTACTGTACTTGTGTTTAGTGCTCTGTAGTCAGTAACTAAGCAAAGGGATCCTTCTATCTTCTTTACAAAGAAAACCGCTGCCCTCCAAAGGGATTCAGACTGGAAAATGAATCCTTTGGCTAGATTGTCCTCAATGTGGGCTTTAAGTGTTTGGGTCTCCATGGGGAAGAGTCTGTAGAGGGGTGCAGGTTTAGGCATGGCTTTGCATAAGTTGATGCCATGTTTGACCTCCCGTTTGGGGGTAACTCTGTGAGTTCTTCCTTGAATACATGAGTGTATTCATTTAGGAGTGCCACAAGTTCTGGGCATTGGATCTTTTGTGTTTATTTGTTATTAAATTTGGAGTATCTCATTATGTGGAGGGCACTGTCTTTGGTTAAATGTTCAGAGTCATCTTGATTTATGACTTGGACAAATACTGTATCTCTTAGAATTAGGTTGTTGGGTTCTTTGAGAATGTTGAAATTGACTCCATTGTGTTTTATTGCCATGGTTTTTGTTTTCCAAAATATGCTGGGATTCACTTGGGTGAACCAGTCCATTCCTGCTACAATGTCATGGTTTATGTTGTTCATGACAAGTCCTTTGATGGACGTTTGTATGCCTTGGAGGTCAATTATGAAGGGAGTTGTTTTTCCTTTGAGTAGAACTTTTTATTTGTCTGCCATTCTGGCATATTCAAAGTTGGATTTGACAACTGGTATTTTGCACTTGGTTACAAAAGGTTTGCTAAACATGTTGTGTTGTGCACCAGAGTCAAATAGAATTCTATGTTTATGAGATTTGTAAGTTCATGGATAGACAAGAAGCTGTGAGCTATCTTTAATTTTTACGTTCATAAAAATAGAGGATTGTGGGACACGTGGGATGCAAGCAGCAAAGTTTGTGCCTTGGTACTTCTTATCAAGTTGGGGGGAGATAGGGGCACTTAAGCCTTTTCCCCCTCCTCTTTTCCATGTTCCTCTGTTTTGAGACCTTTTAGGTCAGAGAATGTGGGGTCAGATTCATAGTGGGTTGCTACTTCAGTGTTGTTAACTTTGACAGTGTCCTCCTTCTTGGGATGGAAGCAGTTTGCGCTTTGGCTAAGATTACCATTGTTACAATTGGAGTTGCCGTTGTTATGGTTGGTATTTTGGTGTTTATTGCCATTGGCATTTTCTCTGCCATTGCCGTTTGAGGAGCAGCTGCCGTTGCGTGCAGCATATTCCATGTTGGCGCGTTTTTTAGCACGCTTGGCTTCAGCAATGAGCGCGGGCATGGAGGTATTTGCTTCTGGGAGGATGAGGGCAGCAACAGAGGGTTTCATTCTGTTGATGAATGATGCTCTGGTGTGTATGTTGTCAGCTTGTGCTGGGCTTTGGATTTAGTGATGTATTTCCTCAAATTCATTGGCGTAGGCTGCAATAGTGGTCTTTTGAGGAAGATCACTGAGCTGTATTGCAATGTCTTGGAGAGATTTAGTGACATGGAAATTGTGGGTGATGTTGGCTTTAAACTCTTCCCAGTTGTCAAGCTGGTTGTTGGTTTGTGAGCTAACCCAGGTGGCAAACCAGTTAGCTGCAGCCTTGTATAGGCGCTTGCTGGCTTCCTGGACCCATTTCTCATGAGGGATGCAGCTGGCGCGGAGTTTAGCGGCTGTGTGGTCTAGCCAGTTGATGAAGTTTTCTTTGTTTTTACCAAAGAACTTGCCAATACCAATGTATTTGGTATTGGTAACCTCACCTGCAATAGGTGGTTGTGTGTTTGTTTATGGTTGAAGAGAGCAACTGTATTGAATTATTTTGGCGTGTGCTTTGGGCATGACCAGACCTTCAAATATGGTGCATCCACTAGGAATATCTTAATCAATGTTGTGGGCGTGGAAGAAGTTTTCCAGGTCTCCTGGGATGTGGCCTGGTTGAGTACGTGGGCAAAGGTGGGCAGGTTCTGTTCAGTCATTTTCTCTTTCATTGGCGTGGTCAAAAACCGTAGTGCTACCAGTGATAAGGAGCGCCTTTTGGGGAAGCTTTGAATATAAAAGTAGGAAGAGAAGAAGTATATTTTATTGGATAATTCTTTAGAATTATATAGATTTAGCTGTGGCAGAGATATTAGTTGGACCAAACCCAGGGGCTGGTCATGTGCTGGATGGGTTTGAGTTGCTGGATACCTGGACAGTAATGTGATATTGATTTGTTGCCATTTCTGGTATGTTGAATGATATATTGGAAAGGCACCAAATTGGGCAATGACTGGATGTTAGGTGTTATGGCAATAGCCGTAATACTTGTACATCCAGACCCTCAACACTTCTATTCTTTCCTAATTTTATAATTGAAGCTTACTCATAAGGCGCTCCTTATCACTGGTAGCAGCTACGGTTTTTTGACCACATCCACAAAAGAGTTAATGACTGACCAAAACCGCCCACCTTTGCTCATGTACTTAACCACACTACATCCCAGGAGACCTGGAAAACGTACTTCCGCGCCCATGGCATTGACAAAAGATATACCTAGTGGCTGCACTGTATTTGAAGGACATGTCATGCCCAAAGTATGCGCCAAAATAATTTAATACAGTTGCTCTCTTCAACCACAAACAAACGCACAACCACCTATCACAGGTGAAGTAACCAACACCAAGTACATTGGTATTGACAATTTCTTTGGTAAAAACAAAGAAAACATCATCAACTGTCTAGACCAATCAGCTGCTAAACTCTGTGCCAGCCACATCCCCCACAAAAAATGAATCCATGAAGCCAGCAAGCGCCTTTACAAGGCCGCAGCTAACTGGTTTGCCACCTGGGTTGGCTCACAAACTAATAACCAGCTTGACAACTGGGAAGAGTTCAAAGTGGACATCACACACAACTTCCGTGTCACAAATCCCTCCAAGACATTGCAATACAGCTCAGCAATCTTCCTCAGAAAACCACTATCATGGCCTACGCCAATGAATTTGAGGAAATATGCCGCAAAATCCAAACCCCAACACAAGTTGACAATGTACATACCAGAGCCTCATTCATCAACAGAATAAAACCCTCAGTTGCTGCCCTCATCTTTCCAGAGGCCAACATCTCCATGCCTGCGCTTATTGCATAAGCCAAGCACACAGAAAAACGCGCAAACATGGAATATGTTGCATGCAACGGAAATCACTCCTCAAACAGCAATTGCAGAGAAAACTCCAATGGCAAAAAACTCCAAAAAACCAATCATGTCAATGGCAACTCTAATTTCAATAATGGCAATCACAGCCAGAGCGCAAACTGCTCCTGCCCCAAGAAAGAGGACACCGCCAAAGTAAACAATGCTAAAAGCAACCCGCTATGAATATGAACCCACATTCTCTGACCTTGAAGGTCTCAAAACAGAAGAACAGGGAAAATAGGAGGAGGAACAGGCTTAAGTGCCCCTGTCTCCTCCCATCTTGATAAGAAACTGTATCAAGGCACAAACTTTGCTGTGTGCATCCCACATTTCCCACAATCCTCCATTTTTACGAACTTAAAAATTAAAGATTGCTCACAACTTTTTGTATACCCATGCACTTATAAATATCATACACATAAAATTTTATTCAACTCTGGTGCACAACATACTATGGTTAGCAAACCATTTGTAACCAAACACAAAATACCAGTTGTTAAATCCAACTTCAAATATGCCAGAATGGCAGACAAATCAAAAGTTCTACTCAAATGCAAAATAACTCCCTTCAGAATTGACCTCCAAGGTATAAAAATGTCCATCAAAGGACTTTTAATGAACAAAATAAACTAGGAAATTGTAGCAGGCATGGACTGGTTCACCTGAGTGAACCCCAGCATATGTTGGAAAACAAAAACTATGACCATCAAATGCAACAGAGTCAATTATAATATCCTCAAAGAACCCAACAACCTCATTCTAAGAGACACAGTATTTGCCCAGGTCATAAACCAAGACAACTCAGAAAGTCTAACCAAATACATTAACCTCCTCAAAATGAGGTACACTGAATTCAATAATATGCAAACACAAAAGATCCAATGCCCAGAACTTGCAGCACTCATAAACAAATACACTCATGTATTCAAGGAAGAACTCACAGAGTTACCACCCAAACAAGAGGTCAAATACAGCATCAACCTATGTAAAGCCATACCTAAACCTGCAACCCACTACAGACTCTCCCCCATGGAAGTCCAAACCCTCAAAACCCATATTGAGGACAATTTAGCCAACGGCTTCATTTGTCTGTCCAAATCCCGTGGGGGCAGCAGTTTTCTTTGTAAAGAAAAAGGAAGGCACTCTGCATCTAGTAACTGACTAAAGAGCACTAAATTTAAGAACAGTAAAGAATAAATATCCCCTCCCACTCATAGAGGATCTGTTTGCAAGACTCTCAGTATCTAAATTTTTCTCCAAAATTGACCTCACCTTAGGTTATAACCAAGTTGAAGTTAAAGAGAAAGACATACTAAAGGCCGCGTTCCACACGCAATTTGGGTTGTTTGAATGTAAAGTAATGAACTTTGGGACAACACCTTTCTTGATCAGCTCAGTCCCACTTTTTGGAATTGAGAATTTAAAAGAAAGTGATAAGCTCATAAGAGTCTGAGTTTAAATAAGGCTTTTATTGAAAAGAAAGGTATGAACAACAACAACACCAGATCCTGGGCCAAGGTGGTCCAGGGTCAGAAGCGCCCTGTCAAGGACAAACTGGCATACTTTGCCAGAACCACCCAGAAGGGACCCTTTGTGCCATCTGAAGGGTAGCTCAAGTTCATCCCTTCTGAACGCTGGTTTCATGACGTCACCAGAGCCCTCCCCAAGTCCTCTGTCCCTCATAGGATTAGAGTCAACTTTGGAGGGAACCCTACCAAGTTCCAGGAGGCGGCCAAAGCAATTGCCACAGCGTATCTAAAGGCTGTATCTCTTCACCAGAGCCCTCTAAAGGACTTCTTTGATCTTGGCTTCCTCTGCAAGGAAGATGCAGATCAGGCAGCGGAAGAGATCTTCACCCTTGAGATTACTGATCCCATGGGAAGAAGATCCAGACAGTCCTGCCCATCACCTGCACTAGATTCAACCAGGACACCACACTATTTATGTCCTTTGAGGCCATGCCTTTGGACATGCCTAGAGAGGAGGTGGAATCTCAGCTTAAAGAAGGACTGTCCAAGTATGGGGAAATTGTGCAGTTTGAACTGTTAAAGAACCCATACATGGGGGACCTGACCACAGCAAAGGCAATGGCTATAATCAAGCCATATGAGAATAGCAGAATTTTGTACATCCCACGTTGTGCAACTATTCTGAAAAACAATGGTACATTGAGTGGCAAGTTCAAGGTGTTCCAAGAGCAAACCCTGCCTATTTGTGTGCTATGCTCTGCGCTTGGCCACAGAGAGGCTCTCTGCCTTACAACCATAGCAGGGGTCCAGGCTGCGGAACAAGACATCCCCAAGGAGCCCCAGAATACTGAGCCAACTGGTACCCAGGCCAATGCTCTTGTAGCCCTAGCCTGGGGCACCATGGCTGAGTATGAGGTGGTCAAGCCAATCACATTGCGCCAGAAAAAGACTCATGCAAAGGCCCAAACCCAGCCTCAGCCACAACCACAACCAATAGCGGTACCTGAATCTGATCATACAGAGGCACCTCAAGCCACCCAAATGCATGTGCAAGAGACCCAGTCTATTAATGACACTGAAATGGATGGGCCAATGGAAAACCCGGCCCAAATTATATTGGCTGATTCCCCGTCTGCAGAGGCCCAAGAGAACATGCAAAATGCATAAGCCCAAACTCTACCCACTCACAATCAGGCAGCTTCTAAACAAGAGGGTGGCAGACCAAGACGCAAAGCCCAGACCTAACTTGCTGCAATAACTAAGCCATCCCAATACACAATAGGGGAGCCTATCAAGTCTAAGGTGAGTAAGAAACCCAAAGACTCCACAGCCAATGACAATAGTGGTCCCACTGCAGGTGGGGCCACATTGGCATAGTGGCTACTGTAACCACAATCAAAATAGGGATGCTCAGCATTGCATGATTTTAATGCCCCCAGTCCCAGGAAAAGAAAAGAAACATCCTGCTCTCCCTCAAAGCTGATTTGGTGGGCTTGACTGAAGTCAACTGCAGCTCTGAGGCTGGGCTGAGTTTTTAGCGGCTCATGATACCACACACTACCCTTTGGTCCAAGAAATATTGCATATGGATCAGACAGGGATCTCCAATCAAAGCAACAAACAAACATAAGATCTTGACAGCAGACTCCTAATGGCGGATATTGACATCAAAGATGAAATTTTCACCTTTGCAGTTATTTACGGCCCACAAGGACAAAGCAACCTTTTTTGCACAACTCAATCAGATTAAGTTCCCTCCAAATACCATCTGTGTTGGGGACTTCAACTTGTGGCTTCTCCCAGCAGACAAGGCTCCACACATTCCCCCTCTGGATTATGTGGGCCTGTTTGGGGACTGCCAACAGAGCTTGGGACTCATTAGCATAGCTGATTTTGAAGCGGGATACCCTGCAATTATGACTTGGATCAACCCTGTGGAAACAATAGAATTCTCTGCTTCTCATATTGATTATATATTATTTTCCCGGGCTTGACGGCTGTATATTTTCCACACCTACCAGTTGACATCCTAGGGGTTGATCACAGACTTCTCTGCACCACCATTAGGTTTGGGGACCAAAGGGAATACGCAACGCGCAGATCACGCCTGCTTCCTAACAACTTGAACAGAAAAATGGATTAACCAATCAATCACCTTGACAATGAGATCAACAAAAAAACACAGGCAGGTGGACTAACAGGCTGTCATTAAAGCTAATGTTAAGGGGCAGATTTGCAAGGAATCATCCCAACTCATAACTGCTAAGAAGGCCTAAAAACAAAGAATAATCAATACCATCAAACACCTGGAGGCAAACATGCCAAAACAAAAAACCGTGGGCTGGACGGCTGCCTGGCAATTGGCCCTCATAAAATTGGCTAGGATTGAACAGAACCAATCCAACCTGGCCCGTCTTCAGGCAGCAACCTCTTTGGCTATTAAGGGCAAACAGCCTACCAAGGCCTTTATTGCCATGTACAAGACGAGAAGTGCACGGAAGACTCTATCTGAAGTTGTGGATAAAGGCACATCTCATACCTCAAAGGAAGGGGCTCTTTCCACAACACGCCTTCTACAGCAGCCTATATGCCTCCAAAAGGGAACCAAATCCTGCAGCCCTCAGGAAATGGCTAGAGGTGGTTCTGGCAACTCCCAAAATGAAATATCTTGATCTCCCTGTTGAAATGGAAGAGCTGAGAGAAGCCATTCACATGGTACAAAAACAGAAGGCCCCTGGGCCCACTGGGCTGCCATATGAATTCTAACAGCACCATTTCACCCTCTTCAGAATAATTCTTTTAGACATGTTTAATACGGCCCTCAGAAATGGGTCTGACATCCCAGGTGGTGGCAATGGCTTGACTGTCCTGCTTCACAAGAAGGGATCAAGAGCAGAACTCAAGAACTGGCGGCCTATCACACTCCTTAACACCAACCAGAAACTACTTTGCAAAATTCTGATTGCCAGGAGGTGCAAAATAATCCCTCTGGCCACACACCTTAATCAACATAGATTTACTCTGGGCTGCAATATTGCCAACAATGTGTACACAGTCACAAATATACTGCAGGAAAAAAATCACAGAATGGTATTGCTATCTTCCTGGAACAAGAAAAGGCATATGATAGGGTATCATGGACATACCTTGACGCATGCCTCTCAGCCCACTTGGTCCCTGAAACCTTTAGGGCCTTGTTGAGATCTCTTCTACAAAAATCATCCATCCAAGTGGCAACGGCTCATGGGGAGACAGAATAGGTCTTCCTTTCCCAAGGCCTCTGTCAAGGAGACCCTCTTAGCCCTCCCCTATACAATTTAGCCATCAACCCATGGATACGCCACCTCAGCACCAAACTGTTGGGCCTGCGGACCTATGGGCAAAACCCATTCACAATCAAGGCCTTTGCTAATGATTGTGTTGTAGGACTGGCATCTAAAAGTGATGTGTCCATCTTTGCAAAGGCACTCAAGGACTACTATAAACTCTCACAGGCTAAAGTGAACACCAACAAATCCCAGTCTATCATCCTAGGGAGCATTGGCTTCAGATCCCCTCTTGCCATCAAGCCAACCAGAGACCTGGTGTGCCATCTGGGCATATAGGTCAAGGTGGGAGGTTTTGACACACAGGTAATGGAATTGGGCATCCTCAGTGCTGTCTCCCAGTCCATGTCCTCCTGGCAATGCAACCTAGTGACCCAGATCAGCAGGGTCCAGCTTGTAAATACGCTGGGTACTCAAAAGTCTGGTACACTGCACAGTTCTTCCCCCTATTCTAACAGTTCTTTAGTAGCCTCAATAAGATGATTCATCACACACTTTGGAGACCAAGCACTCAGCCAATTGCCACCAAAAATCTGATTGGCAACAAGCTTAGGGGTAGACTGGGTTTATGTGATGTCCGCTGGGCCACAGCCAAGATCTTTGAACAAACAATGTCTATGATACTTTCCACCCATGTGACGGAGCCCCACTGGACCAACGCCTTCAGGACACAATGAGCAAAGGCTCTGGGCCTAAATCCAGCTCATAAGCAACACACCCTCAACAACTGGTTATCAAGAGTAAAAACCCAAAAGAGGCCCCCAAGGGATGGAAGCCTTCAGGAAAGCAATGCTATCAACATATAACAAATATTGGAGCATCAGCTCATTCAGACCTGCAGCTGACCATAGAGGAAGGGCAGGACTGGCATGGCGCCCAATGTTCATGGGCCTTCCTACCCACCTTGGGGCACCCATTCCAATACCCTCAAGACCAGTGGCAGTCACAGAGATATTGGAGGTACTTCCACACAACAACACAAGCCTCAAGGTGAGTCTGTTCTGGCGGTACTGCCACAAGGACATGATTGACCTCAAAATGCAGACAAACACATGGAAGGTTCTCCGCAGGGTATCCCATACAGCTGACCATAGCAAATGCCCAAACCCCACCTGCAAAAGATGAGGGGCAACTGACACAGTAACACACATGTTCTTTGAATGCCCCCAGAGCATAAGAGTATGGCAGGCAGCCTGCGCAATTCTCCGGCTGGCACGCCCATACCCCACACCCATGGGGGGCTGGATGTAGAATGGTTTTTCATTGACTCCCCCTCCTGCATTCCTGAGTCCTTCAGGTCAGCAATTTTCCACACTGCATTGTGGGTTATTCACTCTTCTGTCATCAAATCCTTTGTTGCCACTCCACATGCAGCACATGCCCCAAACTCCCTCATAGCACACAAACTTGAATGGATCATAAGCCAGGTTTTCTTTGGCAATACATCCAGTACACTGTGCAGGGAGCTAGCAGAAGAGTGGTCATCAATCCCTGGATTGATCCTCTTCCCAGAGCAAAAACAGACCGCCTTTGTCCTTCCAGAAGTGGCCCAGACGCCCCACGCCCCTCCTTTCCCTCAAGGTTTTTCTCCAGGCCCTCTGGTTTCCTTGTCCCCTCCCCCTTAGACCGTCACTTTTATTTTGCTTGATCATTTCTTTATGGCCCTATGGGCCTGTTGTACCAGTCAGAGATGTCTGAGCAACTTGAATAAATGAGCTTTGGGATGACCAAAGCTCCCGCAATGTTTGTCACCATGATGAACCAAGCGCTAAAAAGTCTCTCAAATACATTATGTTACCTTGAAAATATCATCATATTCTCAAAAACAAAAGAGGAACACCTCACACATGTCTGAAAGACACTCAATCAACTTGCAAAGCACAAACTCTACGCCAAGCCTAGCAAGTGCCAATTTATGGAAAAGGAACTCTTATTCTTGGGCCACATTGTCTCTGACGGTGGCATTAAAGCAGACCCAGACAAAATTAAAGCCATAAGTAACATGCAACGTCACACCTCTTTTAAACAAGTTAGACGCTTTCTTGGAATGGTAGCTTATCTAAGAAAATACATCAAGAACTGCGGAAAGATCACCACACCAATCAATGACCTAATTAAGGGTAATGCCAGAAAATTTAATCTGGACACCAGAATGTGACAAGAATTTTCAACTATTAAAATAAGCTTTGATTGAAGCACCAATCTTGCAATACCCTAATAACAGCAGGCGCTACAAGCTTGAGTTGGATGCCAGTGACACCACCATTGGCACAGTCCTACACATCTTCCAGCCAGGGCAGAAAGACTTCCTGCCAGTATGTTTGAAAGTAGAAAACTAACAAATACTGAGCAGAGGTACCCAATACATGACAAGGAATTGCTAGCAATATATCACATATGCAGGAAATGGAGATGTTACCTAAAAGAACATTTAAACGTCTGAGTATTAACTGATCATAAATCCTTAATATACTTTAAAACTCAAAACGCACTTGCACAGCAACAAGCCAAATGGATGTCCCTGCTGGAGCAGCTCAATTTGGACATCCAATACAAAAAGGGTCAAAGCTGGTCTGGCTGATGCTCTCTCTAGGCTATATCAGCCAAGAGAGGATCATCCTGACCATCTGGACCCTGACTGGCCAAACCTATATAATACTGAGTATAAAATCAAAGGGAAAGACCCCTCAACACATCAACTGACCCATGATACATTATTCAGGAACAAAAAGTATTTACATGTATCAAATGGCACTATATACCAAATTATTAATGACAAACATGTCCCGTACATCCCACTTGCACAAAGAGTTGACACCATATTAAGACATCACCGCCTACTAGGACATACAAAGGCTAACAACCTATATCTCACATTAAAAGAGATAATATGGTGGCTCAACCTCAAACAAGATATAGTTGATGTTCTGAAAAAGTGCACACTGTGCGAGAAATACACCAGTACAAAGGCTTCTCAGCCAACAGTCAACCCAGTACCAGACCGTGAACCATTCAAGGTTTGGGGACTGGATGTAGTGGGCCCCTTCCCAGAAACAAAAACAAACCAACATTTCTTAATTGTAGCTATTGACTTTGCCACATGCTGGCCCATCTTCTGGGCAACAAAGGACCATAAAGCAGAAACCATCAACTGTTTCATTAACAAAGCAATCATGGCCAACTACAGCATCCCAGACTGCATCATAACTGATGGAGCAACCAAGTTATCAGGTCACATAGTAAACAATAACTTCTATCCAATAACATTAAACATTCCACAACCTCACCTTACAGGCCACAGGCCAATGGCAGAGTTGAACGTCTAAATGGCAGCCTTATCAAAACCCTAGAGAAAATAATGGATGGCAAAGCCAAAGACACATGGCTGCTATATGTGAAACATGCATTACTAGTATCCTGAGTCCACACCAATCAATAGACATGCTACTCACTGTTTGAACTAACATACAGATACAAACCAGAGATAGTTAACCGCAAAAAGCAACCATACATAAAGATCCCCCTAGTGAAACCCCCACAGTAGAACAAGTACCAACACAACAACACATACACCTCAAAACTAAAATAGCAGAAACAAAATGGCTCAAAACACAAAAAATAACCTCTACAGAGGAACCACTCCCTATCAACTCCCCTTTCTGGGTCTTAGCTGGAAACAGAAAGAAGCTAGACTCAGTACACAGAGGACCAGGAAGAATCATCAAGTACAGAGCAGACCAAAACACCTATCTAGTGAAATTCCAAGATGCCAAAGCCCCTGTTGTCAAGAAATACCACAGAACCTATCTCTGCCTTAGCAATGGAGAACACTTGATCAGACTGATACCAACTAGCAAACAACTTCAGGAACATCAGGCAGCAGCTGTTAAGACAAAGCCCCCTCCTGATGTATCAGAGTAACCCCTTAAGGGGGTGTCATGGATCTGGAAGTACAAGTATTCTGGCTACCGCCAACCTACTTAACATCCTGCCATTGTCTGATTTGGCGCCCTTCCAATATACAGTTTGACATACCGGTAATGGCAACCAAGCAATATCACATTACTGTCCAAGTATCCAGTGGCTCAAACCCATCCCGCACATGACCAACCCCTAGGTTTGATCCAATTAAATCTCTTCCACAGCCAAGTATATATAAGTCTAAAGTACTATCCAATAAAATATACTTCTCTTCTTTATTAATTCCATATCTGAAGCTTCCCCAAAGGCGCTCCTTATCACAAGTAAAAAATCATCAAAGTTATTAAATTATTTATTAAAAATAATTTTTTGGGGATGGAATTATGTTATTTTACCATTGCACTTATGTGAAGTTGTTAAGAAAGTTGTCTTCAGTAATGAAAAAGGTAAAGTGTTGTGTCAAGTATATATTTCTTAGAAGTATAATAAATAAGATAAAGGGGGAAATTTAAGTAGAGAATGATACTTTATTGAATATTAATATAGGATAATATATAGTATCATGGGAAGCCACATACTGTCCATGTATGTCATGGTAGTCATGGGGCTTGTCAAAGTGATTGTTCCTCTTAAGTCATGAGGCTTTTCCAAGTTTTGTTCCATTTAGGATTTGAAATGTTTGATCCCTGTAATAGATGGTTGAATGATAGTAGTGTCACCAACTTATTGATCAGTCAGGGAATCATTCAGAGAGTCACTCAGGGAATCAATTCCCTGAGAGGGTTTAATAAAAGATGTTGCAACAGTCAATTTTGCCACTTAAAACATCTGTAAATTCACTGCCACCTCTGGCTTTGGATTGCGCAATCTTCCTTGCTGTACCAAGAAAGGTTCTAAAACGCCCGCCAAACCCCTTCATTCTTTAAATGATTTAGCTCACACAGTAGATGAGAGGTTTGTGCTGGCCTACCCTGCAGAACCTCTGCCTTTGGTTGCTCCCTCCTGGGAAGAAACACTGGTTAATTTAGACTACTTATTAGCTTGGTATTGTCCGCTTCTAAAAACCATTAGAGCTGGCCAATCAGAGGTTGCCACATCAACACTGAGCAACCCAAATGAATTCCAAATGACCAGTGCCTCTTCCAGCCAATCAGATCTGACCGCGGAAATTGGAATGAAACCCTCCAGTCTCCCTGCCCCTGCCTAGCAAAGTTTTGCCTCCAGCCAATTGGATTTAGTTCCACTGTCATATGACCCATCTTATTTGCAGCCCATCCCTTTTATGAAAGCAAGGGGACTTCTAGTCCCCTGCTTGTCTATTTTCCAATAATATTAAAGTTTGGAGCCATCTGCACTTTATTTTTATATTTGTGTTTGTTTGGAACCCAATTTTGAGTTCCTACAGCCTAAAGATTATGGTGTTAGTTTCTGTTCCAAGCTTACCTTCTGCCAGCCAGTTTTGAACCCGGCTTCTCTTCTGGGTCACTATACTAGTATTGATTTACCTAGTTGTTGTCTTTCCTGTTCTTGCTTTTGAAACAGAGTTTGAAAACTCAAATTTTCAATTGATTTTCTTTATAATTCCTATTATTATTTTGAATTTTCTATTAAAATCATCAATTTTGAACCTGCTCTTGCTTGCCGTTCTTGCCAAGCCTCTCACGACCATTGTAAAGCTCTCTGGACCCGTTCTGTTGCAGTTTGGTTCTATTTTGCTAAGTACACCCTACCAGCCCCTGTTCTGCCTGATTTTTTATCTGAAAAATATACTGTCCTACTCCAAATTTTATGAGGAATATTCCTATGATACTCCCAGCTCTTAAATTTGTGGTATTTTCCTTGGCTCCGTTCTTGTTGCTTCTGTGGTCCACCTCCCCTGATTCATGGGGGAAAATCTCTTTGTCAGCCTGTCTGGTAGGTAGAGACCCTGCTAGTCTCTGGGACCTCCCCAGCAGTCTTCTCTTTTCTGGAGAGGCTGTGGTCAAGAGCCTGACGTGTGATGATTTGGACTTGGACACTGTGGATCATATTTCACCTGTTTCTGAAGAAGCAGTCCCTCCCATGCCTCCCCTCCCCAACGTGGTCCAGAGGCATGCAGTACCCCCCTGGGCCCTCCAAGGTGTCCTCTCCCGCTCCTACCTGCACTCCTTGGTTGCTCACTGGCCTGATACTGATGGGTTTGAGCACTTACTTCCCTCAGTTGTCCCTGGTGTCCTCCCTGTGGTCCCCCCTCTGAGCAGCTATCCCAGTTCTGCATTGGATGGCATCCTGGTGGTTTGTTTCACTGGGATGGGAGCCAAACTTAGTTAGTTTAGCCCCCCTCTCTCATAACATCCTCAATAGGATGTGGCATAGTAATTTAGGCTTAATTGTGACACTCTAATTTGCTTTAATCCACCCTGGCAAAAGATCACAAGCAAATAGCTAATATTTCTGATTCTCAGCATTATTATCAATAATAAATTCTGTAGTAAATTACATAGCAAATTACATAGTAACACACACTTAAATTATAGGATTGCTGTTAGCCACCAATCCATTTAATATATTAGAGACTGAATAAGTGCCACAGATAATTTTATAAGATGAACATTTCAACACTCTGATATATGTGCAATACTTTTTTCTATAAATTACTTTAACAAAAATATTTTTAAGTGCACAATTTTTTTATTGTAGATGTTTCAGTTTTGCTATTAAAAATAAGTTTGGCTTAAACAGTGTTAACATTGACACTTTTACACTGTTAAAAAATTAATAAATAAATAAATAAATAAGTTTGTACTAGTAAATTTAAAGGGAAAATTGGGATAAATTGATTTTTTGATTAATATTATTATTATTAGATTTTGTTGAAATGGCCACAATTTTGTTGTTTTTTCTGGGTTCGCACCCGTGAGCGCTTTAAAAAATGGGAATTAAGCCAGCACAATTAGCAAAAAACATAGTAGTTTTCAATTTTTGAGTCAACTGCAACCATGTAAACAAATTTTCAACATAAGCCCTGTTGCTGCCTCCCCAACAAGACCAAGCCACCTGCCTTCCAACCCTGACTCCCAAGCCACCACCCAATCCCTCCCCACTACCTCTGATGCCTTCCCTTTTACAGGCTCAGATGATGGCAACATACATTCTGCCCATTCCCTTCCCAACTTGTCACTTGATGAGTGAAATAAAACCATTTCTTTGTGACAACTTAATAAAATTGATATTATTTCTTTCAATTCATAACTAATAATATATTCTTTTAAATTATTGAAATTCCTCATAATTAATAAAAGTTGTACTGATGTGGTAACATATAATTAGTTGCAAGAATATTTTCAAGATCAATAATAAATTAAGGACCAAAAAATGTAAATATTACATTAGAATATTACAGATAGACAATAACTATTGATATTTAGAAATTATATACATAACTCAATGCATTTTGTATAATAAAATTCATTGTAAATGTGGTATTTTTCATTGTTATTTTATAATTGTACTGTGTCTTAGTAGGGAGCCATTATCATTTATTAAAAATATTGATACAGAGTGCATTTTACAGCTTGCATATTTATCTATTAATAATGATTCTGTAAAATTTAAGTCAGATTTTGTGAGTTAGTAATAATACAATGGATCAATCACTGTTTATGATCATTAATTGGCTGATGTTCTTTGCTGTGGCAATAGTGCATTTTCTAACATTTACATACTGGCATATAATTGGTTAGTTTCACATCCTGTTGCCTGTGCAATAGGGTGGGAAAAAATCCAATTAGATGCCAGCACATAAATGTTAGAAAATGGCCAATTGCCACAGCAAAGAAAATCAGCCAATTAATGGTCATAAACAGTGATTTATTGATCCATTGTATTATTACTAATTTATAAAACCTGACTTAAATTTTACATAATCATTATCATTAGGTAAATATGGAAGCTGTAAAATGCACTCTGTATCAATATTTTTAATAATTGTTAATGGCTCCCTAATATAAACACAGTACAATTATAAAATAACAATAAAAAATACCACATTTATAATGAATTTTATTATACAAAATGCATTGAGTTATGCACATAATATCCAAATATTAATACTTATTGTCTAGCTGCAATATTCTAATGTAATATTCACAATTCAATGTGAGATTTCAATAAAATACTAGTTTTCAAATAAAAATGGTACATAACGCAAAAATATAATCTATATGTACTAATTCAGATGGCTATTTTAGTGCAATTCTGGTTCATTTGTAGTATGTTATGCCACTTTTTGTATAATTGCAAGTTATTTGTATTTTTTGCAATAATTGTCAATAGAATGTATTCATTATTTTCAGGAAGCCAGGAATAGAAAGAGGCACTAGGTGACACAGGATGGGATACCGCCAGGCCAGTGGGTAATGCCCACCATAGGATGAGTGTTAACTTGGTAATATAGGATACAGATTACCCAAGTAAAGACCAGGGCCCAGAGTTGGGCACCATAAAGTCCACCCATCCTGTCAAATTAATATAGAGTACTCCAAACAGCTGGGTGGATGTGGTCTTGGCGGTGGTGGTAGGTTCCATTGGGCAGTTGGGTTGTGGGGTTAAGGGTGGAGTCATGAAGACAAAGTATGTAGGCAGATAATTGTACTTGTTTTTGAACAATCTTGGCAGCCTCACATACCACTTTCCTTTGTAACATATAGTTTTAGTCTCTTTAGTCCTTTTCAAAGGGTTGGCAATGATTATGTTCTCCAAGTTGAACTCAGAGTAGATGGGGTTTGGCAGATATTTGATAAAATTAACAGGTCTGTAGGAGGCTCAAGGGGACAGTATAGTGTCAGAGGTGGGTTGGCAGGTTGGTCTCAAGAGGGGGCAGCTGCCTGGTTGTCTACTTGGCCAGAGTTGAGATGAAAGATCACTAAAACTAAATAAGGTAGGATTTTACCAAACCAAATGTTAATAAAATTTATTATCAAAAATGACAATGTGGTCATCCCCATACCAACGGGGCTCTTATAACCAGTGATGTTGCTTCTTTAATTTTTGAAGACTTTAGGTCTGTGGACAATTTGCTGGAAGGGCATGGATCTTGGCTTAGGGTTTTGAGGGCGTCAGATCCTGGTTATGCCTGCTCTGGTGAGCTGAAGTGACAATGCTTTGTTCTGCCAATGCTGTTCACCATATCACTTGAGACAACCAATTGCATTGCCCATTCTGGACAGGAGACTGGCAGTAGCTGGTGTTCATTGGCAGGGCCAGTAGTAAGCTTTGTCTTAACCTCCTTTAGGTAAGCTACAACCTCTGCAAAGTTCTGAGTCTTCAGTGATACAAGTTTGGCGGCAATATGGTGACCATTTGGGGAATCTCCTTTGACAGGCTGGCAGGTTGTAGAGTAATTAAACAACTTGAGTCTGTGATTCATCAGTTTGGCAGGTCCCCATTCATCCTGGGTGACTTGAGTTGTCTTCAGAGGGTCAGGGTTCAATTCCTGGGCTTTTAATACAAGTATTGAAATGTCATTCATGACAATTATCTAGAATTTCCTGATTATGTGGTGATGATGGTGATATAAAAACCTTTATTTGGGATGTAAAAAACAACATGCCTAATATCTAATCACTTGTAAATGAATTATAGGCAGACCTGTATAAGGTGGTTGACCTTGAAAATAATATTAAGGAAATAATAACAGAACAATTAGGAAAGGGGGCGCTCTGTTGTGATATGAGGCGCGGCACAGAGTCACAACAGAAACTCCTAACCTTAGGATTGGATTTGTACTAAGTCTTGGTTAGAATGTCAGGGAAGTTTATTGTGGTGCAGGGTGCCACACCTCAGGATTACCATGTTAGAACTCTTTCTTTTTTTGGAAAAGTATAAGGGGAACTGCTGCCCTTTTTTGTGTTTTACGTCAGAGAGTAACCCTCCAAATCATATAAGGGCATTTCCAATTAGAGACTAATTGATGCGCCTGTGGCTAGCTGCAGATGCGTCAGAGAGTGACCCATTGGAGTGGTTTTTAATTAGGCAATTAGTGACCAATTGGAGCATCTGCAGCTAGCCGCAAATGCATTGATGATCAACCCATCACTTGTAATCCCTATGTAAATTGGTATATTGACCTTCCGCCCCTATTTTTGCCAAAGTATGAACCCTAAAGAGAGTAGTCTGAAACCATATTCTACACTCAATTCCCCAAAGATGGCCCTACTATTACTGCAACCACCTGAATCCTAGGTCACATGTCTAAATTTTCACTTCTTGCCCAATCTAACCCATTTTCCTCTGAATATTCCCCAAAATGTTTCAGCTTTCCAATAATAAGCTCAGTGCCTGACAGTCTAGACCCTAGTACGCATGACTCACCCTTTTCCCCCTCCTCTTCCTATAAGTATAAAAAGACCCCCAAGAGACCCCCAATAAACAGAATTTTTTACCATAAAAACATAACAAACAACTTCCAAATCTTAGATTACTTGAATAGCCCACAAATAGAGGTTCTGTTGAGTAAGAAGATATTAGTCCTGTTGTGTTCTCAGTTACTGCTCAGCTACATCCAACTAATCCTTAGAATCCTTGAGCACCACATTTATGCAATTACCTTGTGGCCCTGATTGAATAATATCTGCTAGACGTGGCTAGATAGGTGCCAAAGTACGTGAGGACACAAAGACAAAAATGTGAATATAACTTAAATTTTATTGGTAAAAGTGAAATAGATTATATACTGTGTAGCTTTACCACAAACCAGTACATGGACAGTAGGATCACTTGCCACAAGCATGAGTGGGGCAAGAAAGTTGCACAAAATCAGGAAACTAAACAATTGAACTTCCCAATTTGGAACCAGAGTCATTTCAAAGAGCAAAAGCAAAAGAGAGAGATTTGTTCTTGAAATAACTCATCAAAGGTGAAATCAAAACTTGGTGAATGACGGCATTCACGACATTGCCCCCCTCTAGATTGGCCTTAGGGGGGTAGTATTTTTGGAGGAACTTGGAATGCACTTGGGCAAACGGTTGACCACTGGAGAGGAGTTTCACAGTGTATTCTGATCCTCGTTTAAAGGTCACTTCCAAGGGCCCAATCCACAACAAGTCTAGTTTATGAGCAATCCTCCTACTCTATGCTGATAATAAAGAATGTGATCCCCAATGTTGAACTCAGGCAAGGGAAATTGTCCAGCATTGCTGGGAGAGAGCTAAAGCATATTGATCTTATATGTGGACGTGTAGACAGTGGCCTGAATATGAATGATATGATTGACTAGATCTCTGATATGATCATCTGGGTTCATTGCCTTATCAGAGGAGAGTAGGGAGGCCCTGAGAGCAATAAAGTGGTGGCTTCATGACCATATAACATAGAAAAAGGACAATACCCGGTGACACAATGATTGCTAAGGCAATAGGCAAAGAGAGCAGCGGGTAAGTATAGATCCCAGTTTTCAGCATCAGAGTAAGTGAGTTTCCTCATGATAGAAACTAGAGTTGAATTTGCATGCTCAACTGCCCCGTTGGTAGAAGAATTATAGGGGGCAGAAAAAGACTGGTGAGACCCCAAAGCCTTGACAAATGGGGTCACTAACTTAGCATTGAAGTTAGTTCCATTATCAGATAGCAACACTTGAGGACAACCATGGCAAAAGAATACATCCTGTAGCAGAAAGGCGGTGGTTGTCTTGGAAGTTATGTCCTTAGTAGGGCAAGCTACTACCTACTTGCTAAAATAATCAACAGCTATTAGGATAAAGTGGCAGCTAGAAAGGGAGCAAGGAAGAGGCCCTACAGCGTCAATGCTGACAGTGTGAAATGCATGTTGCGGGGGACTAGCTTGAACTTGTGAGAGGTAATGAAGGTTGTTGAAGCTGACAATCATGGCAACAAGCAATGACATCTGAGATCAACATAAAAGGGTTTCCCAGAAGTAGTTTTTCTTGAGCCAGGCATAAGTCTTGGTAACGCCTCTGTGTCCTGTCTCCTTATGAGCTTGAAGCACCAACAAAAGGCAAAGACTAGGCCATACATAAGGAAGGCAGTGGTCTTGTACTTTCTTTAAAAGCTGATTGTCATGAATGAGTGTATACTCAGATAGCTTAGATAGGGCAATTCAGACTTCTTCCAACTCATCCTCCCAAGAGGAAGGATATCCAATTAATTCATATGATTGATCAGCCTCTGCAGGGTGTAGCGCAAGGATAGACATTCCAGAAAATCTGTCAGTGTTTTGATGTTGAATCCCGGGACAGTGCAGCACAGTGAAGTCATACTCTTGTAGGCAGAGAGCCCATCTAGCTAGTTGCCCTTCTGGTTCCTTAAGTTGCTGTAACTATTTAAGCAGAGCGTGGTCAGTGACTACAGTGAAATTGGTGCTGTACACATAATGGCAGAACTGCTTGACAGCATGAAGCACAGCAAGGCACTCTTTTTCCGTTACAGTGTAGTTATTATCATTCTTGTTCAGGACACAAGAGGTATAATATATAGGGTGATCCACACCTTCATCATCCAGTTGAGCCAAGATGGCTCCAATGGCCAGGTCACTAGCATCAGTATATAGGATGAATTCCTTATCATAGTCAGGATATACTAGGATGTGTGCCTCTTTGAATTTCTGCTTGAGGGTCTCAAAGGCTTGTTGTTGGCTGGCAGTCCATTCAAAAGAGATGTTACACAACAGCTGGACCAAGGGCTTTCTAGTGTCAGCAAAGTTGGGGATGGATTGTCTGTAGTATCCCATCATGCCCAGAAAGACTTGAACTTCTTGCAGATTGGTGGGTGGGAGCATTTTTTCAATGGCCTCAACTTTCTTGGTCGTGGGACAAATCCCCGTCTGAGTCGCCTCATGACCCAAGAATTCAAGGCGTTTCTTGAAAAAAAACACGATTTGATGGTTTTAACTTAAGGCCAGCCTCTCAAATCTTTATGAACACCTTCTTGAGATGAGCCAGGTGATTGGTGAAAGTAGCACTGAAAACTGTTATGTCATCCAAGTACACTAGGACGCATGACAACTTCAAGTCACGGAGGATGGAGTCCATGGCTTGTTGGAAAGTAGCTGGGGCATTGCAGAGTCCTTGTGGCATGCGTGTGGACTCAAAAAGTCCCTCAGAAGTGATGAGCACAGCCTTTTGCCTATCCTCAGGAGAAAGATTGACTTGACAGTACCCAGAGGCTAGGTCCATAGCAGAGAAAAACTTGGAGCCTTAAGGCAGCGGAGAGCATCATCAATGTGTGGTAAGGCATAGGAATCATTTTTGGTTGAAGAGTTCAATTGTTGGTAGTTCATCACAATCCAATGACCTCCATCCTTCTTTTTTAGTATGAGCAAGGGGGAGGCCCAAGGACTTTGGGAAGGAGCTAGTAGTCCAGCGTCTAGAAGTTGTTTGAGCTCTTTAGACACCTGAGCGTCTTCTATACAACTGCGGCAATATGGTTTAGCAAAGAAGGGGGAGCGTCACCAGTATTGATCTAATGAATTACACCTTTAGCTATACCATAATCAGTGCTATCTTTAGAAAAGATATCTGGAAATTGGTCTATCAAATCCAGCACCTCCTTCTGTTGTACCGGGGATAGCTGTGGGAAATCTTGTGCAGTGAACAAGGATAGGACTTGGGGCTTGTCTTCAAGTAAATTGAAATCCTGGAACGTACTAAAGTGTCATGTTCTGAGGCACAGCACAGACACACAACGGGAAATCTTAACCTTAGGATTGGATTTGTACTAAGTCTCAGTTAGATGACAGGGAAGGCAAATGTGTTTACCTTCCGGCCCTGGATGAATAATCTCTACTAGTTGTGGCTAGAGAGAGGTGCAGAAGTACAGAAGACACAAAGACAAAAATGTGAATAGAACTTAATTTTATTGGTGAATAAGGAAATGGAATATATAGTGGTTGAGAATACCACAAAACACTACCAGGAAGGTAGGATCACTTGCCACCAGCATTAGTGGGGCAAGTGAGTTGCGCAAAGATCAGGAAACCAAACAATTGTATTTCCTGAATTGGCCATCAACTCATTTTGAGTAGCAAAAGCAAAAGCAAGAGATTTGTCCTTGAAATGGCCCACCAAAGGTGAAATCAAAATAAAGTGAATAGCGGCATTCACGTCATTGCCCTCCTCTAGATTGGCCTTAGGGGGGGTAGTATTTAAAAAAAACTTTGTGTGCACTCAAGCAAAAGGACGGCCACTAGACAAGAGCTTTACAGTGTATTTATTCCCTTGCTTAAAGGTTACTTCTAGAGGGCCAATCCACAGAGAGTTCAATTTGTGAGCATGACCACCTACTCTGTGTTGGTAGTAAAGGACATGGGTGCCAACATTAAACTCAGGCAGGGGAAGCGTCCAGCATTGTTGGGAGAGAGCTCAAGAATCTTAGTCTTATAGGCAGAAGTGTAAGCAGTGGCTTGAATATTGATTATTTGGTTGACTAAATCCTTGATGTGGTAGTCAGGATTCATGACCTTATCCGAGATAAGCAGGGGGGCCCCAAGAGCAATGGGGTAGAAGCCTCTTGCCCATATAGCATAGCAAAGGGGGAATATCCTGTGACACTATGTTTGCTAAGGCGGTATGCAAAGAGGCGGCAGGTAAGTACAAGTCCCAGTTGGTAGCGTCCGAGTAGGTAAGCGCCCTCATGATGGAGACCAGGGTAGAGTTAGCATGTTCAACTGCGCCATTAGTGGAAGGATTGTAGGGGGCAGAGAAGGGTTGATGTAATTCCAAAGCTTTGACAACAGATGTTATTAGCTTGGCATTAAAGTTAGTCCCATTATCAGAGAGCAACACTTGAGGACAGCCATGGGGGTAGAAAACGTCTTGCAACAGAAAGGCAGCAGCTGTTTTAGCCGTGATGTCCTTTGTAGGGCAAGCCTCTATCCATTTGCTAAAGTGGTTGATAGCAACCAGAATAAAGCAACACCCAGAACAAGAGCGGGAAAGAGGTCCTACTGCGTCAATGCTAACAGTGTGAAAGGCATGTTGAGGGGGAACAAATTTGAACTTGTGGACAGCTGCTTGAGGCCTCTGTAGCTGGCAGTTGTGGCAGCTAGCAATGACATATGGGATCAGCAGGCAAAAGTTCTCCCAAAAGTAGTTCTTCTGAAGCCAGTCAAAGGTCTTGGCAATGCCTCCATGTCCAGTTTCTTTATGGGCTTGTGACATCAACGAGAGGCAAAAACTGGGCCATACATAAGGCAGATACTGGTCTTGTACCTTTTTGAAGAGCTGGTTGTCGCATATAAGGGTATCTTTGGATAGCTTGTACAGGGCCTGTTGTGCCTCCTCTGTCTCACCTTCTCAAGAAGAAGGATACCCAATTAGTTTGTATAATTGGTTGGCCTCTGCAGGATGCAAAGCAAGAATAGGCATTCTGGAGAGCCCATCAGCGTTCTGATGTTAAATTCCAGGGTGATGGAGCACTGTGAAGTTGTATCCCTGCAGATGTAGAGCCCATCTATCCAGGCGCCCTTCAGGTTCCTTGAGCTGCTGTAGCCATTTGAGAGAAGTGTGGTCAGCGACAACTGTGAAGTGGGTGCCGTATATGTAATGACAAAACTGATTGACTGCATACAACACAGCAAGGCACTCCTTCTCTGTGACACCATAGTTCTTCTCATGCTTGTTTAGCACGCGGGAAGTGTAAGCCACATGATGGTCTACACCCTCATTGTCCAGTTGGGCCAGGATGGCTCCAATAGCTAGATCACTAGTGTCAGTGTACAGGATAAATTCCTTGTCATAGTCAGGATACACTAGGATGGGAGCTTCTTTGAGTTTTTGTTTAAGAGTCTCAAAGGCTTGCTGCTGACTGGCAGTCTACTCAAAAGGACATTACATAAAAGCTGGACTAAAGGTCCACTAGTATTGGCAAAGTTAGGGATAAACTGTCTGTAGTAGCCATTATCCCCAGGAAGACTTGTACTTCTTGCAATTTGGTGAGCAGAAGCATTTTGTTGATGGCTTTAACCTTCTTAGTCATTGGGCAAATCCCTGTCTGGGTTACTTCATGGCCCAAGAACTCAAGACGTTCTTTGAAGAAGGCGCAATTGGAAGGCTTCAGTTTGAGGACAGCAACTTGAATCTTTATGAACACCTCTTTGAGATGAGCCAGGTGATTGGTGAAGGTAGCGCTGAAAACTATTATATCATCCAAGTATACTAGGACGCACGACAATTTCAAGTCACAAAGAATGGAGTCCATGGCCCTTTGGAAGGTGGCTGGGGCGTTGCAAAGTCCCTGTGGCATGCGAGTAGGCTCAAAAAGCCCTTCAGAAGTAATGAGCGCGGCTTTCTGACAATCCTTGGGGGATAGGTCAACTTGCCAGTATCCAGACGCCAGATCCATGGCAGAGAAGAACTTAAAGCCTCCAAGTTGTTGGAGAGCATCATCAATACGCGGCAAGGGGTACAAGTCCTTCTTGGTCAAAGAGTTCAGTCGGCAATAGTCTATCACAATACAATGACCCCCATCCTTCTTCTTTAAGATAGGTAGTGGGGAAGCCCAAGGACTTTGGGAAGGCGCCAGAAGCCCAGCATCTAGCAGTTGTTTGAGCTCTTTAGATACTTGGGTGTCTTCCACAAAACTGCAGCAATATGGTTTAGCACAGAAGGGGGAAGCGTTGCCAGTGTCTATCTGATGGATAACACCTTTGGTTAACTCATAATTGGTACTGTCCTTAGCAAAGATATCGGAAAATTGGTCTAGTGAATATAACACCTCTTTCTGTTGAACCAGGGACAGTTGTGGAAAGTCTAGTGCAGTGAACAGAGATAAGACTTGTAGCTCATCTTCTTGTAGGTTATTATCTTGAAACGTACCAAAGGGATGAAGGGACAGGACGTCAGGAGCGCTCAACAACTTGCCATATCCAACAACCTGTCCCCTAGATACGGTCATAGGGATTGCAGTCAGGTTGGCTACCAACAACTGAACAGGGTCTTTATGAGAGACATCTAGGATCCCAGGACAGAAGTAAGGTTTGTTGCGTCCTAAGGAGGGGGGAGAGTACAACTCCAAGAAGGTGTGTTCAGGTAGTTCATAAGATATCTGGGAGTCCAGGATGGCCTGAGACCCAAGTGGGATGGTGACAGCAGACGTGGCTAGGAGAAGGATTCCTTCAGACGCAGAACAAGCCATGAGTGGACACTCCATGTTTGAAGAGTGGGTGCAATACTTGAGGTTGAAAACCCCAGTGGGATATTCAAAGGTGCAGGTCTTGAGGTGTTTCCCTGGAACTTTAATTGGCTCTTTGAAGATTAAGGGGACTTTGTATACTAGAATAGAGAGGTAGCCATCTTTAAAGTTGATTATCCCATTGTATTCCCTAAGTAACTGGGTGCCAACTAGGAGATTGTAACTCTCATTCTCCAGGATAACTGCTGGCGCAGCCAGGAGAAGCTTGCCAAACCACATGGGCAGAGCGGAGTAAGCCCCTATGGCGCGGGTCATAGACAGTCCAGCTGTACCATACAACTGGTAATAATTAAGGTCAGGAGCAAGTTTGAGTTTCTTCACAAGCTTGAAGGATACAGCATTGACTGGCAAGCCAGTGTCTAGAACTTCCTTAATCTTCACTTTTTGAATGGATATCTCTACTTGAGTGGTAGTGCAACCAAAGGGGGGAGGACAGCCAGGATATCTTGAGCCTCTGCTAGTTCCTTATCCCACTTCTCAATCATACATCTTAATCTTGGGAACTCTTTATAAACAGTCTAGAGGGGGGAGAGAAACAGATACATTCTTGAAGACAGCATCAGCAACCTCAGCAGCTTCTTCTGACGGCTCTACTAGCACGGGGGACCTCTTAGCCTGAGTGAGGTAAGGACGCAAAACAATCTCTTTAGTCTCAGGCAAAGGCTTAGTAGTAGTTGTAGTCTTTCCTGAGCGCAACTTATAAGGGACTGTAATGGTTTTGGGGACAGCCAGGACAGAGTACCCATATGCATTGGTGTTGTCAGTGTCAGAGTCATCCAGGTCAGAGTCATCAGAGATATTGTGGAACAAGAGGAGAATAGGAGGAGCCTCATTATCAGCAGGATTGGATTCAGCCATAGAGGGAGGGTTTGGAAGAGACTGGGAAGAATTGTCAACCAAGAGTGTCTCTGCCTCTAGGTTGACTGTTCTTTTCCCGCCTGTTCCTTTGGATTGGCTCCTTCAACTTGCGGATTGGTGCAGACTCAAGAATGATGACCTATCTGACCACAGTTGTGGCAACCTTGGCGTCAAGGAGGATTCTGTGAATGCATAGTAAGAATGCAAGGACCACAGGAAGATGAACCAGAGTTAGACGCAGCTTGACTTTCCCTGACAATGGCATCAGAGTGGGTAAGATGCATATCTTGCAACAACGTCTTTATTCTCTTCATGGAAGAGAGCATAGCCTTATGGGCTTTGAAGTAAAGGCATAGAAGTTGATTAACCTTGAGGGCTTGAGTGCAAGCCATGTAGGCTTCATGGGCTGTCAACTGTCTGCTCGTAATCAGTTGCTGTCCTTCCATGTAGAATCTGTCTGCAAACTTGGCTAATGTCTCCTTAGGCTTAAAAGCAATATGCATGAAGGCATCCTTTTTCACTTCCAGGCTAAGTTCACCACCAAACTCATCAATCAGAAGCTGCTTCATATCTTCTCACGTCTCAATGGAGGGTAGTTCTGGCACAACTACCTCTTGACAGGCTGGGTGTAGACAGGTCAGTATGTGCTCCTTTTTGACTTCATCTGATGCTCTTTGCATGGCAGTCTCATAGATAGTTAGGAAATCTGCAATGGTCAAGGTTCTGGGGTCAAAGACTTGCTTAAATGTAGACTTAAAATGTGCCTCGGGAGTTAGACCACCATTTTTGCTATCAAGTATGTTGATATGTGGGGAAAACTCTGCCTCAGATTCCGAGGGGGGTTGTCTAGCCCATAGCTGGCAAACACTTTCTTCAAGAGTGGTAAGAGTCTCAACAGCATGGGCCCCAGTATTGACAGCTTGAATGGTCTGTTGTGCAGCAGTATCTAGGCGTTGACCTTGGGTGGTCACTATTGTGGAGAGTTCAGCCAGACGTGAAGTAAGGGATGGCCCCACTGAGAGGCAAGGGGCAAATCTATCATTTACAGATTCAATTACTTCATTAATTTCTTGTATGTCTCTATCCAGCTCAGTGTGGTCCCATTTCAATTGATCCACCTTTTTAGCTAGGGCAATTAATTCTCTAGCACATTTGATTCAAGGTGCTCCAGATAAACTAGGTCAGCAACCATCTTCATTGATAACCCCAACTGGACTAGCAGCAGTTGCCATCATTTCATGTAGGGCGGCAAGTTCTTGCTGTAGCTCCATAACTTGGGTAGTCAGTTCAAGAATCCGGGGGTCAGGTTGAGGCGCCTCAGCAGGAAGTCTCTGACTGCAAGTAGTCAAACATAGTTCTCGTATGGCGTCCCATATTTTCTGTTCCCTATCCACCAAGTCATCAGACGGGGGAGAGGGCAGAACATCTGGCTTGGGCATAGATAGCTCATTTACTTGGCTCTGGAGTTTGGCTATGGCAGCAGCAGTGGCCGCTCTTTCTTGCTCAAATGCTGTACTGAGTTTATTAAGGCCTCTAGCAGCAAAGTCCGCTACCTGCTGTAGTTGCTCAAAGGATATGTACTGAAGGCATTGAGCTGTTTCACAAGTCGCTCAAAGTCAGTGAGATAAGCGTTTAAGGTGGAATCCACCTGAGTTTGCCAGGGTTGTTCTAGCTGGTGAAACTTGTGTAGGTGTTCTCTCACATATTTGGGGATAGACTGATGCATTTTTTCAATAGAATTAACCAAACGGGCCTGGGAGGTGACAGAGTTGCGTTGAATTTCAGATAGCAATGAAAACAGGGAATGAATCCACCATTGATAGGCAGCAAACTGGTCCCAGTGATGAGTAACCACAGCTTGCAGAGACGAGATTTCTTGGACGTGGAGCCCAAACACCATTTGATGGTGGGCCAAGGCAGGCTGCACAAAGGATGATAGAAAGTGTTCAGTGGAGCCAGCCGCTGAAAGGAGATGTTGTGGAAATTAAGGAGCCACAATTAATTTGTAGTATTCAGCCCAACTGAACTGCAACTGAAGGCAAGGGATGGCTCCTTCATGGGCTATCCCAAGGGCTACTGACATGAATTGATCTAAGTCAGGGGTACCCATGGGGTAAGCAACTAGGTGGGGACCATTCCCAAGGCTCAGTATTGTGGGGGTAATAGGCTGGTCAGAAATATCTTCCTCATTAAGAGGACTGTTTATTTCAGGTGAAGTTGGCTCTTGTATAGGCTGAGGCAAAGGACCTGAAAACATGGATGCAAAGGGGATAACCAAGGGGCTTACAGCCCCTGTAGTGAGCACCATTTTTGTTGTGTTTTGAGGCGTGGCACAGACACACAACAGGAAATCCTAATCTTAGGATTGGATTTGTACTAAGTCTTGGTTAGATGACAGGGAAGGCAATTGTGTTTACCTTGCAGCCCTGGATGAATAATTGCTGCTAGGCGTGACTAGAGAGAGGCGCAGAAGTACAGAAGACACAAAGACAAGAATGTGAATAGAACTTAATTTTATTGGTGAATATGGAAATGGAATATATAGTGGTTGAGAATACCACAAAACACTACCAAGACAGTAGGATCACTTGCCACCAGCATTAGTGGGGCAAGTGAGTTGCGCAAAGATCAGGAAACCAAACAATTGTATTTCCTGAATTGGCCATCAACTCATTTCAAGTAGCAAAAGCAAAAGCAAGAGATTTTTCCTTGAAATGGCCCACTGAAGGCAAAATTGAAATACTGTGAATAGCGGCATTCACAACAAAAAGGATGTAACAATAGGATGTCAGGAGCATTCAAAAACTTGCCATAGCCAACAATCTTCCCTCCAGACACATGTATAGAGAGGGCGGTTAAGTTGGCAACCAGCAATTGAACAGGGTCCTTATGAAAATGTCCTAGATTCCTGGGCAGAGATAGGGTTTGTTGTGTCCTAGCAAGGGAGGAGAGTACAGCTCCAGGAGCGTGTGCTAAGGTAACTCATACAGTTTTTGAGAGTCTAGGATAGCCTGAAACCCAGGGGGATGGTTATAGCAGAGTTGGCCAAGAGAGGAATCCCTTCAGATGCAGGGCAAGCCATAGGAGGAGATTTCATGTTGGAGGAATATGTACAGTATTTTAGGGTGAAAACACCAGTGGGATATTCTAAGGCACATGTCTTGAAGCGCTTCCCAGGAACTTTAACTGTCTCTTCAAAAATCAGAGGGACCTTGTATTCTAAGATAGAGAGGTAGAAGTCCTTTAAGTTGATGATCCCATTGTATTCCCTAATGAATTGAGTACCAATGATGAGGTTGTAGCTCTCATTCTCCAAGACAACGGCAGGCGCGGCCAAGAGTAGTTTGAAAAACCATATGGGAAGAGCAGAATAAGCTCCTATAGCATGAGTCATGGATAGCCCAGCTGTATCATACAACTAGTGGTAGTTGAGGTAGGGTGCAAGTTTAAGCTTCTTGAAAAGCTTTGAGGAGACAACATTAACAGGAGATCCTGTATCTAAGACTGTGTTAATGTTCACCTTTTGGATGGATATCTCTACACAAGTAGTAGCACAACCAAAGAGAGGGAGGGCAGCAAGGATATATTGGGCATCTGCTAGCTCTTTGTAACACTTCTTGATCATTCATCTCAAGCCTGGAAACTCCTTGTAGACAGTCTGAAGAGAAAGCAAGACTTTAATATTCTTGAAAACAGTGTCAGCTACTTCAGCAGCTTCTTCAGAAGATTCCACAAGCACAGGAGATCTCTTAGCTTGTGTGAGATATGGACAAGAGACAACCTCCTTGGCTTCAGGCAGAGGCTTGGCAGTTGTTGTAGTTTTTCCTAAGCTTAGTTTGTAAGGGACTGTAGTGGTTTTGAGAACTTCTAGAACTGACTATTTGTAGCATTGTAATTATCAATGTCTGAATCATCCATTTCTGAATCATCAAAAATATCATGGAATAATAGCAGAATGGGAGGATCCTCAATGTTAGTGTGCTCAGAGTCTGCTACAGACAGGGGAAGTGGAGAAGACTGGGAATGATTGTCAACCAAGAGCATCTCTGCCTCTAGGTTGATTGTCCTTTTCCCGCCTGGTCCTTGGGATTGGCACCTTCAACCCAAGGATTGGTACAGAATTGAGAGTGATGACATATTTGTCCTCAGTTATGGCAAACTTAGAGTCTAGATGGATTCTGGGAGTTCATAGTGAGGATGCAAGGGCCACAAGAAGAAGAACTAGAGTTAGAGGCTGCTCAGTTCTCACACATGACAGCTCTAAAGTGAGTGAGATACATGTCCTGTAACAGCATCTGTATGCTCTTCATAGAGGAAAGCATGGCTTTCTGAGCTTTAAAATGGAGGCATAGAAGTTGATTAACTTTGAGAGCTTGAGCGCAAGCCATGTAGGCCTCATGCACTGTCAGCTGTCTACTAGTTACGAACTGCTGTCTTTCCATATAGAACCTGTCTAAAAACTCAGCCAAAGTCTCTTTGGGTTTGAAGAAAATGTGCACAAAAGCGTCCTTTTCACTTCCAAACTAATGTTGCCACCAATCTTATCAATAAAAAGCTGTTTCATCTCTTCCCAAGTCTCAATGGAGGGCAGTTCCGGCACTACCACCTCCTGGCAGGTTGGGTGCAAGCAGGTTAAAATGGTCTACTTCTTAACCTCATCAGAGGGCCTTTGCATAGCTGTTTTGTAGATGGTCAGGAAGGCTGCAATGATGGATGTTTTAGGGTCAAAGACTTGTTTAAAGGTAGGCTTGAAGTGTGCTTTGGAAGTAGAGCCACCATTATTACTATCTAGCACATTTATATGTGGGGAGAATTCAGCTTTGGATTCTGAAGGGGGCTGTTGTGCCCAAAGCTGGTGGACACTTTCTTCAAGAGTGATCAAAGTCTCAGAGGCGCAGGCACCCAAGTTGATGGCCTGGTTATTCTGTTGTTCAGTAACATCTAACCGTTGACTATGAGTAGTCACTACAGTTAAAAGTGTTGTAACTGTGCTGTTTTAGCAGAGTTACAAGCAGTAAAATATTTGGAGGCTAGATAATATTATTTATTGATAGATAATGATTATATAGTTATTGTGAGTCAAGGATAAAAGGAACATGATAGTGTTGATCACACGGTGGGATGGTGAAGGAAATGGCCTGATCCTGGTAATGAGTCAAGCGCTAAAACAAGGTATCCACCGTAAGGGATCATCATTTTTTCATGTTTTTGGATTTGGAACTTTGAGTTGACTTCCTATTTTTACTTTGAGTGACTAAAAAATTGGATGGCATTTCATAAACCTGCTTTCTTGGAACCTTGCTGATGGGTCAAACTTGCTGTTTTGACAAAAGCGCAGCCAAACAAGAGGTCAAAGAAGGTCCCACCAAGAGACAGGGGGAACCTGTCATATACAGAGTTGATTAACTCACACATCTCTTGGACATCCTTTTAAAGGCCAAGGTGATCTTACTTTAGGTGGTTGTTGTGTTTGGCTCCTGGCGACAACATCCAGGAGGACATGGTGGGAAATCTTTATAACAAAAGATTTGAGGTTTGAAGCTAGCCTTGGGTTAGCCTTCAGGGCAAAATTAAGGGCACATACCTTAATTTCCTGGAAAAAAAGAAGAGAAAGTCCTTTTGGAAAAAAGGACAGGAAAAATCTTGAAGATTATTAAAGCCAACACAAATGTGGATAAACTTGTCTTTATTAGGAGAAATGATTCTACTTTAAATAGTAGACAAGGAACGGTGATCACTCATTAGGAAGACAGAGTGGCTGAGGGGGGTCACGTTGGGATGAGGTCATAACAGTATCATTCTTAGACAGGTACAATAATCTGGAATGGGTGGATATTAAACCAGACCCATTTAAAGAAGGCAAGGAATATCCAAAATTGAAAGCCAACCCAGCCAAATCTTTGAAACTATCAATATTTGAAGGCCATATCAAAATAGCATTAATTGCGCAATTTACAATAGTGTTCTACTTCATTGGCTAGGGCAATCAACTCCCTAGCACAATTAATTTTAGGGTTTCTGGGTAATCCAAGGCAGCAGCCATGTTTGTCAGTGATCCCAACTTGACTAGTGATAGTCACCACATTATTGCAAAGAACAGCAACTTCTTGTTGCAGGGTGGAAACTTGTGCCATCAAGGCAAGCACTCAAGGATCTGGTTGCAGAGGGTCTGCAGGGCGTCCTTGACTGCAAGTGGACACACATAGCTCTCTGATAGCATCCCATAACTTCTGTTCACTATCCATCATGTCATCAGACGGAGGAGAAGGAGGAACATCCAGTTTAGGCACAAAAAACTTGTTAACTTGGGCCTGAAGCTTGGAAATGAAGGCAGCTGTGGTAGCTCTCTCTTGATCAAATTCTTCTTGTAGATCATGGTGGCTTCTAGCAGCAAGCTCAGTACCTGTTGCAATTGATCAAAGGAGTAGGCGCTAAACTCATTAAGCTGCTCCACAAGTTGTTCAAAATCAGAGAGATAAGCGTTCAGGGTGGAGTCTACTTGAGTTTGCCAAGGCTTT
The DNA here is from genome assembly GCA_014839935.2 of Entomophthora muscae. Classification (NCBI taxonomy): domain Eukaryota; kingdom Fungi; phylum Entomophthoromycota; class Entomophthoromycetes; order Entomophthorales; family Entomophthoraceae; genus Entomophthora; species Entomophthora muscae. The sequence goes on from QTSX02003653.1 coordinate 144,575, forward strand.
TGTAGCTGGTGAAATTCATGTAGACGTTCCCTGATGTACTTGGGGATAGACTGGCACATTTTCTCTATGGAAGCAACCAAGCAAGCCTGAGAGGTAATGAAGCCGTTTTGGTTATCAGATACCAAAGAGAGCCAGTAATAAATCCCCTGCTATTAAGAAGGGAAATGATCCCAACAATTAGTTACAGCGGCTTGAAGAGACAAGATCTCTTGGATGTGAAGCCCCAACACCATTTGGTGATGGGCTAAGGCAGGCTGCACAAAGGATGCCAGTAGATGCTCATCAGAGCCAGCTGCTGAGAGGAGATGTTGTAGGCCTACAGGGCAACAATTAACTTGTAGTATTCTGCTCAATTAAACTGTAATTGAAGGTGGGGGACGGCTCCATTACAGGCTATTCCAAGAGCTATTTACATGACTTGCTCCAAGTTCAGGGTACCCATAGGGTAAGCTACTAAATAGTGATCATTTCCTAGGTTCAAGACATTGGGGACAATAAGCAGATCCAAGATGTTCTTTTCAATAGGATGACTGTTGATTTCAGGAAAAGACGGCTCTTGTATCAGAGGAGGAGATGGGCCTAAAAACATAGTGGCAAAAGGGATAACCAAGGGGCTTACAGCCCCTGTAGTGAGCATCATTTTTGTTGTGTTCTGAGGTGCGGCACAGTCACACAATAGTAAATCCTAACCTCAATATTGTATTCTTACTAAGTTTTGGTTAGTTGGTAGGAAAGGTGATGCAATTACCTTGTGGCCCTGAATGATAAGTCTCTACTAGTTGTGGCTAGAGAGCCGCCAAACTATGTGGAGACACAAGGACAAAAATTTGAATAGAACTTAATTTTTATTGGTGAATACAAAATGGAATATATAGTGGTTGAGGATACCACAAAACAGTACCAGGATAGTAGGATCACCCGTCACAAGCATGAGTGGGGCAAGTGAGTTGTGCAGAATCAGGAAACCAAACAGTTGAATTTCAAATTTTGGAAACAGACCCATTTTGGGGAGCAAAGGCAAAAGCAAGGGATTTGTCCTTGAAATAACCCAACAAAGGTGAAATCAATAAAGCATGAATATTAGCATTAACAGCATTTACAATCCATTACACACAATGATTGAGTGTTTTTGCTTCTGTGTTGAGTTGCTATTGTGTTTTATTTTTGGTTTGAGTTTTGACTCACCATGTGTGAGTGTATTTTGCCACCAATTTACGTAGTAAACATGTGTACACTGAAGGTCAACTCACACTATTTTGTTTGTGAATCCATGTATTAGGCAGCTGTGGTAAGATCAACTCCCTGGTACTCAACAAAGTGTTGAGTACCAGGGAGTTGAGTGCATATATGTGTATCTATTAGTACTTTTGTCTCAACTGATTTTAAGCTAATTTTTTACTAGTAATATAGGGGTTTGAAACCAAAAAAGGTTTAAATTTACTTGAACTTGACTCTGTTTAATCATTTTGTTAGCTAAAATACCAATTTAAGGGGCAATCTATATATAAATTTACTAATAGAAATGCAAAAACCTGTGCTTGACACTATAAAAGAAAAAATGACCAGTTCAACACTTTTTAAGCCAAATTTTAATTTTATTAATAAAACACATATGCGCTCCTATAAAATTTGCTATTTACTATTATATTTTTATTATTAGTGTCCATAGACAATGATTATGCTCCCAAGCACCACTCTACTGGATTTAGTGGTATAGGCTTTAATCAAATACCCCACTTGTTTTATATTATGTCATTTATGGGTTTGTGGATTAAGTTTGCCACATAATTTAAGCCCAATTTATTAAGAGATTCCATATGCTATTTATAAAAAATGGAAACTCAACTCCCCCTCTGCTTGACTCTATCCACTTGCAACACAATCAGTTTTGGATTTAACTAATCAAAGGCTTGGAATTAAGGCTAAATTAATAAGTGACACACTATGAGCGCCACTCAACACTCACCCACTCAACACTTTAACTTGGGTATTAGTACAGAGAGCTTCTTAACGTTTTAACCAACACTATGGTAAATAATTCACTCCCAGCTCCTCACAGCTTGCCCTAATCACTAATAAACACATTCCCATTCATTTATTTTTTTAACTTATGCTGTATTTTTTATTTTTGATCATACAAAACTGCCTTGCTTTTGGGTTAACTTTCGAACCCGGCTTAAATTTAAGCAAGTTTTATATGTAAAAAACACAGTAAATTTGATGTTTCTGCTTGACTCCGGCATACTTGACAGTGAGAATTCAGCTTTTTCTGGATGATTGACAGTGCCAAGCTCAACACTTTACTATGTTTTGAATTTTAACTCTCAATAAAAAAGAATTCCACATAATAATTTTTTGCTATTATAATCTACTACTTTTTCTTCTGCTCTCCATATAATTTTCATATATATTTGATTTTTAATTATACTTTTACATTGATTTAGCACTAAGATATTATGCTGAACCTAACATCTTTGATGCTTCATAATAAATTCACTTATTTTCTATGTTTTAACCTTTATATCTATACTTTGAGTTTCCATTTTGCTTTTATTTACTTTTTTATGTTTTTTTCTTGATAAATAAAACTTTATTTGCATAATTTTCATTTAAATTTTACTTTGCTTTACCTATTTGTGTTTTTATATCTTTAATATTGTTTTATTTACAAAAATAAACTTTCTTTTAGCCAAGATCATCTAAATCCAACAAGCCTACCAAGTTCCAAGCCTCAAAGGGCTCAAAAGAAACTGCCTCCACTCCCAAGCATGTCAAAAAGCCTGCAAAGGCAAAGTCTCCTAATTCATCTCCCTCCACCCCATCTCCTCCCACTTCATCTCCTCCCTCTTTTTCCTTCCTCACCCCTCATCTTCAACTCCCCCCAAGTCATCAAATAAAATTGATGACTCTCTCACTGATCACTCATTTTACAAGTCAGAGGGCGGCTCTGAGCCCACCAAGAAGCGCTGTACTAAGAAAACAAAGGCTGCCAAGGAGCCCACCTCTTCTTCTGGTAAGAAAAAGGAGGCATCCAAGCAGGCCTCAAAGAACCCTTCCCCTCCTGATGGCTCTTCCCCCCTCCCTCATCTGACCCCCAAGATGAGCCTGAGGAGTACTCCAAGAAGTTCAAAGCTTCTGGTCCTGTTTCTTGGGATCCACTGGCCATCAACAACATTTTTAATGTGGACATAGAGTTCAAAGTTCCTAAGCGCTTCCCCCAGTGCTTCCCAATTATGTCTGTAAAGGGCAGCCCTGGCTATGTTGCTGATAACTACATATTCAATTGCAATAACCAAAAGTGGCAAAGTAAAAGCAAGCACTTTTCTGTGAAGATAAGACTTGTGGGGCCCAGCTAAACACCAAGGGCTGGGAGCAAGTAACTGCCAAGAAGGGGGAGCACACTTGTGAGCCCCCCAATCACCTGATCACTTGGATGCTGAAGTAGTATCTAGTTCAAGTAATCCCCACCTCCTCTCACCTCTGGGCATCTGATCTGGCCATAAAGGCTTTGCAACATCTCAAATCCAACAATCTTAAGTTGGTGCCAACTTAGGAACAGTCGTTCAAGTTCATTAGCAACAAACAAATTGCTGCCAATCCCCCCTCCCCCCAAGGCTTCTGACGTCCTCTCTGAGCTCATGCTCACTCATGAGATTAAGCAGCTTCCAAGTGGGGAGCGCTTCCTGCTCCATGATGACGGGCCTGCAGCCAAAGACCACATAATCTGCTACTCAACTCAGCAGAACCTGATGGAGTTGAAAAGGGTGTCAACCTGGCTAGTTGATGGTACCTTTGCCACTTGCCCCTGGATGTTCAAGCAGCTCTGGATGCTCCATGACCAGATTGACATCTGGGTGACTCCACTTGCTTTCTTCCTCCTCCCTGGGGCCACCAAGGCCATTTACACCCGGGTGTTATCAATCCTTTGCAGAGCACTTGCCCTCTTTCCCCTGATAACAATGATGCCATGAAGACCCCCCCCCACACCTGCGCAAACCCTCCTGCCGCTGACAAGGACCAGGCCACCCTAGACTCAGAGGAAAAGGTAAGGCTAAGAGCTCTTGGGCCTCACATGTGCATAATAGACTTTGAGCCTGCTCAGTTCAATGCATTTGAGAAGATGTTTAACAGGGAGGTGCAGGGGTGCCACTTACACTTCCACTTCTGCCAAGCAGTTGCTTGCAATGTGCAGGCCCATGCTGAGCTTAGTAGGTTAAGACAGAGGGACACTTTGGACACCTTCAAATTTGTGCTGGCACAATTCAGTGCATTGGCTTTTTTAAAGCCAGAGCACACTGCACAGGGGTTTGAGGCTCTCTCAAAGGATCCTTACATAGCAAAGCATCAGGAGTTCAAGCCTTTCCTCAAGTACTTTGAGCCCCAGTGGATTGGGAAGGTTGTCACGCAGATGCAAGGCAAGGCAAGGCCAGCTGGAATGTGTACCGGGTGGCAGTGAATGGTGAGCTCAAGACCACTTTGGCGCTAGAGGCTTATCACAAGCATCTCAAGGCCAACTTTGGGCTTCAACCAAAGTTTAACAAGTTCTTCTCCCTTCTGCAGCACAAGCAGGAGAAAACCATCTCCAAGCTGTGTGACTTGGCCAACCGCGTCCCCCCACCAAGCCTACAACCCGCTCCACCCTCTTCACCAAGGCCATCCAGGGTGCGGCTAATCATAAATGCAAGGCCTCTGAGCTTAAGCAGCAGCTTGAGCTTATTGTCACTGCCCTCCTGGAAGGGGCTAAAATGAAAAAGGTGAAGAAGGGTGAAGATTAAACTTGCTTTCTTGCTTCTATGGTTTTAACTTTTAACTTTTTAGCTTTAATTTTTACTTTTTAGTTTTGATCATTTAGTTTTTAGTTTTTAATTTTTGATTTAATTAGATATTACTGATTATTTTATGTATACATGGCAAGTTTGAGATGAATAGTTATATTTGAAAGTGATTGAAATATCTTAAATTTTGTTAATTTACTAGTAAAACATAAAATATTCACATTTATACTTATATGAACTATATCAAAAAATATTAATATTCCTTCATATTTTGCATAACTGTTATTATTGTGTTTGTGTTTATTTTTGATCCATAGTAATTTTCATTTTTATGGCAATCAAAATATTTTTATAATAAAGAGTTTAAATTACATAGTAAAATTATAAATAGTTGCTTATTTCTCCTTATTTTCATTAATTAAGGTATTGTTTTTATTGTATTTTTGAGCTTTATGGGGCTAAATTAGTATACCATAGCTGTATAGCTTAATTTTTTTATATTAAGAGTTTCCAGAACATCAAGATCTGTTAATTAAAAAGTGTCAATTTCCAGCTGTTGATCAGGGAAAAGGCTGAATTCTCACCTTACTATAGTGTTGAGCACCAGGGAGTCAATCACCAGGGAGTCTATTTTACCACAGTTGCCTATATTATGGTTTGTATTTTGAATAGTTTTGTTTGGCGTGTGAGCACTTTGTTGCCGTGTTGACCCATTTTGCCCTTTAACGCCAAAAATCCCTGTTAACAGAGTGTATATTTTACACTGATAGTTGCAACTTGCTTAAATCTGAAATCATTTTGTTTAAATCTGAAGTATTTTTGGTTTCACCATAGCTTTAAAGTTACTGTACAGTTAGGCAATGTTACCAACTTTTTTTTCTCCTTCCAATTTCCCTTGCTATCATACTTTAGCATTTTTAAGTTAGAACAGTCCAACTGATGTTTTTTCTACTTTCTTTTACCACAATCCATATTAACCAACTTCAGTTAATACTATTTTCCTATATTTGCACCTCATTTTTTCTTACTATAGTAAAAAGGCTTGGGTTTTCAGTCTCAACAATAAGTTGAGATTGTTTGACTTGCACCCTAAAAAGGTACTTGTTAGGTTTGTGGCTTTTGTTTCCCCTTTAATTTTTATTCTTGTTTCTTCCATATTAGTTCATGATTCCATTTGACAATATCTTTCATCAGTTAGGCAATTTTCATAGTGGTACTCACTTTTTAATTGTTGCTGGTTTCAATCCCCCAGTTAGTGCTGATCACTTCCCAGACTTAGAGATTGACTTTTTAACCAAATCTTCAGTTTTAAGACTGGTCTTTATTTTGTTTCCTTGGGTTCAATAAATTGCCTTAGTCCCTACTTCACTTCTTATAAGCTTTTAGGAGCCTTAGTGCAGTTATTATTGCAAACCTTGCCCACCTTTTTATACTTGACAAATATAAATATTCTTGGTTTAAATGCCTTTGTCAAAATTGTAGGCTCAACCCGCCAGCAAGGTTCCAACCAAGCAGGTTTGTGACCCGCAATCCAATTATCCGGTCACTTGAAGCCAGACTAGGAAGTCAACTCAAATTACCAAATCCAACAATATGAACAGATGATGATCCTTTATGGTGGATACCTTGTTTTGGCGCTTGACTCATTATCAGGATCAAGCCACCCCCCTTTTCCATCCAACCGTGTGATCAACAATCATTTTCATATTATCCTTGATTCATATTGACTATATAATCACTATCTCACAATAAAGATTATTATCTAACTTTTAAATATTTTTCCTTTTGTAACTCTGCTAAAACAGCACAGTTACGACACCTTAGTTTACAATAATTTACCCCAAGCCTTCAGACCTTACAGAAGCCTCAGACCTTACACAGGGATTCACAGTTCTTGAAAGGATATGATTTAGGCACTATAATTAAGTTAAATACCTGAAAAAGCTTAGATTTTGTCTGCCACAGCTCTATTTCTGACTCATAACCTTGCCAGGGGGGACAGTGTGAATTTAAACTGTGAGTATGTAACATCCTCTAAGTTGACAATTCCCAAAAAAATATTTTTGTGTTTTTTGTATGTTGACTGATTTTTTTGGATTAAATACTTTTTATTGATGTTAAAGGTTAATTTTAGCTTTGATTTTAAGTTTTAAGCAAAATTGTAAAAAAATAAAGCCAAAATAATTTTTGGGATTGTCAACATAAAGGATGTTACATTCTAACAGTTTGTTTCTGACGGTTGTCGCCAGGGGTTTAGCCTGGAGTTTTGATAGAAGACGCTGTTTTAGAGCTAATGGGCCTTATATATACATATAAAAATGTAGAATATCTATGTATTCACTGACTTTTATCTCTTTAGGAGACCAAGATTTATACTGTCAAGTTAGGATGTGATCCCGATGTAGAGATGTTATCCTTGTTGGCTCCAGCATTAATTCTCGAGAAATGGTTTCCTGAGAGGGGTTAATCAAAGATGCTACAACAGTTATAAACTATTTAAGCCTTTATGAGGCTATATTTAGCTATTGGTTATGTTTGATTTTAGCGTATATTTTATTGGTTCAATTTAATCAAGGCTCATAAAAATGCTACTACAAGCATGTTGAAACTTATTGATGCACATTCCACTGTTTAAAAAAGTTTTCGGAGCAAGCAAGTTTAACGAACAATTGGGGTTGTAATGGCATTTATGTTGAAAATCTTCCTTTTTACATCGGTTTCTGACGCCATAGGCCTTCCGGCTGATAATAAGAATCATAGTGCTTGGCTTAGAACGGATTTGAATGGTTTCTTTTTCTCTGCGATTCAAACTAATATAATTTATCTATGCGACTTGGTTCCAATTAGTAAGATTCACCCGATATGCTTATGACTCAAATCAATCAACAATCCAAATCCAATTTCAGGCGCATCAAGCTTATGCAGCTGCATTATCAACCCGCTAAAATGACGAAATACTTGCTACCTTAAATAACCACAAATCTCGTCTCCAAGCCCATTAATCCCACTCCAGTATATAAGATAAAAGCACCCTTTTAAATAGATTTTTTAAACCCCTTAACTTCACCCTGTACACCACAGATGATCCCGATCAATGCCTGTTGTTGCAAGGTATCCCGAGTTTAGCAGCCCAGCAAACATATTTAAGCCCAAGCCTTGTCTCGTTGATTATCAAAAATGAAGTTTGTTTCGATTGTCGCTTTCTCCACCCTCGCCAGTGCAGCGTTTACGCCAAACCACCTCGACCGCCGCCAAAAGAGCTTCGTCCAGACCCACCAGGAGCACGGCCATCTCCCCGGAGGTGCAAACAATCCCGGCCCAGGTGCCCTCTTCCAGCAGATGATGAGAATGCTTCGAGGGGAAAGCCTCTTCAGTATCCTTGGCAGCTATAACCAGGCAGCAGATGCAAACAAGGGGAATAATCAGAACAACTATCAGCAATCCAACAATGGTGGTCACAACCATTAATCATTTATTCAATCATAGAAGCAATTGACTACTTAATAAATTACCCTAATTTTCATCCACATTTTAAATGAGTTAAAATGACTTTCTCGGGTTAGGGCTGTAGCGTACCACCCCCAGACAAAAATAGTATTTTTTCTGGCATTCCAGAAATGCGGGTTTTAAAAGAGGTTTAAATAGAACAGTATACTACAGTAGTTTTCAAAGCTATGGTGCTAAGAAAAAATACTTCAGGTTTAAGCAAGCTCCAAGTATCAGTGTAAAATATTCTCTCTGTTAACAGGGATTTTGGGTGTTAATAGATAAAATGGTTCACCACAACAACAAACAACCCAAACTACAAACAAAGATATATAAAATATAGTACAAAATACAGTAGTTCTAAAAGCTATGGCGACAACCAAAAATACCTCAGATTTAAACAAAATGGTTTCAGATTTGAACAAAATCCAAGTCGCGCAAGATTAAGAATTCAATTAATTTAAATATTTTTGGTTAATAAATGAACTGTCAAACCAAAAACAAAATTTCACTAGCCCATTATACGAAATTATATCAAACATCAAGCAGTATAGTTCAAACCACAAATGAAATAAACTGACACAACAAGTGAGATGGATGTATGCCATCCCGGAGTATATTATAATCCAATCAGGATTCATATGAGGCACCAACAGAAGGACTAAAATGAAACAAAATTTGAGCAATCTAGAAGCAAGATTTCCACAAGCACAAAACAAAATGAAGTCACACAAGATGTGTAATATGAGCAGCCTAAAATAGAAAACCATCAATTTAACAGCCAATCAACAGCTATCCAATTTAGGAACAGAGACATTTTATTCATTTTCATGGCTCCTGATTTGTATGAAATGGTTTTGAGAACCTTTCAAATATGGACTCAAGATAACAATAAAAATAAATAATTAAATTTTAAAATTTCTACTTTTAGTGATTTTATCCTAGGTTTTTTACAGTGGTTTTTAACAGCAACATTTTTGAGGGCACCAGCAGCCAAGCCAGCTTCAATTGAGGTGAGGCTCAGGGTGTGGAGGCACCTGTTTATACCCAAGCCTTTGAGGCAGGTAACGAGGAAGCCAATCTATACCTAACCCCTATGGATTTGACTTGTTCAGTAGTCACATAGTGTCTAGCTCTGCCCTGTAAAGCCACTCCCCCTTTAGCCCTGGATAGGACAATCTTCCCGTGCCACACAAAAAAATCTGCTCAGAAGCTGGCCAAGCCCCTTAATTCCCTTGAGGATTTAGCCCACACAATTGATGAGAGATTTGTGTTGGCATACCCTTTCCAAGTGGTAAATACTGGTGCTTTGGACTCTGTCCTCACTTAGGAGGAATCTATGATTAATTTGGATTATTTTTTAGCTTGGGCCCGTCCACATTTAAAATTAATTGAATCCAAACAATCAGGTTGTGCTACTGTTGCATCATCAAATTCCAATCCAACTGGATTGGATGCTGCCCTGAAACACTCCATTGATGCCTGCCAATCAGAGTTGAAGTCAGAACTTTTTGGAAACCCTCCTAACCCATTGGATTCTCCCTGCAAAATATCTCTTGGAACCAATCAAATCTGACCTTTTGGTCAGCTGACTTTAAAATTCAATTGGCCTTTCCTTAAAGCAAGGCAGAGGACTTTTGGCCCCCTGCTTGCTCATTTTACAAAATAAAGTTTTAAACTTTCTCTCTTAGAATTTTGGATTTTTTGGGTCCCCTATCTGGCCCTTCAATTCTCTAAGATTATTAGTAAAATATTAACTCTCCTTACCTTTCCCTTTGCTCCTGGGCCTCTCCGCATCTTCTCATAGCCTCCTACACATTGTCAGCGTCAACATTAAAGCTTTTTGTGTTCACTTTAATAGATAACCATCCAAACTTAAAAATTAGTGATTCATTAATATAATTACCTATTTAACGTTTGGTTTCATTTCTCTTTTGCTTTTCTCTCATTATTGGCTTCTTATACACTCTAAAAGCTTTAAACCCCGCTTTCTAAGTCCCATTTCCTGTGGTTGCCATTTGTTGTGTCCAGTTTGCCTTTTGGGACCTTCTTGCTTTTCTTTGGTCCCTTTCTGGTTGCTTTTCTTTGGTTTTGACAAAAACAAAAAATCTGGAAGAACAATTGCTTTTTGCTGGTCTCTGCATTAGACTCAAGCAAATGTTGGTGCCTTTTGCCAAGTTTGTTGTGTTCACCCTGGCATCAGCCTTGGTGATGATATGGTGCACCACCCCTGACCTTTGGGGTGCATTTTGCATTCATTCCATCATGTGGGTGCTAATCCTTACCAATTCCTACACATATTTGGTAACATCCCTGGGAAAGCTCAGGATATCCTCACCACTAGTGAGAATGTTGTAAGAAGCCTCACCTGTGATGACCTCAAGTTTGTGACCCCTGATCTATCTCCTTCAGCATCCCCAGGCCTGTCTTCCCCATTGCCCCTCTCCTCTGAGGCCCCAGTTGTACTGGTCTCAGGAGGAGACAAGGTTGTTCCAGAGTCTACCCCCAAGCACGCCCCCTGGTTGCTCAGCGGGATGATTCTGATGGGTTTGGACTCCTACTTTCCCCAACTTTCTGCTGTGTCCTCCTTGTGGACGCCACTTTGGGAGGCCATCCCAGTCCTGCACTGGATGGTGTCCTGGTGGATTCTTCCCCCAGTATGGGAGCCAAACTTAGTTAGTTTAGCCCCCCTCTCTCACATGCCCCTGCTCCTGTACCCACCCCCGCACAAGCTGTCCTCCAACTAATCAGGATGGCAACCTCAATCCAGAACAACTTCCTGCCACCACCCAACCTTCCCCCCCTCAGCCAATCAGGCTTCAACTCATGCAGCCCAGCGCCCCAAGTAACAAATCATCACCGTCCAAATTCTTCAGGAAATTGTGGCACTGAACCTGCAGGGTCTGTCCTGGGACTAGATTGCCACCCAGTTGCCATTTACCCGAGCTATAGTCATGTGGGAATTCAACAACCTGATGAATAAGGGGAATCTGATTGGGATGGCCAAGAAGGCCCTGAGTCCCAAATCATAGAGGCCTACCCAATCATGCTTGACCTCCTCCAACAGGACCCCAAGCTTCCCTTGACCCAGGTCTGCAAACAACTTGCACACCACAACATATGGGTTTCCAAGCGCATGGTGCAGCTCTGGATGCACATAAAGGTGGCTTCAATACAGATTCTTATCACTGTTGCCAGCAACCAATGGGATGGCACTGAGGATTCCCTGTATTATCAGGTCATTGAATCAACCCTGGTCCAATGCTTGAAAATTCTATAAGATGACGTCATTTTTGTATCATTTTATAAGCTATAAATAGCTTTCAACAATTTTTGGCGCGCAAGGAAGAGCCGCCACCCAAAAAGGGAGGAAGAAGATCAAGAAGGGGACATTAATTGGTGCATTTCTGGCTGTTTCAGCCAAGGGTTTTGTATACTATTGGACAAACCCAGATTCCACTGATGACTACAAGTACAGCCACATCCTTGGTGGATTACGTAACTCCTGGGATGGCTTGAATTCCAAGCACTGGGTTTTCTTGAGCCACCAGGTGGAGTTAAGCTCCACTGCCCTTGAGGCCATCCAGGGGCGCGGGCACCAGACCTCAGTCTACCCCGCCAGTCACGCAGACATCCATCTGGCTGATGTTATGTTCTTTAATATTGGAGATACACTCCAGGAGCGCCGCCCTCAGGCTTTCAACAACCTCTATATTGGGGTCCTTGACCACAATTCTCTCTTTGGTCACCAAATGGTGGCTGACTTGTTTTCCCAAATTGTCTTACATGTGAACATGGGCAACCAATCATGTAAGGATAAGCACCTCCCACCATGTGCCACTGCCACCTACCAGCTCATCAAGCCAATGACAGACAAGGAATATGATGAGTGTTATATGGCAGCCATCACGCAAAACCCTCCTGCCTCCACTCCCTCACCTTCCAGACCCACCCACCCAATTCCAGACCCCCCAGGCCAGCACTGCATCTATGTCTTCCTTCCTGCGCTATTCTGGCTACTAGGCATCACTCTTCCCTGCCCCAATAAACCCCCTGTTGCTAAACATTTTTTATTTACACTATCTTTATTTTGAATTTCAATTGTTCATGTTCTCTTTGTTTATAGTTGGTTTTATTCTTTATGTTCAGCTTATTTCTATAAAGTCATATATTTACTATGCAATGTATATAGATCCAGAACACAGTTCTTTTTGGCGCTTTACACTGCCCCTTGTGATAATATTAACAACAATTTGGTGATCAGCTAAATTTGAATTAGAAAATTATAGGTTAATTGTGTTTAGATAAAGTTGTTACCGATCCAAATTCAAAACCTTAATGATAAACTTTAAGCCAATAAGGAGCTGAGTGATAAAGTGATTGTTGTGACATAAAGGGTCATTCAATAATTCTTTGATGCATGTGCGCTAATTCATATGATTGGCTGGATTGTTTGCTATTGTGTGCCATTGCTGCTGTGTAAATTTGTTGGTGGACTAGTGCCCAATCAGCTGCTGGGTTAGCACTAGTCCACCAACAACTCGCCACAGCAATAATGGCTTCAATGGCAAATCATCCAGCCAATCATATTAATTAGCGCACATGCATCAAAGAATTATTGAATGACCCTTTATGTCACAACAATCACTTTATCACTCAGCTCCTTATTGGCTTAAAGTTTATCATTAAGGTTTTGAATTTGGATCGGTAACAACTTTATCTAAACACAATTAACCTATAATTTTCTAATTCAAATTTAGCTGATCACCAAATTGTTGTTAATATTATCACAAGGGGCAGTGTAAAGCGCCAAAAATACTATGGCAATTAAGGAAACAATGCCAACATAAAGCAAACAACACATATTGAGATGAGCGTAAAACATATATACAATGGGCAAAAAAATGGGATAGTGTAGCAAATGGGAAAACAAACAGGAATAAACAAAGAGGCAATAGTATCAGGATAATACAGATTTTATTGGGTTAAAAGCTATAAAAACATATGAAAAGGTTAGTAAAAAATCAATGAGAGAATTGGAAAAATTTCTAAAAGACCTTGACTCTGCAATTGCAGAGATCAAAGAAATTGACCGCAAGGTCAAAGCAAAAGTGAAGTCCGCCGTCCTCAAAGGCAAGAAAATTGACAAGGTGTTGGCCAAGGCGCTTATGGCCAAAATACCTGACACCCCTGAGAAGACCATTGAGTGTCTTCTTAACATCCAGAAGACAGTTGTGGATGGCTTACAATTCAAGTCCTACGCCCTTTCTGCACCGTCTGTCTGGACCAATGACCCTGAGATGTATGAACATCTTAAATCAACCAAGAGGGCCTGCAAAGATGACACTGAGATGCCCGCACAGCTGCTTGCGCCAAGAATGGCCAAGCCAGCCAAGGCTGTGGGCAAGGAGGAGACTGTAGAAGGTAACCTAATAATCATAATTAATAAAAATTCCAAATACTTACCTTTTTTGTTATAAAACATTGAAGGTGAACTCTGCCAGGTCCTGGTTCCTTTTGTCCCCTCCACCTTTTATGCAAATTATGCCACTCACGTGGCCAAGAAATTGTATCTGTCCCCCCTGTTGTGCGGGAGCTTGAAGACAGAATTCACGGGTCCTTTCTGATGTCACAGGAGGCATTGGCTGAGCTAACGCATGCCAAGGGGGCATCTGAGTGGGCAGTTACTGCCTACAAGGATGCCCAACTGGTCCGCCTGGAACCAGTTAACCTCAGTGGAGTTTACTGTGTAAACTCTATTGAGCTTGTTTGGGATGTCCTGGCAACGCTCCCATTCAAGAATATACCAGAGATAGGCCAGGCCCATGTGGCTGCTTGCTTCTGCTTCCTGGTGGAGCACACCCTATCTTACCTTCTGGACAACTTTGGGTGTGTGGTGTCAAAATTGGCTGTTGCAGACGCAACAGCCATCAAGAAAACTAATATCCGCCTGGCAGACTTTGGGCTGGCCTGGAGTGCATATTAACAGGGCTTCCCTTTGCAATGGATCTTACCTTTGGCAAAACTAAATACAAGAAAAAAATAAGTGCAGTGTACAACAAACTGTGCAAGTTTACTGAAGCCTTTGCTGGGCAAAGGCTTCACCTTGTTGTTTACCTTGGGTATCTTTTCTTCTTTGGGATGAGCGCCAGTGTAGAGAACCTAGATGGGGACCTTCTTGGGGTCAACAAGGCCCGGCTCTCACTGGACGGGAATAAGGTCCCCCCTGGGTACAACTTGGTTGACCACGTAATCCAAGTCGCCCTGGTCCTGGCTGGCATCTTCGGGTTTACAGCCCCACCAGAAAAGCTGCTCCTCCATTCCCACCTCACCATCCTCCCTTTTACCAGCAGGCAAGAATACTTCAATAAGGGCGTATCCACCGTTCACAGTGTGGCAGTGGAGGTAGTATGTCACCTTCATTGCGGGGTGAGTACATACCACCAAAACCACTATAGGCACTCCTAATTTATTCTATATACCAATAAAAATCTTTATACTTTAGATTATTTTTATTATAATTAATTTTTCTAATTTTTATTTTAGCAAACAAGATTTGCAAAATATATCCCAGAGAAGGTCTTCATAAAAGCATAAAGATATATGTTAATAAAATAAAATTCTACTTTGTACCTCATACACTTAACTTTTTTAATTTGATTTTTATATTTATTTGACAAAAGTGATATAAAGATATTTGCATAATCCAGTATCAAGTGTTTGGGATAACCTTAGATGGCATAATAAAAAAATATATATAAAAATTACTAACCTCCATTGATGGTCCTGCCAAATGTGATTGTGGGATTAGAAGCTTTTAAATATAAAATGATAATTAATAAATCTTAAATAGTAGATTAGATAATATAAAAAAGTTGGACATACTAAGCCTTTAATTGATTGGCTGTTTGGCTAGACACGCGGGGATGAACAAATCAGTGTGGCCATAGAATTTGGCCACAGTCTTGGCTGGGAGGGTATGGATCCCGGCCTGGAGCAAATCAAACAGGTCCTCAGTCAAAGTTGGGGTTCCTTGCTTGACAACTTGCTTGAGCCACCCAAAGACTTCCTCAATGGGATTTAGGAAGGGCAAATAGGCGGGGAGGAGAAGAAGGCGCAAATTTGCTGTGGCCAATTGCTGGAGCCCACTCCAATGCTAGTGTCAATTGATAGAAATTCCTCAAGAATATCTTCCACCTTATAGAGACCAATGTTGTCCAGCACAATTACGTTGGTGAAGCCCGGGCTTGTGCGCCTCAGGTGCTCCTGGACCAATTGGAGGAATGATAGGAAGGTCCAGCTATTGTGAGATCTCAATATTATTTGGTACAGCTCAACCCTCTTTGGACCAAGGAGAGCCACCATTAAATAGGTTGTGGCGCGGACTGCAGCACGCCAAGCCATCCTGTCATTGAAGCCTGTTGTGAATGCTGCCATTCACCATGTTTCAATTTCACCTTTTATGTGTTATTTCAAGGATAAATCTCTCTCTTTTGCTTTTGCCCTTCAAAATGAGGCAGGCTCTGAATTGGGAAATTCAATTGTTCAGTTTACTGATTCTGCGCAGCTCACTTGCCCCACTCATGATTGTGGCAAGTGATCCTACTGTCTATGTACTGTTTTGTGGTAAAGCTACACAGTATATATTCCATTTCACTTCTACCAATAAAATTTAAGTTCTATTCACATTTTTGTCTTTGTGTCTTCACATACTTTGGCGCCTCTCTAGCCACATCTAGAAGATATTATTCATTCAGGGCCACAAGTTAATTGCATAGCCTTCCCTGTCATTCTAACCAAGACTTAGTAAAAATCCAATCCTAAGGTTAGAATTTCCTGTTTTGACTCTTTGCCACGCCTCATATCACAACACTTTGCCTGCTTATTCCAGATGTTATTACTATTTTCCATAATTGCCAGCTCCAGCAACCACGAGCTACCTCATACAGGTTCAAGCTAGTCCCCCCTCCACACCCCTTTCATACTATCAGTATTTATGCTGTAGGGCCTCTCCCCTGCTCTTGCTCTGGTTGCTGCTTTATCCTGATTACCATTGACTACTTCAGCAAGTGGGTAGAAGCTTGCCCTACTAAGGACATCATTTCCAAGACTACTGTTACCTTTCTGTTGCAAGACATATTATTTTGCCATGGCTGTCTTCAATTTTTTTATCTGACAATGAACTAATTTCAACGCCAATTTGGTAACCTCTGTTGTTGAAGCCTTGGGGTCCCACCAGTCTTTATCTGCCCCCTATAATCCCTCTACCAATGGGGCAGTTGAGTGTACAAATTTGACTCTGGTCTCTATCATGAAGAAACTCACTTACTCTGACGCTGCGAGCTGGGATCTATACTTACCTGCTTCTCTCTTTGTTTATTGCCTTAGTAAACATTATTTCACTTGGTATTCCACTTTTTCTATGTTGTATGGCTGTGAAGCCACCACTCTGTAGCTCCTGGGGGCTCCCCTCCTCTGATAAGGCTGTGAACCCAGATGACCATATCAAAGATTTAGTCAACCACATCATTTATATAAAAGCTACTTTATACACCTCTGTGTACAAGATCAAAATGCTTGAGCTCTCTCCTGAAAATGCTGGATGCTCTCCCTTGCCTGAGTTCAATATTGGGGACCACGTTTTCTACTATCAGCATAGAGTAGGAGGACGTGCTCAAAAGTTAGATATGTTGTGGGTTGGACCTCTGGAAGTGACCTTCAGCGAGGATCAGAGTACACTGTGAAACTCCTCTCTAGTGGTCAACTGTTTTCCTGTGTGCATGCCAAGTTCCTCTGAAAGTACCACCCCCCTTAGGCCAATCTAGAGGGGGCAATGTCGTGAATGCCGTCATTCACCAAGTTTTGATTTCACCTTTTATGTGTTATTTCAAGGATAAATCTCTCTCTTTTGCTTTTGCCCTTTGAAATGACTCTGGCTCCAAATTTGGAAATCCAATTGTTCAGTTTCCTGATTCTGCGCAACTCACTTTCCCCACTCATGCTTGTGGCAAATGATCCTACCATCCATGTACTGTTTTATGGTAAAGCTACACAGTATATATTCCATTTCACTTCTACCAATAAAATTTAAGTTCTATTCACATTTTTGTCTTTGTGTCTTCATGTACTTTGGCGCCTCTCTAGCCACATCTAGCAGATATTATTCAATCAGGGCCACAAGGTAATTGCATAGCCTTCCCTGCCATTCTAACCAAGACTTAGTATGAATCCCATCCTAAGGTTAGGATTCCCCATTGTGAATCTATGCTGTGCCTCAGGTCACAACACCAGGAGTGCTAGAGATGTTGTAACTGTGCTGTTTTAGCAGAGTTACACAGGGAAAAAATATTTAGAAGATAGATAATAATCTTTATTATGAGATAGTGATTATATAGCTATTGTGAATCAATGGATAGCAGGAATATGATTGGTGATCACACAGCTGGATGGAAGAGGGGGTGGCTTGATCCTGTTAATGAGTCAAGCACCAAATTAAGGTATCCACTGTGAAGGATCATCATCTGTTCATGTTGATGGATTTGGTAATTTGAGTTGACTTCCTAGTCTGGCTTTGAGTGACCGGGTAATCAGATTGCGGGTCACAAACCCACTTGGTTGGAACCTTGCTGGCGGGTCAAGCCTGCGGTTTTGACACTGCCCCTCCCCGGCTGAAGGCCGGCCTCCTCTGGAAGCAGGTCATCAGGGAGGCCGTTGGGAGCCTGGGCGCCATATTGAACCAGTTGTTGCTCAGTGGCGGGCAGGGCTGTTTCTTGTTGTTTCTGTCTCGCTTTACAGGATTGTAGGCGGTTGTGGTGTAAGGTCTTGTCTTGCTTGCGTTTCCTGAGCCCTTTCACAAGGTAAGTGTTATTGTTGTTTACCTTTAGAATGATTGCTGGCCCTACTTTTTTGGGTTGTAATTTGCTTTTGTCAACATTCATGACCCAGACTTTGTCCCTAACTCCATGTCTCTGGAAGATGGGAACAAAGGTCTTTTGTAAGTGTTCCTTTTCTTTGGCTGCTTGTTTGCTGTTGGCCTCTATTACTTGAGGGTCTGAGTGAGGGGGGACTTGACTTGGAATTTCCTGTTTGGGTCCTGTCAATGCTTGAATGCTATTTGGCTGTGTGCTGTATACCAGTTCAAATGGGCTTTTCTCAGTGGATCTTTTCACTTGGGTTTGGCACACAAGTAACGCAGTTGGTAGCTGCTTATACCAGTCTTCAGGTCTTCCAGCGGTGAGTTTGGCTAGGGCTTGCACAAGGCTATCATTAAGCTGCTCTACGCGTCCATTGGCCTGTGGATGGTATGGTGTTGTGATGGTGTATTTGACCCCATTCTTGGTGAAACACATTGGTGTCTTTGGAGGTCAATTATTTGCCCCCATTGGTTATCAGGAGTTTTGGCTTTCCAAACCTGCTGATTATTTCCTTGCCAATGAATTGTTGGACATTGTTACCGGTGTGCGTTTTCACCGCTTGGGCTACTGGCCACCTTGTCACAAAATCAATGGCTGTGATGATGTATTTTTTGTTGTTGTGTTTTCCTGGCATGGGGCCCACAATGTCCAGGGCCCATACCTTGAACTGTAGTTGGGTTTGAATGGGGAGTACATACTTAGGCGGGGTTTTGCTTCTGGAAAACTTTTTGCAGACCTTGCACTGTTCTAACACTTCCTGGACATTGCAGTATAGGGCTGGTCACAAGACTTTATGTTTTAGGAATTTGTATAGATTTTGGCTCTTAGTATGTCTGAGATCCCTGTGGTAGCAAAGAATGGTATTGACTCATTGATGTGTGGGAATGTAGGGAATGGTTGTGCCATCCGACATTTTTCTGTGAAGAGTCCCATATACGTCAGCAAAGAGGTGCTCATTCTTGATGGCCGTTTCTTTGGTGATATTAGTTGTGCCTGCGGGAGTCCCTTTGTATTTTGTATGGAGCACTAGGAGAGGCCAGTCTGGGTTGAGCCCATTCTCTCCCCTAGAAGCGCAAACATACAGGCGGGACAGGGCGTCTGCCATGGCAAGTTTGGCCCCGGGCTTATACTGGATGAGCATGTTAAACCTTTCTAAGATTTTCATCCACTGCGCTTGGCGGCGTGACAGGTTTGCTTGTGTCTTGAAAAGATAAGCAACTTATGATTGATTAGTGCTGTGAATTCTTCCTGCCGTTCCAGGTAACAGCCCATTTGACTAGGTAGTGTACAATGGCCAACAGTTGTTTGTTGTGGATTGGGTATCAACACTCGCCATCTGTCAGCTTGCGCAACTTGTAGGCTACAGGCAGGAAATCACCGTCACTATTCTTAATTTGCAGTGCTCTCCCAATGGATGCATCTGAAGCGTCGGTTTCTGTCTGATACTCTCCATCTTGTTTGGGGTATTGTAAGATGGGCACTGTTGTGAGCTTTCCCTTGAGACGTCTGAAACAGAGGTCAGATTGGGGGTCCATACAAACTTGGACTTGGCGCCTGTTATGGCGGACAAGGGGGCGGTCAAGATGCCGCAGTTGGGTATGAAGCGTTGTACATAGGCTACCATTCCCAAGAAAGTGCAGAGTTCTGATTTGTCCTTGGGAGGTGGCATTTTGCAGATGGCTTGTATCTTCTGACTGTTGGGTTTGATGCCATCTTTTGAGACTATATGTCCCAAGAAGGGTAGTTGCTCTCGGAAGAACTAACATTTGGAGGGCTTGGCCAACAGTTTGTGTTGTGCCAGGGTTGCAAAGACTTCCTCCAGGTCTTTGTGGTGCTGTTCCACTGAGGGGCTGTAAACAATAATATTTTCCAGGTACACTAGTGCGTGTTTGCCTATGTGTGGCGCAAACACTTTGTTCATGAAGGTTATGAAGGTGGACGGGGCATTGGTCATGCCAAAGTTGAGTACCACACATTTGTAGGAACCGTACTTAGTGAAGAAGGCTGTCTTGGGGATGTCTTCCTCCTTGATGCAAATCTGGTTGTAGCCTGCAGTTAGATCAATTGTGGAGAAGACAGAGGCTCCTCCCAAGGCATTAAAGAGATTGTCAATTAGTGGTAATGGGTAACAATTCTTAATGGTGACTTTGTTTAAGGCGCAATAGTCTGTGACCAGGCGTAAGGTACTGTCCTTTTTAGCCACAAAGAATACGGCAGCCCCAAAGGGAGACTGTGAGGGGCGGATAAGTCCTTTTTCCAGTGCCTCCTTGAGATAGGCACACAGGGTGTTGTCCTTGTTTGGGGTCAGCCTGCAAATGGGGCGTGCTTTGGGTACAGCCCCCTTGTGTTGGATAGAGTGTTGGATGTGGTTCTCAGGGGGTAGCCCAGGTAACGCCTCCTTGAAGATTTCTGGGTGCCGGGCCACAATGTTGCAATCTTGCGGTGTGGAGGTGTCCTGGTGGTCCTTGAAGTGTATGATTTCATACTGGCAGGAGTCCCAGTCAATTGCTTTCAGGCTTTCCTTCTCGTCCAAAGTCTCTGTGATGCGTACAAAGACGTGGTCTCATAGGAGTTGGTCCACAGAGTCTGTGTAGATTTGGTGGTTGACACCTTCATGCTTGTGTCACAGTAAGTTCCATAATGCCAGGTATTGTCTGTCCAAGTAAGAAGGCACGGAAGGCCGGAAAACCTGTATCAAAATTGACCAAGTTAACGGATTTAAACCAAACGGTTGATCAAAAATGGGTCACAGCTGCTCCAGTATGCCAGCTGAAACCAGCTCCCCCTTGTAAACTGACGTTGATAAATCAACATAATATGAGGGTCACCTGATATAAGCTCATTAATTGGAATGGTTGTCAGAAACTGGTCACACAAGGGTTCTTCGCAACCTGGACTAGATACTTACTTGAAGATGCCAAAGAAATAGGAGATCAGGACTCAGGTTGTATTGCTTAGTCAATTTTTCTGATATATATTGAATAATTTTCCCTGTTTCAACTCTAAGAGTTGAGTCCTCCTAAATTTACTCAATAAAAATCAATTATCCCAAGTTCTAATTTTAAATTTTAAAATGCATCCTGTGCTTGGGTTGTTGCGGTATATCCCGTACAATCTGATTCTAAACAGAATTATTTCAGGAAGATGGGGCCCGGCATCAGGAACTTTTTTGTTGGCGCTGCAAAATGTTAATTTCATGCCAGCCAATTTTGTAGCTCCTCCCTCCATTCCTGAAGATGAAAATTGGGTCACTTCTCAATGCCCAGAATTCTACGCTGAAGATGTATTGATGCTTTCCCAGGTCATTTATCTTGGTTTACTCTGGTTAGGATTGATTGTTCTACTTAATCCTGGAGTTACAATTAGAAAATTCACAAAAAAATATCTGAAGCCGCATTGGTGGTTAATCATCAATTCTATGTGGATTTGGGTGGTTATTCCCCATCATTTAGAAATGGCATCATATTATCCAGTTATTTCCGTCACATTACTCAACTCTTCTACGTCTGAGTTTTTGGAAGCAGTTTGTCATGAATTGTGTTTCTTTTCTCCTGCTCTGTCAAGATATCTGCGTTTACCATGTTTATTTGCATCAGTTCATTTCTGAGTTTTCAGTTTGGGCTTTTCTTTAATTTTTGGTTTCCATCTCCGGCTGCAGTTGTAGAGACTGGATCCTCTGTTTCCTATTTCCGTTGTGTCATGTCATTTTGGTGTCTGGATTATTTTCCTGCTCCACCCACTGATGAAATCTCGCGTGAAGTTTTGTCAGCCTTATCATTTTATTCTAGCTCTAACCTTAGTCACAAATCCCAAGTTTACCATGTGATGACAAAGGTTTCCAAAGATGCTTGAGAATGGTTGTTGTCTGTGGTGGAGCGCAATCCATGTATTTTAACTGATAGTGCATCTCTATATCCTTTGTTAAAAAATTTTTGTATATCTATTGAGGAGCTCAAAGTATATTGTAAGCTGTACGCCTTCCGTCAGGGTACAACTCCGCTTTTGGTATTCCTTCCTCAGTTACTTACCTACTGCCGTACAATTGATGTTCCTGAGGTGAACAAACTCTCAGCGTTGTGGTTAGCAGTTGACCAGACTGCCCAGGATTTGGCGGTTTGGGATTCCCTGTTAACCACAACTGAGGCCCTGGTAAGCCAAATTCTTCCACTGGTCTCAAATCCGTCCACTTCCAAACAAGGTACGTTGGTAATTGAGGACAAACCCGCGGCGCGCTCTTGGTTTTCTGGTCCTAGTTTAGTGGCAGCTCCTTCCAGCCAAGGTCAGGATTGTTCTTCTTGTAGCTCTTCTCAGCTGCAATTGGCAGTGGTGAACAAACCCGTCCATGTGACTGAAGCCCCTGTAGTGTCTGATCCCAATAGCTCTTTGGCAATGCTTCAGCACGTCATACCTACCAAGCCTTCTGAGGTTGTGTCCGAAGAGTTGCCTCTTGTGCCCATTGAAGATAACTATCCTGTTCTTCCTGCCGCTGTTCAAGAAATGATTGAGCAATACTTCCAGGAGCATCCTGCCTCCTTAGCTGCCGTCTGTACTATCAAGGAGAAGCAAACTCCAGCTGAGATTGCAACCTTTGCTGCCAATAAATCTACTTCTGGTTACTTCTTTTTTATGGTAACATAGATAATGGTCAAACTATCTATTGGCCGGCCATTTTATTGGATACAGGTGCTTCTGAGAACTTCATGAGTGTGGAGACTGCAGACTTGCTACAGCTCAAGTACCACCCAGGAATGCTTGTTAGGGGTGGAAACTGTCAAATGTTTCCCTCCTTCCAGCTGAAGAAGCCAGTTACTTTTGTAGTTGCGGATCAGTCCTTTACTGCAAGGTTTTCTGTTTGCTCTACCCTGATGTATCCTATCATTTTGGGAGTAAGTTGGTGGAGAGATCATAATGTATTGACCTTACTGGAGAAAAATGAGCTGCAGGTGGAACACTCTTCAGGTATAACCATTTGTATTCCGCTGTTGGATATTTCTGAATTAGAGCAATCATCACAGACAATACAGTCAGTGCCTATCCCTGTCCCCGCAAGTTTGTATTTACTGGCATGCTTGCAACCCTGGTCTGTGGCATTTGACGCCACCAGAGGCAAGGTCCTTCCCAAGCACACTCAGTTTGACTTTGACTTTAAGGTCACTGTCAATCTGATTTACATTGCATCTCCTATTTACCCTTTGACCTTGAAGGAAGATGCATGTTTGAAAGAATGGACTCACAACATGTTAGCAAAAGGCTACATTTTCAAGAAGGCTTTGTCAATCTGCTCTCTGTTATTGTTTGTTCAGAAGTCTGATGGATCTCTTTGTCCTTGTGTCAATTACGGGAATTTGAACAACATTACAATTCCGGATCCTTATCCTTTACCTCTTGAAGCACAGATCTCTAGATGTGTTGAGAAGGCCAAGGTATTCTCAAAACTTGATCTGTTGAATGCTTTCAATCAAATCAGGATTTCAGAAGGAATGGAATGGTTAAAAGCATTCAGAACCAAGAAGGGTATCTTCCAGTTCTGTGTAATGCCTTTTGGATTGAAGAATGCCCCAGCTTGCTTTCAGCAGTTGATTGATTCAGTCCTGGGAGATCTCCTAGGTGTTTGTGCCATTGCATATATGGATGCCATCTTGGTGTTTTCTCCAAATGAGGAGTCCCATAAGGCCCACTTGTTGGCAGTTGTAGAGCGCATTCTCCAAGCAAACTTGATTATCAAAAGGAGTAAGTGTGAATTCTTTAAATGTAAGGTTACCTTTCTGGGTAATATTATCTTTGAGAATGGCCACACCATTGCCCCTGACAAGGAAGCTGCGGTTTGAGAGTATGCTACGCCTGTGACAGTATCCCAACTTTGTGGTTTCCTGGGTACATGTACGTTTTTGAAGAAATTCACTCCCCACTTGTCTGAGGTGGCCGCCCCTTTATATTTGGCTAGTGGAAAGACAACTTTAGTCTGGACGCCTGAGTGTGCAAGTGCCTTCTCAGCAGACAAGGCTCTTTTGTTGTCCTCACCAGTGTTAAGACATGTGGATCCTGAGCTTCCTTTTGTTGTTTTCACTGATGCATCTAAATATGCTGTGGCTGGTGTGCTGTTGTAAACAGCTAGTGACAGGATTGAGAGACCTGTAGGGTATTTCTCCCAAAAGATGGAGACTTGTGAACACAACTAAATGATTTACAACAAGGAATTGTTGGCTGTTGTGGAATCTCTGAAGCACTGGCATCACCACCTCATGTTAGCACATCATCCATTTGTAGTAAGAACGGACCACAAAGCTCTTCTATATTATTGACAACCCAGGGTTTTGTTGGGTTGCCAATCCAGATGGCATGGCAATCTGACGAGATACAAGTTCCGCTACAAGTTTATTAAGGGATCTGACAATCACTTAGCCAATGCCCTAAGCAGGAATCTCTCCCATCTCCCAGATGCTAGTATGGACGCCAAGTACAACATACATACTATGATTTCAGACAAGGCTGTGGTGCCTTTTGTATTGCCTCCACTGGCTACATTGGCTACCATGTCTTTAGCTGAGGGTGCAGACCTGGACTTGTATTCCAAGGTTAAGTTTCTGCAACCTTTGTCCAAGGGTTATGGCAGGCTATTGGAGCTAGCATGTGCAAACCCAGTAGGTCAGCCTCAGGGCTATCATAAGATTGGTCCAGTCCTATATCATCAAGGTTGCTTGTGGGTCCCTGAAGGCACTATCTGGGATGAAATCATGGAGGCTAATCATACCTGTCCAACAGCTGGTCATCCAGGGAAAAACAAAACAGTGGAACTTATCCGCCACCAGTTTTCCTGGAAAGGTTTGACTGTGCAGGTAGCCGCTTTTGTTTGAGATTGCCTGGTATGTGTTTGATCCAAGGCCAGTTGGAATAATACTACTGGTTTACTGGTCCCACTTCAGCCTGCTGCCGGTCCTTGGACGTCTTTGTTGGTGGATTTCATTATTGAACTTCCCAATTTCAATGGGTTTAACGCAATCATGGTAGTAGTTGATTGTTTCACAAAGATGGCACACTTTGTACCTTGCTCAACCACAATTACTTCAGTGGAAACTGCTAGGTTATTTGTGAACAGAATCTTCTCTCTACATGGCATCCCAATGGAGATTGTAAGTGACTGTGGTCCTCAATTTATTGCTCAGTTCTGGGAAGCTTCTACTGGAATCCTTGGTATCAAATTGTGCCGCTCTACTGCTTTCCACCCCCAGTCCAATGGACAAACGGAGAGGGTAAACCAAAGTTTGGAGGTCTACCTACGTTGCTACACCAATGCGCAACAAGATGACTGGTGTGATAATCTACCCATGGAAGAGTTCACATATAATAACGCCCCGCACACGTCAACTCAAGTATCGCCATTTTATGCCAATGTGGGTTACAATCCCTCTTCCAACATGGGTCCTTGTTTGGTTAGCAACGTGGAAGCTGCAACTGATCAAGCCGCTGAATTGAAGCAGGTCCATCAGGAGCTCCAAGTTACTCTTGCCGCCGCTGTGACAACTTACAAGGAATACACAGATTGCAAGTGCCAGGAAGGTCCAACTTACAGGCCAGGTGATCTAGTCATGGTTGATGCTTGCAATATGAAACTTAAAGTTCCATGTTGTAAATTGGGTCCCAAGCAAGTTGGCCCCTTCAAGGTGGAACGTCAGATTGGTCCCTCCGCCTATTGGCTGGATTTACCTCCTTCTTTCAAGATTTTCCACACCTTCCATGAATGTCTCCTTACTCCCTTCAAAGGAACAGAGATCCCCTCTTCCCAACCCATTCTTGTGGAAGGAGAACCTGAGTACAAGTTAAATTGTATTCTAGCTTCCCACAAGAATTGTTGCTGTTTGGAATATTTGGTATCTTGGAAAGGTTATCCTGATTCTGAAAACTCCTGGGTTCCCCACTACAATTGTTCAAACTCCTCTGATCTTATCCATAAGCTCTACAAGCGCAATCCCACTGCTATTGGACACCCTGAACTTACCCTTGCTGCAATGAAACTCCCATCTGCCCATAAGAATTTCTTTTTATCCCATCTCCCAGATGGTGGTATTGTGCCCAGGGCTAAAGCAGAGGGTAATGTCACGGTAAGTTCCATAGTGCCGGGTATTGTCCGTCCAAGTAAGAAGGCACAGATGGCCGGAAAACCTGTATCAAAATTGACCAAGTTAACGGATTTAAACCAAACAATCAATCAATCAAAAATGGGTCACGGCTGCTCCAGTATGCCAGCTGAATCCAGCTCCCCCCTTGTAAACTGATATTGATAAATCAACGTAATATGAGGGTCACCCAATATAAGCTCATTAATTGGAATGGTTGTCAGAAACTGGTCACACAAGGGTTCTTCGCAACCTGGACTAGATACTTACTTGAAGATGCCAAAGAAATAGGAGATCAGGACTCAGGCTGTATTGCTTAGTCAATTTTTCTGATATATATTGAATAATTTTCCCTGTTTCAACTCTAAGAGTTGAGTCCTCCTAAATTTACTCAATAAAAATCAATTATCCCAAGTTCTGATTTTAAATTTTAAAATACATCCTGTGCTCAGGTTGTTGCGGTATATCCTGTACAATCTGATTCTAAACAGAATCATTTCAGGAAGATGGGGCCCGGCATTGGGAACTTTGTTGTTGGCGCTGCAAAATGTTAATTTCATGCCAGCCAATTTTGTAGCTCCTCCCTCCATTCCTGAAGATGAAAATTGGGTCACTTCTCAATGCCCAGAATTCTACACTGAAGATGTATTGATGCTTTCCCAGGTCATTTATCTTGGTTTACTCTGGTTAGGATTGATTGTTCTACTTAATCCTGGAGTTACAATTGGAAAATTCACAAAAAATATCTGAAGCCGTGTTGGTGGTTAATCATCAATTCTATGTGGATTTGGGTGGTTATTCCCCATCATTTAGAAATGGCATCATATTATCCAGTTATTTCTATCACAGCTTGATGGTCAACACTGAGGTTGTCCAGTCCACGTGAGGTTTGTTTTTCTGTAACCAGTCTAGTCCCAGTACAATGTCAAACTTAGGGAAGTCAATGACAGGACCTTGGATGGTGGAGTGGAGGTTCTCAAGCATGACAGAGAAAGGAGCAGTTTCTTTTGTCACAGCAATGTGATGTTTGTTAGCCAGGACCACATTTTTAATCCGCAAAGGATTGGTGGCCAGCTTGAATTTATCCACAAAGCTGCTGTTAACTAAGGTTTGATCTGCGCCCAAGTCCAAGAGTGCTGAGCCTGTGTAACTGCAAAAGCAGAAAGGGTAAGATATCAATTTATTGGGATGTCTGGCAATGGTGTACAGTACCAGGTCTTCTGAGGGCACTTGGATTATTGGGCATTGGTCCACGTCCTTAGGTCAGTATTCATTGTTGGGCAAGTCAGGAGTTGCGTGGGGAGAGCTTGGCTTGCTTAGTGCTCTCCCCAGGCTTTTCCCTCATCTTGGTTGCCTTGGGTGGCAGTGACACAGAAATGGGTACAATTTGATTGGCCGTTATTTCCATTCCTATTTGAACCCGTGGGCTTGTGGTTGGTGTTATTCCTGTTGCCTCCAGGGGGTGGTCAAGTGGAGTGCCTGCCTGGATGGGAGTCCTTGGGTCTTTCTTGTTTCCCAGTCTGTGCCTTGTTCAGAGTGTTGGATGTTTGTTCCAATTTTTCTGCTTCACGGTACAGGCTTTGCAGGTTGGTAACCTGGTCCAGGTTCACATGTCTCATCACGTGAGACTTGAGAGCATTGTAGTACATGAGGTGTGTTGCTGGGGTGTCAAAGGCCATGTCAGATGGGGCACAGAGACGGAGTTCCTTGTAGGCGCGGGTGAGTTCCTTCACAGTGCCTGTCTGGGTTAGGTTCTTTTTTTTGGTGTATGATCATGGGCGCTGTATCCTTAAGCACAAATCTTGCCAAGAAGTCCTGTTTGAAGGTGTCCCAGTTCTTGTCAGTGTGCTCTTTGTGCCACTTGTCACACCAGGTGCCAGCATCATGGGTCAGACAAATGGAAATCTCCGCAATCTAAAATTGCTGTGGGCATTCCATCTGAGCCAGCTTGCTTTGGGCGGACTGGATCCATGCGGCAGCATTGTTGTCATTGGCCCCTGCAAAGGGCTCCAAGGTGGCACTGCAAAGTCTTTGTGCAACATAGGCGGGCATGGTGGTTTTGTCAGCTGGTTGTGGCATTGAGGAAGGCACCTGAAAGAGCCCTTGGGCAGACAGGGGGTTGAAGGCGGGTAGCGGGATCACCTTGTTTTGGTAGAGAACAAAGCCATCAGGTATCTTGGTACCAGGAGTATATGGTGTCCAGTCAGGCAGGAGGCCAGACATAATTCTGTTGAGGATTTGTTGGCCGCAGTGTATGCGGGCAACAGGCAGAATTTTTCAAGATAAGGTAGGATGGAGAGCCTACCTGTGCTACAATGCCGTAACTGTGCTGTTTTAGCAGAGTTACACGGGGAAAAAATATTTAGAAGATAGATAATAATCTTTATTGTGAGATAGTGATTATATAGCTATTGTGAATCAATGGATAGCAGGAACATGATTGATGATCACACGGCTGGATGGAAGAGGGGGTGGCTTGATCCTGATAATGAGTCAAGCG
Source organism: Entomophthora muscae (assembly GCA_014839935.2). NCBI lineage: Eukaryota > Fungi > Entomophthoromycota > Entomophthoromycetes > Entomophthorales > Entomophthoraceae > Entomophthora > Entomophthora muscae. The sequence goes on from QTSX02003653.1 coordinate 173,364, forward strand.
CCAAATTGAGGTATCCACCGTGAAGGATCATCATCTGTTCATGTTGATAGATTTGGTAATTTGAGTTGACTTCCTAGTCTGGCTTCAAGTGACCGGGTAATTGGATTGCGGGTCACAAACCTGCTTGGTTGGAACCTTGCTGGCAGGTTGAGCCTGCGGTTTCAACAGAGAGTTCTAAGGTAATTTCTGCGGCTCCACCTGATTGGCTGGAAGTCATCCTAGACATTTCAGATTCATTTGATTTCATGGACTTTGATGTGTTGTCTTTTTATTGGCCATTTCTGATTGTTTTTAAAATTAGGCAACACCATGCCAACAAATAATCCAAATTGATCAGTGTTTCTTCCCAGTGAGGAGCAACCTGAGCCAAGGAATCCATAGGATAGGCCAGGAAAAATCTCTCATCTACATTGTGCACCAAGTCCCCTCAGGAATTAAGCGGCTTGGCTGGTATTTTGGGCCTTTCTTGGTGCAATGGGGGGAAAAATTTTGACCCAAGGCAAAAGGTGGCAGTGAATTTACACTTTGCCTCCCCAACACCCCATCAAGATTGAGCCACCTTCTTTCCAACCCTGACTCCCAAACCACCACCCATTCCCTCCTCACTACCTCTGATGCTGTCCCTTTTACAGGCGCTGTCATGGCCCATACCAGAGTCTGACTGGACTCCCATAGGGGAGGCAGGCTGGGCCTGGAAGGCCATGTACACAATAGGCGCAATACAGACCAGGTAGTTGACTGCAGTAGCTAGGGGGCGCCAACTCCCAGTATGGGGCACGGCTTGGTTGGCCAGCCCCAATACTGTCTATAGACAAACCTCAACTTGCTGAAGTCCTGGGCAGGAGGTGCATTGGGCAGGGGGGGAGCATCAGGATTCTCCTTCATAGCAGGCGGGAGATCTAGATGGTGGGGGTGATAATACTCCACGTCAAGAGCGCAGGGTGGATTGACTGTGATAGTAGGAGTATAGCCAGGAGGATATGGGTAGGCAATATTGTATTTTGTTGTGGATTCCCAAATAGATGCAAAGAGAATAATTAAATTGGAGCAAAAATAAACAATTCATGTAATAAGATAATGATTTCTGGGCATAAACTTGCTTTATTAAGATTTCAACAGTGAGAAGGGCTTCTCCTCTTCACTACTTATACTTACTGGTGGTTTTGTGGCCTTTTGTGCCACCAGGGAACTGATGGCATCAAATTTAGTTGAACTTACAATTTTCAATGGAATTTGCGTACTTGGGCCAGGGGGTGGGTTCACATTGATTGTTATAACATGAATCTTTCTTGAACTGCAGCATGACAAGGTGCCACAGTTATTTATAGATCCTGCGAGAGATCAAGCGCCCAATTGCGCAATCAAAAAATTGCGCTCCCAATGTACCATTTCCTGATAGTTGAGAGGCCCAAATTTGATAATAGAATCAAAGCCAAGGATTTGAGGCTTGTGTGCCTCTCAAATCCCAGGCCATTTGTTAGTTGAAAGGGGGTTTTCTTGCTCTGGGAGATACTTGGTAGGGGTTCTCAAGATGTGGGGGTTTTTACCTCTAAGAAGGCCAGCTGATTGTCAAAGGCATTCTGGGCCCTGACAGGCGCAGATGATGGCAACGTACATTCCGCCCATTCCCTCCCCTTCTCGTCCTTTGATGAGTAAAATAAAACTTTTCTTTGTGACAACTTTTTAAATTTGATATCTCTCTTTCAATTCATAATTAATAAAATATTTTTTTACATATTGTCATTCCCCATAATTAATATAATATTGTATATTTGATATGGTAACATATAATTATTTGCATGAATATTTTTCATTATCAATAATAAATTAAGGACCACAAATGTAAAGTTATATTAGATTATTGCAGTTAGATGTCAACTCTTGCTATTTTGATATTATGTGTATAACTCAATGCATTATGTATAATAAAATTCATCGTAAATGAGGCCTTTTTCATTGTAACTTATATAAATGGACTGTTTTTATATTAGGGAGCCATTAACACTTAGTACAAATATTAATATATAGTGCATTTTACATCTTGTAAATTTGCCTATTGATAAAAATTCTGTAAACTTTCTAGTCAGATTTTGTGAGTAATAATAATATAATGGATCAATAAATTACTGTTTATAATCATTAATTGGCTGATTTTCTTTGCTGTGGCAGTTGTGCATTTTCTGATATTTATGCACTAATGTCCAATTGGTTGGTTTCACATCCAATCACATAGGCAATAGGAAACGTGGTTGCCACCCCAAGACCAAATGTGGTTGGGGTGGCAACCACATTTCCTATTGCCTGTGCAATTGGATGCAAAACCAACCAATTGGACATCAGTGCATAAATATCAGAAAATGCACAACTGCCACAGCAAAGAAAATCAGCCAATTAATGATTGTAAACAGTAATTTATTGATCCATTATGTTATTATTACTCACTTAATCTGACTAGAAAGTTTACAGAATTGTTATCAATAGGCCAAATTTACAAGATGTAAAATGCACCATGTATTAATATTTGTACTAAGTGTTAATGGCTCCCTAATATAAACACAGTCCATTTATATAAATTACAATTAAAAAGGCCTTGTTTACAATGAATTTTATTATACAGAATGAACTGAGTTATACATTTAATATCTAAATATCAAGTTTTAACACATACCTGCAATATTATAATGTAATTTATACATTTGTGGTCATTAATTTATTATTGATAATGAAAAATATTCAGGTGTTGATGGTAGCACTATAAAAACAGGTTTTTTGATGTACTACCATCAATATGTCAAATATCTACAACTTGATAAATGAATTAGAAGCACACCTGAAAAAGGTTGTTGAAATAGAAAAAACATCAGGGAACTAGTAACAGGAAAGCTGGGCAACAGAGGCCAGCCACTAATCCAGTCAAAAGAAGATGCTCTGAATAAATTGGGAAATATTATAGATGAAAAGAACAAAGTAGTGTTACTTAATCTACAGGGAACAATTCTATCAAGTCTGAAGCTCAATGATACAGCCTACAATTTGTAGGATTTCTGGAAATGGCCAAAAAAACAATAAGAAAATTAAATTGATTGAAGGAACTGAAATTTCAAAGGAAATCAACTCAAATGAAGAGGAAACTGATCAAATGAAAACAGATAAAAATGAAGCACAATCAAGAAGCAGAAGAGCTACAATAAACAATGAAAATGTATCAAATGAAAATCAAGAGGAAGAATAAGTGCCACAGAAAATAAGGAAGATAAGACCCAGGAAATCAAATGAAGAGCAGCCAACACTCATGAAGTTTGCTGAAGGGGTGCCAGTGGCTGAGGGGGCTGCGGGGAAACAATAAGTAAGTTTTTTATGTTTTTCTTATATTTACTTTAGCTATAACTAGGAATGGGGACAAGGTTGCTGAAGCAGCGGCCTTTACGCCCAGTTAGTTTTATGGGGGTTACCCATCACTGGTAGTCCCTGTAAATCAAATAAATAAAATAATTCAAATGAACATGAATCAATATGGAAATAGGGAAGCAAAAAATAAGAAATATTTACCACCTGCGGGGTGCTTGCTGTGGATTAGGGAAGCATATGAAATAGGAGCAAATATTAATTTCAAAGAGATGAATGAAATTTGAGGGGATATCAAGTTGAATTTAAATGAATATATTTATGAAACTATTCAAAGATTTACGTTTTCAAGCATAAATGAATATGAAAAAAATTAATAAAAACAGACTTTCATTTAGGATCAGAATATCTTTAAACTGAAATTTTCAACAAAGTGTTCAAACCATTATCAAATAAAGTCAGGGACACAGACCTTGTGAACAATTTCAAGCATTTATTAATTTTGTTTGCCAAGTCATGGGGAGCAGATACTGTAAATTCAGAACCTAAAGGTAAAAATGTGGGATTGTCAAATTATTTTTGTGTGAACTCACCAACTTAATGGAGTAATTTTCATCCCAGAAAAACTTACTTTTTTATATAAAAGGATAAAAAGTATTCCAGTAAATTGGTGAGTTCATGCAAAAATAATTTGACAATCCCGCATTTTTACCTTTAGGTTCTGAATCTACAGTACAAGCTGGGCACCCCCCCCAGAACCATCTTCAAGTTCAGACAAACGTCTTATATCAACAGATTAATTCAATTATATAAAAAATTATGCATGTTTTCAGAAAAATATACCTCTCAAAGAATTCATGTTGCAACATACCTAGGAATACTATTATATTGCATATTAAAAACAAATGTTAAAAGGTTGGAGGACATACCAATTCAACTAGACATATGCCAATTAGCACTAGAACAACAGAAGACACCGTGTGGGTATAGGACAATTGAGCACGTCCTGTACAACTTGTTTGCACTGACATTGCCTTTTGGGTATTATGCGCCCCGTGAAAAGAACCTATTAATCAATTTGCTTACCTGATTGTCTTTTATTAAGCGTTCAGCAACCACCAGGGTGATGAGCGCTGCCCCTCTAGAAATTGCATCCAGAGTTGTCCACCACATACAGAAGAGTATGTGGTCCCATTTAGACGCATTGGCTGAAAATTTAATTTTGGGGTATAATTCCCCAGAATAATTGCATTCCCCTTTGCAATTTGCATCCCCCTAATAAATCATCTTTCTTTGAAACTTATCTTTTATTTTTAAATTTTTATTTTAAATATTAAACTTAAAATTTTATATTTTTAATATTTAAGTTTAAATAATAGAATTCAAATACAAAAATTTAAATATTTAAAATTATAATAGTAATACATCTAAATATATTATAATATAGTAGTTATAGTAAGAAAACACGTGAAATAAGAAATATGATTTAAAAATTTGTTTATTTAGTTGCTTGTTGAGTACAGGTTCATATATTATGTAGTTAAACAACGCAAGCCATATTTATCTGCATCAAGCTGCCTGCTCCACTTATGTTTAAAGTGATTGTTTAGAACTCAAAACACTTTTCCCTTGTAGTATAATTTGATGGATAGATTTGCTATGCTTAACCTGCAGCATATGTACTAATTAGTTTGATATACTGTAAATTCAGAACCTATACATAAAAATGCAGGATTGTCAAATCCTTGGTCCAAATTTCAAATCACTTTTGCAGGATGGCCTTTTTTTAATTAAATTGATTTTTTTGTATTTGAATTTGAATTTTTAAAAATGCAGGAACTCATAGACACTTTGCAAAGTTCAAGTCAAACTGCATATTTCCAATGGACAAAATGAATTAACTGGAATCAGATTTGAAGCGTTTAAATCCCTCAACCATTTTCATTAAGTTTACTATGTTTTTTGAAATTGCAGGATTGTCAAATCCAAGAACCAAATTTCAAATTGCTTTTGGATGCCACTAGTAAACTCAAATAATAATTGCAGGAACTGGAATCCAAATTGAATGTACAGTAAGTAACTAGGACAAATCAGCCCAAATCAAGAAGCTCCACTCTGGATAAAATCAAATGATAAATCCAATCTAAACACCCATGTTTAGACATGAAATTAAGTGAAATGTAAAATTGTCTAAACTGGAAATGATGTAATATTCTGCACTCTAAATCACTATTATAGCAACCACAAAACCATATAATGATTTATGAGCTACCCTCCTGATGACGCAGAAATTTTTTAAAAATTTCAAGGAAGAAGGAGAGGGGGCAAAGATAAACCATCAGTTTACTACACTATGTATTCATGTATTGCTATTAAGGATACTTGATTACAATAGATTTTTTAAAAATGCTAATAATAAAATAGAATTATGTATTATAATCTATTTTATCATGTTGCCTTTTCCTTGGTGTGTTGATAGTTCATTTGCTGTTGATAATGTGTTGCATTTAATTGGATAGTTTCACCTCCAGTTGCCTTGGCAATAGGAAATCAAGTTGCCTCCACAACCACAGTTGGTCTCAGGGAGGCAATTTGATTTCCTATTGCCAAGGCAACTGGAGGTGAAACTATCCAATTAAATGCAACACATTATCAACAGCAAATGAACTATCAACACACCAAGGAAAAGGCAATGTGATAAAAATGGATTGTAATATATAATTCTATTTTATTGTTAGTGTTTTAAAAAAAATCTATTGTAATCAAGCTTCTAAATTTTAGCTGTCCTAAAATAGAATAGGGTGATTTTTGAGAATGCCTATGATCCCTAAAAGAATCAGCACAAATCCACTCTAGATCCTTTAGCATCCTTTTTGAGACACCCATAAATTATATTTATTTCAATTTTCTTGCAATTATGATTTGAAACTTAGTTCTTGGATTTGACAATCCCGCAATTTCAGATTTTTTAAGTTTTCCATGATGTCTATGATTTTTTTGACATGCAGGAAATCTCAAATTGTACATTAGAATCCCACATTTCTGATTCATGTATCCCATATTTGTTTGCTGTGTTTTGTCTTTTGTTAATTGAGTTATCTGCTCAAAAGATTCAAAATTTACCAATTTAAATAAATCAAAAAAATTCAAATTAAATTTTTGATTTTATAAAATATTTTATTTTTCACTCAGCTGAGTTGCCCGCAAAAGTGATTTGAAATTTTGACCAAGGATTTGACAATCCTGCATTTTTATGTTTAGGTTCTGAATTTAAAGTACAGTAGTTTTAAAAGCTATGGCGACAAGTAAAATGAACTCAGATTTAAACAAAATTATTTCAGATTTAAACAAAATCCAACTAGCAGGTTAAAATATACTCTCCGTTAACAGGGAGTTTTGGCGTTAATAGGCAAAATGGGTCAACACAGCAAAGAAGGACTCACGCGCAAAACAAAACCATTCAAAATGCAATCCAAAATACATGGATTCACAAACAAAATGGTGTGAGTTGGCTTTCAGTGTACATATGTTTACTATGTGAATCAGTGACAAAATACACCCACACATGGTGTGTCAAAACTCAATCCAAAAACAAAACACAATAGGAACTCAAAAAACAAACAAAATCACTCACGCAGTATGTGCAATAGATTGTAATCAAGAATGATACCAAGGCATCTAAAATAAGACACAAGATCTGAAACATAAATTTTAAAAATATTGTGTTGGGTGCTTAATTTGGCAAAAAATATGAGAAAATGGGTGGAAATTTTTTTGGGTATTCAAAAATGGGCGTTGTAAACCAGAAATAACTAATTAAGAAATAAAAATCTATAATTGGGATATTGGGTGGGAAAAATATTAATTAAATATCCATATTCAGATAAAAGCAAAAATTAAAATTAGGGAGTAACTTAATTAAAATTTATTTAGTATTTTATTAAATTTTAAAATGGAAGGAACACAACACCAGAGTACCAATGCACCCGTTGTGCGCCGCGCTTGTGGTTGCCCCCGCGGGTCAAAGAATAGACTCAGTACAACACAAGTGCCTACTCAGGAAGGAGGCGGAATAGGAGAGTTCCATAGTGATGCTGCACTGACACAGCCGGTTCAAGGAGCACAAGCTGCTAGGGTGCGGAGCATAAACCCTTGGGTCCCAAGGCTGACCTGGAAGCCAACCAAGGTCACCACTACCAAAATGGTTAGAAACAAGGAGGTAGAACTTACTTTGTATGTGTTTGATGCTGTGTACCGGCAAGAGTTGGTCCCATCAGCCATGCTGGAGAAGGTGAAGTCTCCAATTGATACTAGCTATGAGCCATACATAAGCAATGGCAATCAGGAGGACAACAAGGAGCCCGAGTTCTTTCAAACTGATGAGGGATAACTGGTGTGCAAGAAAGTTGCAGCCTTCTACAACAAGGTGCCTATGCCCTGTGCCTTGCCCAATGCCAATGAGTCAATCCCCACCGCTAAAAAGCCCGCTCAGAAGCGCATCCCTGACATCAAACACATCATCCTACTTAATCTAATGCGTGAATCAGGCAATTACAAGGCAGCCGCAGCCATTGTTGGTGTTGTGTTCTGAGGCGCAGCACAGACACACAACGGGGAATCCTAACCTTAGGATTGTATTTGTACTGTGTCTTGGTTAGATGACAGGGAAGGCAATTGTGTTTACTTTGCGGTTCTGGATGAATAATCTCTGCTAGGCATGGCTAGAGAGAGGCGCGGAAGTACAGAAGACACAAAGACAAAAATGTAAATAGAACTTAATTTTATTGGTGAATATGGAAATGGAATATATAGTGGTTGAGAATACCACAAAACACTACCAGGACGGTAGGATCACTTGCCACAAGCATGAGTGGGGCAAGTGAGTTGCGCAGAGTCAGGAAACCAAACAATCATACTTCCTGAAGCAGAAGCCAGTTCATTTCAAGATTTGAAAGCAAAAGCAAAAGATTTGTCTTTGAAATGGCCCAACAAAGGCGAAATCAAAACATGGTGAATGCCGTTATTCACGACATTGCCCCCCTCTAGTTTGGCCTTAGGGGGGTGATACTTGCAGAGGAACTTAGCGTGTACGCAAGCAAAAGGACAACCACTGGAGAGGAGCTTTACAGTGTACTCAGATCCTTGTTTGAAAGTCACCTCTAAAGGGCCAATCCACAGGGATTCCAGTTTATGCGCGCGCCCACCCACACGGTGTTGATAGTATAGGACATGGTCACCAACATCAAACTCAGGCAAGGGGGAACACCCAGTGTTGTCTGGAGAGAGCTCGAGCATCTTAGTATTATAGGCAGAAGTGTAGGCAGTGGCCTGTATATCAACAATGCGGTTGACTAAGTCTTTGATGTGGTTGTCAGGGTTCATGGCCTTATCAGAGGAGAGTAGGGGAACCCCCAAGAGCAACGGAGTGGTGGCTTCACGCTCATACAACATGGCAAAGGGGGAGTACCCAGTGACACAATGCTTGCTAAGGTGGTAGGCAAAGAGAGCAGCGGGTAAGTATAGATCCCAATTGGCAGCGTCAGAGTAGGTGAGTTTCCTCATGATAGAAACCAGTGTTGTGTTGACACACTCAACTGCCCCATTAGTGGAAAGATTATAGGGGCAGAGAAAGACTGGTGAGTCCCTAGAGCTTCAACAATAGAGGTTACAAGTTTGGCATTGAAATTGGTTCCGTTGTCTGATAACAGCACTTGAGGACAGCCATGGCGGTAGAAAACATCCTGCAGCAGGAGGGCAGCAGTAGTCTTAGCAGTGATGTCTTTAGTAGGGCAAGCTTCTACCCACTTGCTGAAGTAGTCAATGGTAATCAGGATAAAGCGGCATCCAGAACGTGAGCGGGGGAGAGGACCTACAGCATCAATGCTGACAGTGTGAAAGGCATGTTGAGGGGGGACCAATTTGAACTCGTGAGAAGCAGCTTGGGGTCTCTGAAGTTGGCAGTCATGGCAACTAGCTATGACATCTGGGATCAACAGGCAAAGATTCTCCCAGAAGTAATTCTTGTGTAGCCAGTCAAAAGTCTTATCAATGCCTCCATGGCCAGTTTCTTTATGAGCCTGCGACACCAAGGAGAGGCAAAGACTGGGGCGCACATATGGCAGGTATTGACCCCGCACCTTCTTGAAGAGTTGGTTATTGTGTATGAGGGTGTCTTCAGACAATTTGAACAGGCCAATTTAAACCTCTTCTGTCTCACTTTCCCAGGAAGAAGGGTAACCAATTAGCTCGTACAGGTGGTCTGCCTCAGCAGGATGTAGGGCAAGGATGGGCATTTGGGACAACCCATTGGCGTACTGATGTTGAATCCTGGGGCAATGGAGCACAGTGAAGTCATAACCTTGCAGGCAGAGGGCCCATCTGGCTAAGAGTCCTTCAGGCTCCTTAAGTTGTTGTAGCCATTTGAGCAAAGCGTGGTCAGTGACAACAGTGAAATGGGTACCATATACGTAGTGGCGGAATTGTTTGACTGCATGTAGCACAGCAAGACACTCCTTCTCTGTAACACTATAATTCTTTTCATGCCTTTTCAGCACACAGGAAGTATAGGCTACAGGGTGGTCCACACCTTCATTGTCAAGCTGAGCCAAGATAGCCCCAATAGCAAGGTCACTAGCATCAGTGTATAAGATGAATTCCTTATAGTAATTGGGGTACACTAAAATGGGTGCTTCTTTGAGTTTCTTCTTTAGAGTCTCAAAGGCTTGCTGTTGGCTGGCGGTCCATTCAAAAGGAACATTACACAATAGTTGGACCAGGGGTTTGCTAGTATCAGCAAAATCAGGAATGAATTGTCTATAATAACCTATCATGCCCAGAAAGACTTGTACTTCTTGTAGGTTGGTGGGCAGAAGCATTTTGTCAATGGCTTCAACCTTCTTGGTCATTGGACAAATTCCTGTTTGGGTTACTTCATGGCCCAGGAATTCAAGGTGTTCTTTGAAGAAAGCACACTTAGAGGGTTTTAGCTTGAGTCCAGCTTCTTGGATCTTTATGAACACCTCTTTAAGATGGGCTAGGTGATCAGTGAAAGTTGCGCTGAATACTGTTATATCATCTAGATAGACTAAGACACACGATAACTTCAAGTCATGCAGGATGGAGTCTATGGCCCTCTGGAAAGTTGCCGCGGCATTACAGAGCCCTTGCGGCATGCAGGTAGGTTCAAACAATCCTTCTGATGTGATGAGTGCAGCCTTCTGAAGGTCTACAGGAGAGAGGTCAACTTGTCAGTAGCCAGACGCCAAGTCCATGGCAGAGAAAAACTTAGAACCTCCAAGGCGTCAAAGAGCGTCATCAATGCGTGGTAAGGGATAGGAATCTTTCTTGGATAGAGAGTTCAACCTTTGATAGTCCATCACAATCCAGTGGCCTCTATCTTTTTTCTTTAAGATGAGCAGAGGATAAGCCCAGGGACTTTGAGAGGGAGCTAGCAGTCCAGCATCCAGAAGTTGTTTGAGCTCCTTAGAAACCTGCGCATCTTCCACTTGGTGCAGCGGTATGGCTTGGCACAAAAGGGGGGAGCATCTCCTGTGTCAATCTGATGAATCACACCTTTGGCTAGCCCATAATCAGTACTATCTTTAGCAAAGATGTCTGAGAACTGGTCTAGTAAATCAAGCACCTCTTTCTTTTGGACCGGGGACAACTGAGGGAAGTCTTGGGCAGTGAACAGAGATAGGACTTGAGGCTTGTCTTTGGGTAGGTTAAAGTCTTGAAACGTTCCAAAAGTGTGAAGAGACAAGACGTCAGGAGCATTTAACAACTTTCCATAACCAACAACTTGTCCTCTGGATACTGTCATAGGGAGCACAGTAAGGTTGGCAACTAGTAATTGAACAGGATCCTTGTGGGAGACATCCAAGATTCCCAGGAAGAGATAGGTTTTGCTGCACCCTAGCAAGGGAGGAGAGTATAACTCTAGGAACGTGCACTCAGGTAACTCATATGATATTTGGGAGTCTATGATAGCCTGAGAGCCTGGGGGGATAGTGACAGCGGACGTAGCCATGAGAGGGATTCCCTCAGTTGCAGGACAAGCCATGGGAGGACACTTCATGTTGTTGGAATGGGTTTGGTATTTTAGGGTGAAAATTCCAGTGGGGTACTCTAAAGTACATGTCTTCAACTGTTTACCGGGAACTTTGATGGGCTTCTCAAAGATCAGGGGGACTTTGTACCCTAGGATAGAAAGATAACCATCCTTTAGGTTGATGATCCCATTATATTCCCAAAGGAACTGGGTACCAACCAAAAGGTCATAGCTCTCATTTTCTAGAACAACAGCCGGCACAGCCAACAGGAGTTTACCAAATTGCATTGGTAAGGCAGAGTACGCACCAATGGCGCAAGTCATGGAGAGACCAGTGGTGCCATAGGATTGATGGTAGTTGAGATCAGAGGCCAGCTTAAGCTTCTTCATCAGTTTAGAAGAAACAATGTTGACTGGAGAACTGGTGTCCAGGACAGCTTTGATCTTGACCTTTTGGATAGATATCTCTACTTGGGTGGTGGTGCGTTTAAAGGGTGGCAGAACAGCTAAGATATCCTGTGCCTCAGCTAATTCCTTGTCCCATTTCTCAATCATGCATTGTAGCCCCAGAAACTCCTTATATACGGTTTGGAGAGGGAGTGAGACAGATACATTCTTGAAAACGGCGTCTGCAACTTCAGTGGCTTCCTCTTATGATTCCACTAATACAGGGGACCTTTTTGCCTGAGTAAGATAGGGGCGGGAGACAACTGCTTTGGCCTCAGACAAGGGCTTAGTGGTAGTTGTAGTCTTCCCAGATTGCAGCTTGTAGGGAACTGTAATAGTCTCTGGGACAGCAAGAACAGAATACCTGTATGCATCAGGGTCTTCAACATCAGATTCATCCACATCAGAATCATCAGAAATGTCATGAAACAGAAGGAGGATAGGAGGAGCCTCATCATCAGCAGGCTCAGAGTCAGTAGCAGGTGGAGGTATAGAAGGAGACTGGGAAGAATTGTCAACCAAGAGCGTCTCTGCCTCTAGGTTGACTGTTCTTTTCCTGACTGATCCTTGGGATCAGCTCCTTCAACCTGTGGATTGGTGCAGACGCAAGAGTGATGGCCTATCTGACCACAGTTGTGGCAACCCTGACGTTGAGGAGGATTTTGGGAGTTCATAATGAGGATACAAGGGCCGCAAGAAGAGGAGCCAGAGTTGGAAGCAGCACAACTTTCCCAAATGACTGCCCCAGAATGGGTAAGATGCATATCTTGGAGCAGTGTCTTTATACTTTTCATGGAGTACAGCATAGCCTTGTGGGCCTTGAAATGGAGGCATAGGAGTTGATTCACCTTGAGGGCCTGGGCACAGGCCATATATGCTTCATGCACCATCAATTGTCTGCTTGTTATTAACTGTTGTCCCTCCATGTAAAATCTGTCTGCAAATTCAGCTAATGTCTCTTTGGGCTTGAAGGATATGTGCATGAAATCATCCTTTTTCACCTCCAGGCTAAGATCACCACCAAACTTGTCAATCAGAAGTTGTTTCATGTCTTCCCAGGTCTTGATGGTGGGCAGCTCTGGTACAACTACCTCTTGACAGGTCAGGTGTAGGCAGATCAGAATATGTTCTTTCTTAACTTCATCTGATGCTCGTCTCATGGCAGTCTTGTAAATAGTTAAGAAAGCTGCAATAGTTGAGGTTTTGGGATCAAAGACTTGCTTAAAAGTAGGCTTGAAGCGTGCCTTGGGAGCTGGACTACCATTGCTCCTATCAAGTACATTTATGCGCGGGGAGAACTCAACTTCAGATTTGGGGGGGTTGTCTAGCCCACAGTTATTGAACACTTTCTTTAAGGGTCATCAGAGTCTTGGTGGTTCTGGCACCCGTAGTGTTGGCTAGAGTGGTCTGTCATTCAGTAACATCTAGGTGTTGTCCTTGGGTAGTGACAACAGTGGAGAGCTCAACCAGCCGCAAAGTAAGGGATGGCCCCACTGATAGGCAAGGGGTGAATCTGTTGTTTACCAAATTGATCAACTCACTCATCTCCTGTACGTCTTTGTCCAACTCAGTCTGGTCTTGTTTCAAATGGTCCACCTCATTAGCTAGGGCAATCAACTCTCTGGCACAGTGGATTTGAGGAGCCCCTGCCAAACCAGGACAACAGCCATCCTCCTTGTTAACCCCAAGTGGACTATTAGTGGCCATCACTACCTCACGTAAAGCAGCAACTTTTTGCTGTAGTTCAGCAACCTGAGCAGTCAGCGCAAAAAACCTGGGGGTCAGGTTGAGGCATTTCATTAGGATGTCCTTGGTTACAAGTGGAAGCGCGTAATTCTCAGATGACCTCCCAGATCCTCTGCTCTCTGTCCACCAGACCATCAGCAGGAGAAGAAGGCAGGGCATCAGGTTTGGGAGTAGACAGCTCATTCACCTGACTCTGAAGTTTGGCTATAGCAGCAGCAGTGGTAGCTCTCTCTTGATTGAATTCCACACTGAGTTCATTTAGACCTTAGGCAGCAAGATCAGCTACCTGTTGCAATTGCTCAAAGGAATAGACACTAAATGCATTGAGCTATTGCACTAGGCGCTCAAAGTCAGAGAGATAAGGGTTAGGATGGAGTCTACTTGAGTTTTCCAGGGTTGTTCTAACTGGTGAAACTCATATAGTTGCTCCCTAACGTACTCAGGGATGGACTGGCGCATTTGCTTGATGGAATTGACTAGACGTGTTTGGGAGGTGACCAAATCACGTTGATTATCAGATACCAGGGAGAACAGGGAATGGATCTACTGTTGGTAGGCAGCAAACTGGTCCCAATGATGGGTAACAGCTGCTTGTAGAGACAAGATTTCTTGAACGTGGAGTCCTAACACCATCTGGTGGTGGGCCAAGGCAGGCTGTACAAAGGATGACAGCAGGTGATCAGCGGAGCCAGCTGCTGAGAGGAGATGTTGTGGGAACTGAGGGGCCACAATTAACTCATAATATTTGGCACGGCTAAACTGTAGCTGAAGGCAAGGGATGGCCCCGTCACAAGCTATCCCAAGGGCTACTGCCATGACCTGTCCCAATTCAGGGGTACCCATAGGGTAAGAAACTAGGCAGGGATCATTCCCAAGGTTCAGCACAGTAGGGACAATAGGCGGGTTGGCAATGTCTGCCTTGATAGGAGGGCTGGTAATTTCAGGCAAGGTCAACTCCTAAATAGGTGGAGGCAAGGGACCTGCAAACGTAGATGCAAAAGGGATAACCAAGGGGCTTAAAGCCCCTGTAGTGAGCACCATTTTTGTTGTGTTCTGAGGCGCAGCACAGACACACAACGGGGAATCCTAACCTTAGGATTGTATTTGTACTGTGTCTTGGTTAGATGACAGGGAAGGCAATTGTGTTTACTTTGCGGTTCTGGATGAATAATCTCTGCTAGGCATGGCTAGAGAGAGGCGCGGAAGTACATAAGACACAAAGACAAAAATGTGAATAGAACTTAATTTTATTGGTGAATATGGAAATGGAATATATAGTGGTTGAGAATACCACAAAACACTACCAGGACAGTAGGATCACTCACCACAAGCATGAGTGGGGCAAGTGAGTTGTGCAGAGTCAGGAAACCAAACAATCATATTTCCTGAAGCGGAAGCCAGTTCATTTCAAGATTTGAAAGCAAAAGCAAGAGATTCATCTTTGAAATGGCCCACCAAAGGCAAAATCAAAACATGGTAAATGCCGTTATTCACAACAGTTGGGGTGGATCCCAAGTACACCTCAAAGACCTTCAACAAGTTCCTCAAAACGGGTTGAGTCCTTGCCGCAGAGAAATCCTTGCGTGTGTTGACCATGCTCACAAAGGAGCACAAATGGGCAATCTGCCTGTGGATCACCTGGGACTGCCATCTTGAACTGGCAAATATACAGGCCATAGTCAATTCTGCTTTGGGGGTTGAGGCTTTAATTTCCTTTTACTACCATCTGGTCAAGGGAATGCAATTTTCCTGGAAAAAACTTGGGGTATCTCCATACAATTGGAACAGCCCAGCCAATATTGAGACCCGGAGAAAATATGCAGAGGTGTATACTGCCCTAAAAGCCAAGGGAATGGTCAAATTTTACTACATCAATGAATCAGCATTTGCCTTGTCAATGCACAATGAGTATGGGTATGTCCCCAGAGGCTCCAATGACGGGATGATTTGGCGTGCTGCAGTCTGCGCCACAGCCTATTCAATGGTGGCTCTCCTCGGCCCAAAGGGGGTTGAGCTCTACTAAATAATATTGGGATCTCACAATAGCTGGACCTTCCTATTATTCCTCCAATTGGTCCAGGAGCACCTGAGGCGCACAAGCCCGGGCTTCACCAACGTAATTGTGCTGGACAATGTTGGTCTCCACAAGGTGGCGGATATTCTCAAGGAATTCCCAATGATTGACACCAGCGCTGCAGTGGGCCCCCAGCAATTGGCCACGGCAAATTTGCGCCTTCTCTTCCTCCCTGCCTATTTTCCCTTCCTAAATCCCATTGAGGAAGTCTTTGGGTGGCTCAAGTGAGTTGTCAAGCAAGGAACCCCAACTGGGACAGAGGACCTTTTTGATTTGCTGCAGACAGGGACCCATACCTTCCCAGCTGAGACTGTGGCTAAATTCTATGGCCACACTGATTTGTTTATCCCCACGTGCCTTGCAAATCAGCCAATCAATTAAAGGCTTAGCTTATCCCACTTTTTTATATATCCTCTAATTTACTAATCAAGATTCATTAACTAACATTTTATATTTAGATGTTTCCAAGCCCGCAATCACATTCAGCAGCACCATCAATGAAGGCTAGTAATTTATTTATTTATAATCATTTTTATTATTGCATCCAAGGGTATCCCAAACGCTTGATAATGGATTACGCAAACACATCAATATCATTTTTGGCAAACAAATATAAAAAGCAAACTAAAAAAAATGTAAATCATACAAATTGAAGTAGATTTTATTGACATATATTATATGATTTTATTAAAACCTTCCCTGGAATTTATTTTGTAAGTAATGTTTGCTAAAATATTATTTTATAAAATTATTAATTATAATAAAAATAATCTAAAGGGTAAATATATTTATTGGAATAGAGGATATATTAGGAGCGCCTATAATGGGTTTGGCGGTATGTACCCAACCCGCAATGGAGGTGGCGCACAACCTCCACTGCCGCACTGTGGACAGTGGATACACCCTGGTTAAAATACTCCCGCCTGCTGGTGAAAGGCAGAATGGTTAGGTGGGAGTGAAGCAGCAGCTTCTCAGGCGGGGCCGCAAACCTGTAGATTCCAGCCAGGACCAGGGCGTCCTGGATAACGTGGTCCACTGAGTCATATCTGGGGGGGACCTTCTTCCTGTTGAGTGCAAGCCGGGCCTCATCAATTCCAAGAAGGACCCTGTCTAGATCCTCTACGCTGGCGCCCATTCCAAAGTAGAATAGGTGCCCCAGGTAAACAACAAGGTAAAGCCTTTGCCCAGCAAAGGCTTCCGTAAACTTGCATAATTTATTGTATACTGCGCTTATTTTTTTCTCAAGTTTAGTTTTGCCAAAGGTAAGATCCATAGCTTCTGGGACCCCCGTCTTGTTGGCACTCCAGGCCAGCCCAAAGTCTGCCAGGAGGATTTTGGTCTTCTTCATGGCTGTTGCATCTGCAACAGCCAGTTTTTCTACCGCGCACCCAAAGTTCTCCAGCAAGTAGGACAGGGTGTGCTCCACTGGGAAGCAGAAGCAAGCAGCCACATGGGCCTGGCCCATCTCCAGTATATTCTTGAATGTGAGTGTTGCCAGGACATCCCAAACAAGCTCAATAGAGTTTACACAGTAAACTCCACTGAGGTTAACTGGGTCCAGGCGGACCAGTTGAGCATCCTTGTAGGCAGTAACTGCCCACTCAGATGCCCCCTCTTCATGTGTTAGCCCAGCCAATGCTTCCCTGGACATTGGGAATGCACCGTGAATCCTATCTTCAAGCTCCCGCAAGACAGGGGGGACAGGAAAAGCTGCTGGCCACGTGAGTGGCAAAATTTGAGTAGAAGGCAGGGGGAACAAAAGGAACCAGGACCTGGCGGAGTTTGCCATCAACATCTAAAAAAAGGTAAGTATTTATGAATTTTTATTAAATTTATTTTCTTAGGTTACCTTCTTGGGTTTCTTCTTTGCTGGCGGCTTTGGCAGGCTTTGCCATCCTTGGCGCAAGCAGTTGTGCAGTCATCTCAGTGTCCTCCTTGCGGGCCCTCTTGGCGGGTTTGAGATGTGCATACATCTCAGGGTCGTCCAACCAGACAGACGGCGGAGAGAGGGCAAAGGACTTGAATTACAAGCCTTCAACTACTGTCTTCTGAATGTTGAGTAGGCGCTCTATTGTCTTCTCAGGGGTGTCCAGTATTTTGGTCATGAGTGACTTGGTGGACACCTTTTCAATTTTGTCCCCATCAAGGATGGCGGACTTCACTTTTTCCTTGACCTTGCGGTCAATTTCTTTGATTTTGGTAATTGCCAAGTCAAGGTCTTTTAGAAGTTTTTCCAATTTGCTCATTAATTTTTTACTAACCTTTTCATATGTTTTTATAGCTCTTGCCCCAATAAATTCTGTATTATTTTGATACAATTGCCTCTTTGTTTATTCCTTTTTGTTTTCCCATTTACTACATTTCCCATCTTTTTACCCATTTTGTATATGTTTTACATACATCTCAATATGTGTCGTTTGCTTTGTGTTGGCATTGTTTCATTAATTACCATATTATTTTTGGCGCTTTTCACAGCCCCTTGTTAAAACATTAGCAACAATTTGGTGATTAGCTAAATTTGAATTATAAAATTATAGGTTAACTGTTTTTAGATAAAGTTGTTACTGATCCAAATTCAAAACCTTAATGATAAACTTTAAGCCAATCAGGAGCTGAGTGATAAAGTGATTGTTGTGACATAAAGGGTCATTCAATAATTATTTGATGCATGTGCGCTAATTCATATGATTGGCTGGATTGTTTGCTATTGTGTGCTATTGCTGCTGTGTAAATTTGTTGGTGGACTATTGCTAAAGCAGCCGCTGAGTTAACACTAGTCCATCAACAACTTGCCACAGCGGCAATGGCGTACAATGGCAAAACAACCAGCCAATCATATGAATTAGCGCACATGCATCAAAGAATTATTGAATGACCCTTTATGTCACAACAATCACTTTATCACTTGGCTCCTGATTGGCTTAAAGTTTATCATTAAGGTTTTGAATTTGGATCAGTAATAACTTTATCTAAATACAATTAACACTATAATTTTCTAATTCAAATTCAGTTGATCACCAAGTTGTTGTTAATATTTTCACAGGGGGCTGGGTTTGGGTAATAAAAATAACTATGTTCTGGATCTAGATACACAACATAGTAAATATATGATTTTATAGAAAAAAGCTGAACATAAAGAATAAACCCAACTATAAACAAAGAGAACCTGAACAATTGAAATTCAAAATAATGATAATATAAATAGAAATGTTCAGCAAAAGGAGGTTTATTGAGGCAGGGAAGAGTGACAGGTTTGACATCAGGAATGCGCTTCTGAGCAGACTTGGTGGGTCTGGGATTGGGTGGGGCTTGCAGGTGAGGGGTGTTGGTGGCAGGGGTGGAGGCAGGAGGATTGTGTGTGATGGCCGCCATATACCGCTTGTTGTACTCCTCATCAGTCATTGGCTGGATGGGCTGGTAAGTGGCAGTGGCCCGAGGTGGGAGGCGCTTATCCTTATGTGATTGGCTGCCCATGTTCACATGGAAAACCATTTGCGCAAACAAGTCAGCCACCATTTGGTGACCAAAGAGAGAATTGTGGTCAAGGACCCCAAGATAGAGGTTGTTGAAAGCCTGAGGGCGGCTTTCCTGCAGTGTATCTCCAATGTTAAATAAGACAACATCACCCAGATGGACGTCGGCGTGGCCGGCTGGGTACACAGATGCTTGGTGCCCGCGTCCCTAGATGGCCTCAAGGGCAGTGGAGCTACCCTTCATCTGGTGGCTCAAGAAAACCTGATGCTTTGGATTTGAGCCATCCCAGGAGTTGAGCAATCCACTGAGGATGTGGCCGTATGAGTACCCATCAACAAAATCAGGGTTTGTCCAATAATAGACAAAACCCTTGGCTGACACAGCCAGAAATGCACCAATGAACGTCCCCTTTTTGACCTTCTTTCTTCCTTTTTGGGTGGCGGCTTTTCCCATCTCACCAAAATTGTCAAATGCAATTGATAACTTGTAGTAGGAGATGAAAATGACATCATCTGACAGACTTGTCAGGCATCAGACCAGGGTTGCCTCAATCTCGAGATCATACGGGGAATCCTCAGCGCCATCCCATTGATCGCTGGCAAAATTGGTAAGAACCTGTACAGAAGCCACCTTCCTGTACATCCAGAGCTGCACCATGCGCTCAGACACCCAAATGCCATGATGAGCAAGTTGCTTCCAGACCTGGGTCAAGGGAAGCTTGGGGTCCTGCTGGAGGAGGTCAAGCATGATCAGGTATGCCTCAGTTATCTGGGACTCTTGGGCCTTCTTGGGCTTCTTGGCCACCCCAATCTGATTCCCCCTGTTCATAATGCTGTTGAATTCCCGCATGACAGTAGCTTGGGTAAAATGCAATTGGTCAGCAATCTGGTCCCATGCCAGACCCTGTAGATTCAGTGCCACAATTTCTTGGGGAATTTGGGTAGTGATAATTCTGTGTTTGGGACACTGGGGGGAGCTGAAGCCTGATTGGCTGAGGGAGGGGCAGGTTGGGTGATGGCAGGAAGTTGTTCCAAATTGAGGTTGCCATCCTGATTGTTTGGTTGGTGGGCAGCTTGTGCAGGGGTGGGTGTGGGAGCGGGGGCAGCACTAGACGCAAAGTGACTCTCAAACAAGTCAAAGCCATATGGGTTGGGGGACAGTAAAAGGTCAGCTTCCTTGTTACCCGCCTCAAAGGCTTGGGTGTAAACAGGTGCCTCCACGTCCAGATTCTTGCCTCCATTGAAGCTGGCTTGACTACTGCTGGCTTGGCTGCTAGTGCCATTGAATATGTTGCTGTTAAAAACCATAGTGAAAAAAAACCGAGGACAAAATCACTAAAAGTAGAAATTTTAAAATTTAATGATTTATTTTTATTGTAATCTTGAGTCCATATTTGGAAGGTTCTCAAAACCATTCCATACAAATCTGGAGCCATGAAAATGGATAAAATGCCTCTGTTCTTAAATTGGATAGCTGTTGATTGGCTGTTATACTGTTATTTTTTTATTTAGGGCTGCTCTGTCAGGATTGACAATTTTTCCCCTCTGGAACTTCAGGCCCAGGAGCAGGAATCAAACCTGGAACCTGGATTCCCCTGGGCCGCTGGGCCAGAAGACCGCGAGACCAACTGCCCGCATTTTTTCTGGGATCAAGCCCCTACAAGCTGATGAAGAAGAAGACAACCCGCCCAGAAAAGTAGATTGAGCCAAAGAAATTATTGCACTAAGTGGAGTGCCAATCACAACGCCTAATGGGGCAACCAGGCAACAACTATTAGCTTCATGAGTTTGAAGTCTTCACCAGCAACCAATCAAGAGCCAACCCAAGGAAGAGGCACCAGGCTGCAACCTAGCCCCATGACCACAACGCTAGAGCAAGATAATCAGGTAGCTAAATTGAGAGTCACGACCAATGAAAGAACTCCCGGGCCAAGTGCAATTTTGCTGCCTTTAGACCCAAGTCCCCAATTCCCTGGCCCTGCCCTTCACAATGCCCTGATGACCCCCCACAAAAAAATGTTAAGTTTGGAGGTGGGGTGCTATATAGACCCAAGGACCCCGCCCTCCAAACTTATTGCCATTTTGAAATAAAGGTTATGTTACTTTGGCTTATACAGCTATTACTGTGTTTTGTATTTGCTGTCTATCAGTTCAGCTCAAGATCTTCTGGTCCGCCTGCACCACCGCCTGCAGTATTCTGTCCAGTTGGTGTACCCTTCAGGCCTGTCCATTTCACCGAGTATCCATTAAAACCCAAGTACAAGGACTACACGCCAGAGAAAACATTGAACTAGATCCATTAGCCTGCATCCAATCCGCTGTCAGATACAACCACCAAGACCTGTGGATCTTCTCTACACCCAAACTGTTTAGAGGAAAGTTTAACTACCTCCCAGCCTAAAATATCTACATGGAACTTCCAGTAACACCCAAACTGATTCCTGCTTCTTTGCTTGACTTACCAACCAACCACACCAGCAAGCTTTTTGGTATAGTGTACATCATCCTCACAGGGGTGATGGACACCATTATACTGGCTGCCGGCCCCTGGCCTTGGGTGGGGACATCCCCGTCCTACCTTCTCAGTTAGCTCCTATCTTGTGTAGGCCCTGCCTGCAATAAACCCGCCCCAAGTTATCCCCAAAAACAATGGGCCAGCCGCCCAAGACTGGATCCCTGACATTATGGCAATCTTTATAAAACCTGGTGCCCTGAGCCCCAAGATGTTGTTATTTCTTGGGGCATCTTGTATGCTTTTGTTATTGATAATCACTTATTACACCTATAAGATGACCATGAACCTGATCTCTTCCACATGGAAGAAAGTGAACCCAAACAACCTGAAAAGAACCAACACTGCCGCTGCTGATACCAACAGACCCTCCTCCCAAGTGCAGAACGTAATTGTGAACCAATCCATTACCAAGGTTGAGATGCCCCAGATGGGGAAGCTCACACTTGAGGAAGCCCAACACGCCATGCCAGGCCCCGCCTGCATTTCCAGACCAACACCCCCTCCTACGCCAGCAACATCAAAAAGATACTGGGGGTTGCTTTCATGCTCTCTGGAGACGCTCTAGACTGGTTTGGCAAAGCCACAGCAGAAGATGTAGAATTCTGTTTGGACTATGCCAAGTTTGAGGCCAAATTAATGGCAACTGGGGAGGATTGCAACACCAGATACTACACCTTGAACTCCTTGCTGGAAATCCGCCAAGGCTCCCAACTCATTCAGGCTTACATTGATGAAAACCTTAAACTGAAAACCTGCACTCAACTGGAGGAGAAATTGTCAGCCATCATCTTCTGAAAGGGAGTGAACCCAGCCATGAAGGACTTATTGAAGCACCACCTGCCCACCCTTGGTTTGGAAGACCTGGTCCCCTTATGCAAAGGCCTCAGCATGAATCAAGAGAATGCTGGGCCCTCCCAGACCCGTCAAACACAAACTGCGACACCCAATAGAGGGGGGATGACCCCTGAGGAACTTCAAAGACACTACAGAGAAGGATTCTGTTTCCACTGCCATAAAGCAGGGCACTTGACCAGAGCCTGCCCTAAGAAAACCCCTGCTCCTATCTCTTTGGCACAAACAAACGCCTCTTCCCAGTCTCACAAATTCATCCATGTGACTGTAGATGTAGTGGGTAATAAGCGCAAGATTGAAGCCTTTATTGATACAGGGGCAGACAAAAGTTTTATCAATGCCAGCCTAGCAGAGGAATTAGGCCTGACAGCCTCAGAGTGTAGTCTTCAGGTAATCATGGGAAACAGCTCCTTGGACACAGACTATGAGTGTGAACAAGAACTCCTGCTGACTATTGGGCACAATGAATACCCGTCATCCCTGATCCTCCTAGCAGGACTACCCCACCCCCTCATACTGGGTGACTCCTGGTCTGACAAACATATCCTGATCCTGAACTACTGCGAGCAAACCGCCACATTGGGCCGACCAAGATCCTGTGACACTGTTCCCTTTGGCACAAACCAGGTCCGTTCCCCTGCCAACAAACTCTTGGCTATGAAGTTAGAACCTAGTGTTGGAATATTGCCTACCCCCTACAGAAATGGAACCATGTGTTTAGCAAAGAGGCAGCCACCAAACTACCCAGTCACTCAATCTACAACCACGCCATAGACCTGCTGCCAGGGACACAACCGCACCATAGCCCCATCTACAGCTTTAACCACCGCAAGCAAGTGGCCTTGAAAGCCTACCTTGAGGATATGACAAATAAAGGGTTCATCTGGGTATCCAAAGCTCCCTGCTGTCGCCCTGATGTTTGTAGGGAAAAAGGATGGCGGGATGCGGCCATGTGTTAATTACCAAAAACTGAACGACATCACAGTGAAGAACCACTACCCCATTACTAATGCCAACAACCTCTGCAATGTACTGACTGGAGCCCAGGTGTACTCTAAAATTGACCTCCAAGATGCATTCAACCAAATCCAAATCAAGGAGGGGGATGAGTACAAGACTGCCTTCAAAACTTGGTATGAGCTATACAAGTACCTAGTGATGCCTTTTGGCCTCTGCAACGCCCCTAGCACCTTCCAAAGGATGATTGACACCATCCTAGGGGAATACCTTGACTTTTTCTATGTGGCATATTTGGACAACATCCTCATCTACAACAAGTTGCACAAGGAACACCTGCACCATCTGAACCTCATATTGGAGAAACTCTCCCATGCCAATCTACACGCTAAGCTCAAGAAGTGTGAATTTTTTCAGTCCAAGGTAGAATTCCTGGGATACGTAGTAAAGACTGGTGGCTTTGCAATGGCACAAGACAAAGTAGAAGCAATCACAGCCTGGCCGGTACCCAAGTGCAGGAAGGACGTGAGAAGTTTTTTAGGCCTGGCAAATTATTGCAGGGATTTCATCCAAAAAATTTCTCACATCACCCTGCCCCTGACCCGCCTGTGTTCTGACAAGGTCACCTTCATCTGGACTCTGGAGTGTACCACCACCTTTGAGACCTTGAAACTTGCCTTCACCTCTGTCCCCGTCCTGGCCATGCCAGATCCCTCCAAGCCTTTTGTCCTGGAAACCGACACGTCTGATTTTGCGGTGGGAGGGGTCCTTCTTCAGGAAGGAGGGGATAGTATGTTACATCCTGTAGCATATTACTCCAAGAAGATGCTACCTGCAGAAGGAAACTACCCAATATATGACAAGGAGATGCTAGCCATAATGAAGACCCTGAAACATTGGCGCCAATACCTATGTGGCGCTGAACACCCAGTGAAAGTCCTGACAGACCACAAGAACTTGGTCTATTTCTTCAAACCACTCCAGCTTAACCAACAACAAGCAAGATGGGCCCTAGAGCTGGCTGACTACACCCTGACCATAGACTACAAGCCAGGGAAGGTGAACATGGTACCCAACGCCCTAAGTAGAAGAACTGACCTGGCACCCACCCACCTAGAAACCTGTGACCACAACACTCAAGTACTCTTGGACCCAACTAGCCTAGGCATCCATCTGAGATTGATGAAGATCAGAGCCAGCAAAACAGAAGTACTAAGCAACCAAGCATTAGACGAGTTCACCAAGACCCTGATTGCAGACCTCTCCAAATCCTTGGATAGCGCCCACTACCAGAAGGGCTACTCATTGAAAGGATCCACGCTAATGCTCCACAACCAAATCTTTGTACCAGAAGGGGACATCAGAATCAATTTTTTGAGAGACTACCACGGCTTGGAGATGGCAGGACACCCAGGTAGGCTCAAGACCCTCTGAAGCATCAGAAGGAACTTTGCCTGGCCGAAAATAGATCAAAATGTGATCACATACCTGAAGGGGTGTGAGACCTGTGGAAGGACCAAAACTTGCAGAAACAAACCTGAAGGACTTCTAAGACCCTTGGATATACCCCATGGGCCTTGGAGATATGTCTCCATGGACTGTATTGTGGAACTGCCGCCATCCCTCTCATATAATGCAATTCTAGTCATGGTAGACTGCTTCACCAAAATGGCATACTTTGTACCAACAACCACCAATTGCACAGCAGCAGAAACAGCCCAACACTTCCACAACCGCATCCTCATGCAACACAGGACACCTGAGGAAATCATCACAGACAGAGGACCTTAATTCATGGCAAACTACTGGACACAAGTGATGAAAGACTTAGGAATCAAGAGATGTGTATCAACCTCCTACCACCCGCAGACAGACAGCCAAACTGAGCAAGTGAACCAGATCCTGGAGCAATACCTCTGATGCTATGCCAACACTGACCAAGACAAATGGGCAAAGATGCTCCCCATGGCCCAGTTTGCATACAACAGCAAGGACCACGCTTCCACAGGAATGCCCCCCTTCAAAACCAACTATGGATTTGACCCCACCTGGGACCCCCAGCTTGGCAAAAAAGAAACAAACACCACGGGGCACTCCTGGATTGAACAGATTCACGACACAATAAAAAACATGCTTGACCAACCTGAACCGCACAGTGCAGACATACAAAGCCTTTGCTGATTGCAAACAAACCCCAGGCCTACCCTTAAAAGTTGGAGACAAAGTATACCTAGACTCCTGGAATGTACCCCTACATGTGCCCTGTAGGAAACTAGCTCACAGGAGAAGCGGCCCCTACAAAATCACTAAACTAGTTGGTGAAGTTGCCTTCAAACTGGACCTTCCCCCCTCCTGGAAGATCCATGATGTGTTCCACTGCTCCCTGTTGTTCAAAAAAGATGGGAATTTGCTTCCCCACCAGCAGATTAAGACAGCCCCCCCACCCATCCAAACAAACTGCGGTGAGGAATATGAAGTTGAATACATACACAGCAACCAAACCCACTACCACAAACCCCAGTACTACATCAAGTGGAAATGATACCCACTAGAAGAAAGTACTTGGAAGCTGCTGAGCAACCTGACTAATGCCCAAGAAGCCATCTAACTCTACCTGAACAAGAAGAATTGGGAGGGATGGAGCTCAGGGAAAGAAGTGGATGATGTCAGGATTAACAATTCTCCCCCTCTGGAACCCCAGGCCCAGGAGCGGGAATCAAACCCGGAACTTGGATTCCCCTGGGCCGCCGGGCCTGTGGACCGCGAGACTGCCCACCCGCATTTTTCTGGGTTTGAGCCCCCACAAGCTGACGTTGAAGAAGATGACCCGCCCAGAAAAGTAGATCAAACCGAGGGAATTACTGCACTAAGTGAAGTGCCAATCATGACACCTAATGGAGGTGACCAGGCAACTATTAGCTTCATGAGTTTGAAGTCTTCACCAGCAACCAATCAAGAGCCATCCCAAGGAAGAGGCACTGGCCTGCAACCTGGCCCCATGACCTCTATGCTAGAGCAAGATAATCAGGTAGCTAAATTGGGAGCCAAGACCAATGAAAGAACTCCCAGGCCGAGCGCCATTTTGCTGCCTTTAGACCCAAGTCCCCAATTCCCTGGCCCTGCCCTTCACAATGCCCTGATGACCCCCCACAAAAAATGTTAATTTTGGAGGTGGGGTGCTATATAGACCCAAGGACCCCGCCCTCCAAACTTATTGCCATTTTGAAATAAAGGTTATGTTACTTTGGCTTATACAGCTATTACTGTGTTTTGTATTTGTTGTCTATCAGTTCAGCTAAAGATCTCCTGGACCGCCTGCCTCACTGTCTGCAGTATTCTGTCCATTTGGTGTACCCTTCAGGCCTGTCCATTTCACCAGGTATCCCTTAAAACCCAAGTATAAGGACTACACACCAGAGAAAATCCTCAAACTAGATCCATTAGCCCACATCCAATCCGCCATCAGATACAACTGCCAAGGCCCGTGGATATTCTCTACACCCAAACTATTTAGAGGAAAGTTCAACTATCTCCCATCCTACAATATCTACATGGAACCGCCTGTAACACCCAAACCAATGCCCGCTTCTTTGCCCGACCTACCAACCAACCATACCAGCAAGCTTTTTGGTATAGTGTACATCATCCTCACAGGGGTGGTGGACACTATTGTACCAGCCGCCGGCCCGTGGTCTTGGGTGGGGAAGTCCACGTCCTACCTTCTCAAGTTAGCTCCTCTCTTGTGGTGGGCCCTGCCCACAAGAAACCCAGCCCAAGTTATCCCCAAAAACAACGGGCCAGCCACCCAAGACTGGATCCCTGACAGTCATCCTCATTTGGGTCTACATTCCCAATTTGATTGATTATGACAAGCTCTCACTCTACTTTACCCTGATACAAGGGCTTGGCAATGAGGATGGTTTCCAAGTTGTACTCCAAGTAAGCGGGGTTGGGCAGGTATTCAGTAAAATGCACAGGTCCAAAGGGGGCTACAGGGGGACGGTATAGTGCCTGGGGCGGGTTGGCAGGTTGGTCTCTGGAAGGGGAGGGTACCTGATTATCTACTTGGCTGGAGTTGAGATGAAATATCACTAAGGTTAGATAGGGTAGGATTTTTTGGAACCAAAGGTTCATAAACCTTTATTATCAAAAATGACAATGTGGTTATCACCACACCACCAGCATTCTTATACCATGTGATTTAGCTTCTTTGCTTTTTGCAGACTTCAGGTCCATGGGATGTTTGTTGGCAAGGCATGGATATTGGCTTAGAGTCTTGAGAGCAGCAGGTCCTGGTTGGGTTTTTCTGGCAAACAGGAGCGGCAATGCTTAATTTTGCGGCTGTGGTTCACCATGTCACCTGAGCGGGCTAATTGCATTCCCCTTTCTGGACTGGGGGCTGGCAGCAGTTGGTGCTTATTGGCAGAGCTAGTAATGGGTCTTGTCCAAGCCACAACTTCTGCATAGGTCTGGGCCCTCAGTGGCACCGGTTTGACGGGTCCTGGTTGAACTGGCTCTGGAAAACAGAAGTGGCAATGCCTTTTTTGTTGCTTTTGTTCACCATGTCACCTGAGCTGGCCAATTGCAATACTCTTTCTGGACTGGAGACTGACAACAGCTTATACTTGTTGGCAGGGCTGGTAGTAGGCCCTTTCCCAACCTCCTTTAGGCAGGCCACGTCTCCTGCACAGGTATCAGCCTTCAGTGGCACTGGTTTGGTGGCAATCTAGCAACCATTCAAGGAATTCTTATTATTAAGCCGGCAGGTTGTGGGGGGATTTAAAATTTTGAGTCTGTGACTTAACGGGTTGGCGGGTCCTGGTCCATCCTGGGGGGATCAATCTGCCTTCAGAGGACTGGGGCTAAACTCTTGGGCTTTCAATTCAAGTACTGTAAATTCAGAACCTAAAACTAAAAATGCGGGATTGTCAAATCTTTGGTCCAAATTCAAATCTCTTTTGCAGGATGGCCCTTTTTTTAATTAAATTGATTTTTTTGTATTTGAATTTGAATTTGAATTTTTAAAAATGCAGGAACTCATAGACACTTTGCAAAGTTCAAGTTGAACTGCATATTTCCAATGGACAAAATGAATTAACTGGAATCAGATTTGAAGCGTTCAAATCCATCAACCATTTTCATTAAGTTTCCTATGTTTTTTGAAATTGCGGGATTGTCAAATCCATGAAACAAATTTCAAATCACTTTTGAATGCCACTAGTAAACTCAAATAATAATTGCGGGAACTGGAATCCAAATTTAATATACAGTAAGCATACTAGGAAATACCAACACAAAACAAGAAGCTCCACCACAACTAAAACCAAACTAAAAATTCAATCTTGATAACCATGTTAAGACATAAAAAGTGATTAAACTTTAAAATTATCCAAACCCAGAAAGTATAAAATATTATACAATTCAAATAACAGATATATAAATTCTGTTACTATTCAAGGATAAATCAAGAGAAAACAACTAACCAAACATAAACCTAAAATCTAAATAAATACATATTTAATCTAATATATGTTTATTTTATTTTTATGGACAGATTATCTCATTCCCAAACAGCTCCTGCACCAGCCTGTGGGGAAGCCTGTCTACAAGGGCGTCCCAGAGGGTCCAAGAACAGACCTTGAACACAAATTGAGGCAAGTAATGCCAACACACAGGCCTCCCAAGGCATCAGCACCAGTCAACCACCTCCCACATCTCAAGCCAGAGCACACAGCCTGAATCCCAGACAGAAACCACTCTCAAGGCCTGCTACCAAAGCCTCCTATACCAGGATCACCAGTAACAATGAGGTTACTTACACCTCCACTGTGTACCCAGTAGTGTCAGGGACCCATTTGACAGGGAACAAATTCCCTATTTGGTGGGCCAAGGCCCCTAAGTTAAGCCCTTCTATTACTGTGACAGAAATCACTGGATAATATGAAGCCGTTTCTAAACAATGGGGAATTACCACCCAAATCCACATAGAATTGATGATTAACCACCAACGCGGCTTTAAATATCTTTTTGTGAAATTTCCAATTGAAACTCCAGGATTAAGTAGAACAATCAATCCTAACCAGAGTAAACCAAGATAAATGACCTGGGAAAGCATCAATACATCTTCAGTGTAGAATTCTGGGCATTGAGAAGTGACACAATTTTCAGTTTCAAGAATGGGGGGAGGAGCTACAAAATTGGCTGGCATGAAATTAACATTTGGCGGCGCTGACAACAAAGTTCCAGATGCTGGGCCCCATCTTCCTGAAATGATTCTGTTCAGAATCAGATTGTACGGGATATACTGCAACAGCCCAATCACAGGATGCATTTTAAAATTTAAAATTTGAGCTTGGGATAATTGATTTTTATTGAGTAAATTTAGGAGGACTCAACTCTTAGAGTTGAAACAGGGAAAATTATTCAATATATATCAGAAAAATTGACTAAGCAATACCACCTGAGTCTTGATCTCCTATTCCTTCTGCATCTTCAAGTAAATATCTAGTCCAGGTTGCAAAGAACCCTTGCGTGACCAGTTTCTGACAAACATGCTAATTAATAAGCTTATATCAGGTGACCCTCATATTACGTCAATTTATCAACGTCAGTTTGCAAGGGGGAGCTGGTTTCAGCTGGCAGACTGGAGCAGCGTAACCCATTTTCAATTGACTGTTTGGTTTAAATCTGTTAACTTGGTCAATTTTGATACAGGTTTCCTGGCCTTCCAAGCCTTCTTACTTAGACAGACAATACCCGGCATTATGGAACCTACCGTGACAATTACTGAGCCAATGGGTACTGTGATCATGGCAAGATGGCCTAAGTGACCCAGGTAGGCAAATCTTCCCAGCATAGAGCTGAAGCAACCAAGCATATAATACCCCACCACATATATTAACAGGTAGAAGGAGGCGTAGGGTCCAACCAACAAAGGTTCAGCAGGAGGAGGAGGAGTGAACAAATGTCCATAATGGAATTTGCGTCCCCAGTGGCCAGAGGGGTACTTAAACCATCCATGGGCTAGAGATTCCGTTTGATGAGCATTGTCAGGAGAGGAGTTGTGCCAGTCAGTAGTGGGTGTTGGGTTTTCCAAGGCTAACACCACAGACAAGAAAGAAGCTAGAAACCAGAACAGGAATAGAATTCCTTTCATGGCTTCAAAATAGGGTATCAGAAGGTAAGTGATTGACAGATATGGAGTAAAAGTCTTTATTGTTGGAAAAACTAATTTTGATAAGGTTTGCACACTTAAATAGCCTCCAAAATGGAGGCTGGGAAATTTAAGTGGATATTGGGGGAACTAAGAGGGATTTGCCAATGATTTTCATGAATATAATGGATAAAATTAATACCTGTGTCATATTGGCATTGATTTGAGACTGGAGGTGTATTATAATCTTAAGTTTAAATGGGAAGGAACCAAAGCAAGCCACAAGATCATAGTCAATTAAGCGGTGCAATAAATGAATATCAAGAGGAATGAAGTACAGAGCCTCAGTTTCATCTAATATCAGTGGATCTGTGAGCGGCAAGGTGGTCCCAAGCAGCCAATCAAATGCAGAGCAGTAAGTGACGTTATCACTTAAGTTATTAACCTTTTTGAACTCAAGTTTTGAAGTGCAAAAGCAAAAAACGGTTCAATCAAATGGTTATAAATAGGTAAAGTAAGTTGCATAGTTGATTATATACTAACAATGGGTTCTTTCTGAAGGTTCCAGGTTTGATTCCCGTTCAGATCAAGGCTAGAAAGCAAACTGGTGTCCAGTACTTGGTTGTTGTGTTGCTGTGTCTTTGACTTGTTAACCATATTATCAATAAAAGTAAAGGGGTCAGGGAAGGAATCCCTGACAAGTAGTCACCCAGCCTGCACTCTGGATCCAAGAGTTGCCACTTCCTGCCCCCGCGTTTTTGACACGTCCTATGAGCCATTGGCCACAACTGAGGAGAAAATGCACCTGTGATGTATGCCACCATTGACAGCACCAGCGCAACCAAGAGTGATCCCACCTTCTGCACAAAGTTCCCCATCCCCTGTGTCAAGCCTGCTAGTGTCATGAATGACATTTCAATACTTGTATTGAAAACCCAAGAGTTGAACCCCGGTCCCCAGAAGGCAGATCAAACCCTCCAGAACAGTCCAGGACCTGCCAATCTGTTAAGACACAGGCTCAAATTGGTAAATTACTCTGCAATCTGACAGCCTACTACAGAGGACCTTCCAAAGACAACTCGAGTCACGCAAAGTGGACAAAAACCTGCCCACTTGCTAAATTGTGTACCTGAGCTAACGAGTTACTCCAAGACCCGCCAGTCTCCCAAGGACAATTCCCCAAATGGTCATCAGATTGACGCTAACCTTGAGCCACCAAAGACCCAAACCTATGCAGCGGTTGCAGCTTGCCTTAAGGAGGTTAAAACAAACCCTATTCTTAACTCTGCCAATGACCACCAGCAACTGCCAGCATGCTGTCCAGAAAGGATAGTGCAGTTGAACTACTCAGGTGACATAGTGAACAGTGGCGGCGGAAAAAAGCATTGCCACTTCTACTCACCAGAACAGGCACCACCTAGATCTGCTGCCCTCAAGACCCTAAGCCAAGATCCACGCCCTGCCAGTGCCTGGCCTGCAAACCTGAACCCTGCAAAGATTGAAGAAGCAAAGTCCCATGGTATAAAAACCCTGGCGGTATGGTGAAGACCACATTGTCATTTTTGATAATAAAGTTTTATGAACCTTTGGTTCAAAAAAATCTTACCCTATCTAGTCTTAGTGATCTTCCACCTTAATTCCAGTCAAGTAGACCACCAGGCTGCCGCCCTCCCCCGAGACCAATCTGCCAAATTGCCCCAGGCATTATACCGTCTCCCGGGAGCCCCCTTTGGACCTGTGCACTTTACTAAATACCCCCCAACCCGGCCTATTCAGAGTACAACTTGGAGACCATCCTCATTGCTGACCCCTTGGCCAGGACTAGAGGAATCAAATATATAAGGACACAAAGGAAAGTGGCACAAAAGGCCACCAAGATTGTTCAAAGACAAGTACAATTATCTGCCTGCCTACTTTGTTCCTATGACTCCTCCCTTAACCCCACAACCAGACCATCCACTGGAACCTACCACTGCAGCCAAGACCACCTCTACCCAGCTGTTTGGAGTACTCTACATTACTTTGACAGGTTTGGTGGATTCTGTAGTCCCCAACTCTGGGTCTTGGTCCTTACTCAGGTGATCTGGATCTTATATTATCAAGTTAGCACCCATTCTATGGTGGGCTCTACCCGCCGGCTTGGCCGCACCTCACCCCAAGCCACCCAATGCCTCCACCTACAACTGGCTTCCTGATAGCTAGCCAGGATGTTGCAGTACCTGCCAAGAGCCAGCGTTGGTTGTCAGATAGTGAGCATGAAGCTATCCTCAACTGCTTGAACGGGGGAATGGTAGTTTGGAATATTGCATCCCAATTTGGTGTCACAGCCAGATATATTGGAGACCTCAACGCCAAATATGGCAACACCAGACAAATTTCAAAATCTGCCAAGGCTATGTGGCAGACAAAACTTCTCCAGTCTATGCACAAAGATGCAATCAAACAGTGAATTACCAAGAATTGCCACCTGGACACACTTGCTGTCCAATTAATGCTGGCCACGGAATTTGGGCTTTCTGTTTCTAAAGCCCTTGTTTATAAAACCAAAGTTGATTTGGGCTTCTCTTGGAAAGTACTGGGAGTTTGGCTGCACAATAGGAACAGTAACAGAACAATTGAGGATTGACACATTTATGCTGAGACCTATGTAGCTCTCAAGAAGACTGGAAATGTCTGATTCTTTTACATCAACAAATTATGGTTTTCCTCCTCACTCAGGTCTAGGCATGGGTGGGTCAAGAAAGGGTCCAAGGATGATGTAGCACATTGTGCAGCTGTTTGTTCCCAGACATATTCAATGGTAGCGCTTCTTGGTCCTTGCGGGTTGGATCAATACCAGATGACCAAGAGTTCTCACAATAACGGGGCATTCCTTGATTTTCTCCAAACTGTCAAGGAGTATCTCTGGATCAATTATTGCAGTACAACCAAAATTGTTGTGCTTGACAATTTTGGGCTCCACAAAGTGAATCTGGTTGTTTCTGAGTTCCCACCCATTGACAAGAATAGCCATTCTGCCAACCACTGCCTTGCTGATTGTCCAATGAGACTCCTCTTCCTCCTTCCATATTCTCCATTTCTGAATCCAATCAAGGAGGTGTTTATTTGGATCAAGAATAAGGTGAAGAAAGGCCTCCCACAGGACACCAAAGATCTCTTCAACATCCTTGAGGTCAGTCAATTTGAGATGCCACCTGATGTGGTGGCAGCTTTTTATGAGCACTCCAAATCCTTCCTCCCTAAAGCCCTTGCGTCCAAGCCAATCAGATAAATGGGTGCTCTGGATATCAAATTTTTCAGTTTTATTTATTTTGTTTTTATTAGGACACAAAAATTATTATTTATATATAATGATGTGCCATTGCATTGTATAATAGAAATACAAGAATTAGTACAAAAGATAACTAAAATTAATTATTCTAGATATAAATATATATATTTTTCTATTATAATCCATCAAATAGTGTATTGACTGTAGAGTTAACAAATAAAAAATTAAAAAAGATAGAAATATATTAATTTTATTTAAATAATTGTGAACCTTTTTTTAGTACCATTGACTTTTATTTTAAAAGCCACAGAGTTGATCTTGTGATTCATCACCTGATCCTTATCAATCTGGTGCCACCAGAGCCACCCAGCATGGAAACCAATGATTTTCATGTACAGTAGTTTTAAAAGCTATGGTAACAAGCAAAATGAACTCAGATTTAAACAGAATCCAAGTTGCGTGAGATTCAGGATTCAAATAATTTAAATATTGTCTGTTAATAAACGAAATGTCAAACCAAAAACAAAATTTCAATTGCCCATTATACAAAATTATATCAAACATCAAGTAGTGTAGTTCAACCCACAAACAAAATGAACTGATGCAACAAGTGAAATGGATGGATGCAAATCCAGAGTATATTATAATCCAATCAGGATTCATATGAGACACTGACAGAAGGACCAAAATGAAACAAAATCTGAGTAATCTAGAAGCAAGATTACACAAACACAAAACAAAATGAACTCACACAAGATGTGCAGTATGAGCATGTCAGGGATCCAGTCTTGGGCGGCCAGTCCGTTGTTTTTGGGGATAACTTGGGCTGGGTTTCTTGAGGTCAGGGCCCACCAAAAGATAGGAGCTAACTTGAGAAGGTAGGACAGGGACTTCCCCACCCAAGGCCAGGGGCCAGCAGCCGGTATAATGGTGTCCACCACCCCTGTGAGGGTGATGTACACTATACCAAAAAGCTTGCTGGTATGGTTGGTTGGTAGGTTGGGCAAAGAAGCGGGCATTGGTTTGGGTGTTACAGGCAGTTCCATGTAGATATTTTAGGCTGGGAGGTAGTTAAACTTTCCTCTAAACAGTTTGGGTGAAGAGAAGATCCACAGGCCTTGGCGGTTGTATCTGACAGCGGATTGGATGCAGGCTAATGGATCTAGTTCAATGATTTTATCTGGCGTGTAGTCCTTGTACTTGGGTTTTAAAGGATACTTGGTGAAATGGACAGGCCCAAAGGGTACACCAACTGGACAGAATACTGCGGGCAGTGGGGCAGGCAGACCAGAAGATCTTGAGCTGAACTGATAGACGGCAAATACAAAACACAGTAATAGCTGTATAAGCCAAAGTAACATAACCTTTATTTCAAAATGGCAATAAGTTTGGAGGGCGGGGTCCTTGGGTCTATATAGCACCCCACCTCCAAACTTAACATTTTTTGTGTGAGTCATCAGGGCATTGGGAAAGGCAGGGCCAGGGGAATTGGGGACTTGGGTCTAAAGGCAGCAAAATGGTGCTCAGCCCGGGAGTTCTTTCATTGGTTGTGACTCTCAATTTAGCTACCTGATTATCTTGCTCTAGCGTTGTGGTCATGGGGCCAGGTTGCAGGCCAGTGCCTCTTCCTTGGGTTGGCTCTTGATTGGTTGCTGGTGAAGACTTCAAACTCATGAAGCTAATAGTTGCCTGGTCACCTCCATTAGGTGTCGTGATTGGCACTTCACTTAGTGCAGTAATTTCCTCAGTTCAATCTACTTTTCTGGGCGGGTCATCTTCTTCAACGTCAGCTTGTGGGGGCTCAAACCCAGAAAAATGCGGGCGGGCGGTCTCGCGGTCCACAGGCCCAGCAGTCTGGGGGAATCCAAGTTCCAGGTTTGATTCCCGCTACTGGGCCTGGGGTTCCAGAGGGGGAGAATTGTTAATCCTGACATCATCCCCTTCTTTCCTCGAGCTCCCTCCCTCCCAATTCTTCTTGTTCAGGTAGAGTTGGATGGCTTCTTGGGCATTAGTCAGGTTGCTCAGCAGCTTCCAAGTACTTTCTTCTAGAGGGTATCCTTTCCACTTGACGTAGTACTGGGGTTTGTGGTAGTGGGTTTGGTCGCTGTGTACATATTCAACTTTATATTCCTCACCGCGGTTTGTTTGGATGGGTGGGGGGCTGTCTTAATCCGTTGGTGGGGAAGCAAATTCCCATCTTTTTTGAACAACAGGGAGCAGTGGAACACATCATGGATCTTCCAGGAGGGGGGAAGATCCAGTTTAAAGGCAACTTCACCGACTAGTTTGGTGATTTTGTAGGGGCCGCTTCTCCTGTGAGCTAGTTTCCTACAGGGCACATGTAGGGGTACATACCAGGAGTCTAGGTATACTTTGTCTCCAACTTTTAAGGGTAGGCCTGGGGTTTTTTTGCAATCAGCAAAGGCTTTTTATGTCTGCACTGTGCGGTTCAGATTTGTCACGCATGTTTTCTGTGTGTTGTGAATCTGTTCAATCCAGGAGTGCCCCGTGGTGTTTGTTTCTTTTTTGCCAAGCTGGGGGTCCCAGGTGGGGTCAAATCCATAGTTGGTTTTGAAGGGGGGCATTCCTGTGGAAGCGTGGTCCTTGCTGTTGTATGCAAACTGGGCCATGGGGAGCATCTTTGCCCATTTGTCTTGGTCAGTGTTGGCATAGCATCAGAGGTATTGCTCCAGGATCTGGTTCACTTGCTCAGTTTGGCTGTCTGTCTGCGGGTGGTAGGAGGTTGATACACATCTCTTGATTCCTAAGTCTTTCATCACTTATGTCCAGTAGTTTGCCATGAATTAAGGTCCTCTGTCTATGATGATTTCCTCAGGTGTCCTGTGTTGCATGAGGATGCGGTTGTGGAAGTGTTGGGCTGTTTCTGCTGCTGTGCAATTGGTGGTTGTTGGTACAAAGTATGCCATTTTGGTGAAGCAGTCTACCATGACTAGAATTGCATTATATGAGAGGGATGGCGGCAGTTCCACAATACAGTCCATGGAGACATATCTCCAAGGCCCATGGGGTATATCCAAGGGTCTTAGAAGTCCTTCAGGTTTGTTTCTGCAAGTTTTGGTCCTTCCACAGGTCTCACACCCCTTCAGGTATGTGATCACATTTTGATCTATTTTCGGCCAGGCAAAGTTCCTTCTGATGCTTCAGAGGGTCTTGAGCCTACCTGGGTGTCCTGCCATCTCCAAGCCGTGGTAGTCTCTCAAAAAATTGATTCTGATGTCCCCTTCTGGTACAAAGATTTGGTTGTGGAGCATTAGCGTGGATCCTTTCAATGAGTAGCCCTTCTGGTAGTGGGCGCTATCCAAGGATTTGGAGAGGTCTGCAATCAGGGTCTTGGTGAACTCGTCTAATGCTTGGTTGCTTAGTACTTCTGTTTTGCTGGCTCT
Source organism: Entomophthora muscae (assembly GCA_014839935.2). Taxonomy (NCBI): domain Eukaryota; kingdom Fungi; phylum Entomophthoromycota; class Entomophthoromycetes; order Entomophthorales; family Entomophthoraceae; genus Entomophthora; species Entomophthora muscae. Next base: position 210,651 of record QTSX02003653.1, read on the forward strand.
GATCTTCATCAATCTCAGATGGATGCCTAGGCTAGTTGGGTCCAAGAGTACTTGAGTGTTGTGGTCACAGGTTTCTAGGTGGGTGGGTGCCAGGTCAGTTCTTCTACTTAGGGCGTTGGGTACCATGTTCACCTTCCCTGGCTTGTAGTCTATGGTCAGGGTGTAGTCAGCCAGCTCTAGGGCCCATCTTGCTTGTTGTTGGTTAAGCTGGAGTGGTTTGAAGAAATAGACCAAGTTCTTGTGGTCTGTCAGGACTTTCACTGGGTGTTCAGCGCCACATAGGTATTGGCGCCAATGTTTCAGGGTCTTCATTATGGCTAGCATCTCCTTGTCATATATTGGGTAGTTTCCTTCTGCAGGTAGCATCTTCTTGGAGTAATATGCTACAGGATGTAACATACCATCCCCTCCTTCCTGAAGAAGGACCCCTCCCACCGCAAAATCAGACGTGTCGGTTTCCAGGACAAAAGGCTTGGAGGGATCTGGCATGGCCAGGACGGGGACAGAGGTGAAGGCAAGTTTCAAGGTCTCAAAGGTGGTGGTACACTCCAGAGTCCAGATGAAGGTGACCTTGTCAGAACACAGGCGGGTCAGGGGCAGGGTGATGTGAGAAATTTTTTGGATGAAATCCCTGCAATAATTTGCCAGGCCTAAAAAACTTCTCACGTCCTTCCTGCACTTGGGTACCGGCCAGGCTGTGATTGCTTCTACTTTGTCTTGTGCCATTGCAAAGCCACCAGTCTTTACTACGTATCCCAGGAATTCTACCTTGGACTGAAAAAATTCACACTTCTTGAGCTTAGCGTGTAGATTGGCATGGGAGAGTTTCTCCAATATGAGGTTCAGATGGTGCAGGTGTTCCTTGTGCAACTTGTTGTAGATGAGGATGTTGTCCAAATATGCCACATAGAAAAAGTCAAGGTATTCCCCTAGGATGGTGTCAATCATCCTTTGGAAGGTGCTAGGGGCGTTGCAGAGGCCAAAAGGCATCACTAGGTACTTGTATAGCTCATACCAAGTTTTGAAGGCAGTCTTGTACTCATCCCCCTCCTTGATTTGGATTTGGTTGAATGCATCTTGGAGGTCAATTTTAGAGTACACCTGGGCTCCAGTCAGTACATTGCAGAGGTTGTTGGCATTAGTAATGGGGTAGTGGTTCTTCACTGTGATGTCGTTCAGTTTTTGGTAATTAACACATGGCCGCATCCCGCCATCCTTTTTCCCTACAAACATCATGGGCGACAGCAGGGAGCTTTGGATACCCAGATGAACCCTTTATTTGTCATATCCTCAAGGTAGGCTTTCAAGGCCACTTGCTTGCGGTGGTTAAAGCTGTAGATGGGGCTATGGTGCGGTTGTGTCCCTGGCAGCAGGTCTATGGCGTGGTTGTAGATTGAGTGACTGGGTAGTTTGGTGGCTGCCTCTTTGCTAAACACATGGTTCCATTTCTGTAGGGGGTAGGCAATATTCCAACACTAGGTTCTAACTTCATAGCCAAGAGTTTGTTGGCAGGGGAACGGACCTGGTTTGTGCCAAAGGGAACAGTGTCACAGGATCTTGGTCGGCCCAATGTGGCGGTTTGCTCGCAGTAGTTCAGGATCAGGATATGTTTGTCAGACCAGGAGTCACCCAGTATGAGGGGGTGGGGTAGTCCTGCTAGGAGGATCAGGGATGACGGGTATTCATTGTGCCCAATAGTCAGCAGGAGTTCTTGTTCACACTCATAGTCTGTGTCCAAGGAGCTGTTTCCCATGATTACCTGAAGACTACACTCTGAGGCTGTCAGGCCTAATTCCTCTGCTAGGCTGGCATTGATAAAACTTTTGTCTGCCCCTGTATCAATAAAGGCTTCAATCTTGCGCTTATTACCCACTACATCTACAGTCACATGGATGAATTTGTGAGACTGGGAAGAGGCGTTTGTTTGTGCCAAAGAGATAGGAGCAGGGGTTTTCTTAGGGCAGGCTCTGGTCAAGTGCCCTGCTTTATGGCAGTGGAAACAGAATCCTTCTCTGTAGTGTCTTTGAAGTTCCTCAGGGGTCATCCCCCCTCTATTGGGTGTCGCAGTTTGTGTTTGACGGGTCTGGGAGGGCCCAGCATTCTCTTGATTCATGCTGAGGCCTTTGCATAAGGGGACCAGGTCTTCCAAACCAAGGGTGGGCAGGTGGTGCTTCAATAAGTCCTTCATGGCTGGGTTCACTCCCTTTCAGAAGATGATGGCTGACAATTTGTCCTCAAGTTGAGTGTGAGTATTCAGTTTAAGGAATTCATTAATGTAAGCCTGAATGGGTCAGGAGCCTTGGCAGATTTCCAGCAAGGAGTTCAAGCCATAGTATCTGGTGTTGCAATCCTCCCCAGTTGCCATTAATTTGGCCTCAAACTTGGCATAGTCCAAACAGAATTCTATATCTTCTGCTGTGGCTTTGCCAAACCAGTCTAGAGCGTCTCCAGAGAGCATGAAAGCAACCCCCAGTATATTTTTGGTGTCACTGGCGTAGGAGGGGGTGTTGGTCTGGAAATGCAGGCAGGGGACTGGCATGGCGTGTTGGGCTTCCTCAAGTGTGAGCTTCCCCATCTGGGGCATCTCAACCTTGGTGATGGATTGGTTCACAATTACGTTCTTCACTTGGGAGGAGGGTCTGTTGGTATCAGCGGTGGCGGTGTTGGTTCTTTTCAGGTTGTTTGGGTTCACTTTCTTCCACATAGAAGAGATCAGGTTCATGGTCATCTTATAGGTGTAATAAGTGATTATCAATAACAAAAGCATACAAGATGCCCCAAGAAATAACAACATCTTGGGGCTCAGGATACCAGGCTTTATAAAGATTGCCATAATGTCAGGGATCCAGTCTTGGGTGGCTGGCCCATTGTTTTTGGGGATAACTTGGGCTGGGTTTCTTGTGGGCAGGGCCCACCACAAGATAGGAGCTAACTTGAGAAGTTAGGAAGAGACTTCCTCACCCAAGACCACAGGCCAGCGGCTGGTACAATAGTGTCCACCACCCCTGTGAGGATGATGTACACTATACCAAAAAGCTTGCTGGTATGGTTGGTTGGTAGGTTGGGCAAAGAAGCGGGCATTGGTTTGGGTGTTACAGGTGGTTCCATGTAGATATTGTAGGATGGGAGATAGTTGAACTTTCCTCTAAATAGTTTGGGTGTAGAGAATATCCACGGGCCTTGGCAGTTGTATCTGATGGCGGATTGGATGCGGGCTAATGGATCTAGTTCAAGGATTTTCTCTGGCGTGTAGTCCTTGTACTTGGGTTTTAAGGGATACCTGGTGAAATGGACAGGCCTGAAGGGTACACCAAATGGACAGAATACTGCAGACAGTGAGGCAGGCGGTCCAGGAGATCTTGAGCTGAACTGATAGACAACAAATACAAAACATAGTAATAGCTGTATAAGCCAAAGTAACATAACCTTTATTTCAAAATGGCAATAAGTTTGGAGGGCGGGGTCCTTGGGTCTATATAGCACCCCACCTCCAAAATTAACATTTTTTGTGGGGGGTCATCAGGGCATTGTGAAGGGCAGGGCCAGGGAATTGGGGACTTGGGTCTAAAGGCAGCAAAATGGCGCTCGGCCCGGGAGTTCTTTCATTGGTTGCGGCTCCCAATTTAGCTATCTGATTATCTTGCTCTAGCATAGAGGTCATGGGGCCAGGTTGCAGGCCAGTGCCTCTTCCTTGGGTTGGCTCTTGATTGGTTGCTGGTGAAGACTTCAAACTCATGAAGCTAATAGTTGCCTGGTCACCTCCATTAGGTGTTGTGATTGGCACTTCACTTAGTGCAGTAATTCCCTTGGTTCAATCTACTTTTCTGGGCGGGTCATCTTCTTCAATGTCAGCTCGCGGGGGCTCAAACCCAGAAAAATGTGGGTGGGCGGTCTTGCGGTCCACAGGCCCAGCGGTCTGGGGGAATCCAAGTTCTGGGTTCAATTCCTGCTCCTGGGCCTGGGGTTCCAGAGGGGGGATTGTCAATCCTGACAATGACATTGCCAATGAGGAGGAGACAATGTGTCTTTACTCAGAAATGGTAACCCTTGAAGAGTGAATAAAGAAAGGTGCAGCAGAAGATTATGCACAGGTACATCAAGAAGACCTTAATTTGGCTCAATGTCAAGGAATCATCAACATAGATGGGCTTACATTCAATTTTGCAGGTTTCAGGAATCATTTCAGCAGGAGGAGAAAGATATCCAGGAAATTACAGAGGTGAGAAAGCAGAATTTAGCAATCTGGTTATTACAAACCTTATTGGGAAATATTGAAATAAGTGAATCATTGAGGCAAGATATTTATTGAGAGTAAAATATCAAACTACTAAGGTAGTTTGGTGGGGACAATTGTTACTTAAAGCCTTTGGATGCATCTTGATGAGGTGGCCTCCTTGTATGTAATATTTAGACAGCTTACAGATACCACCAATGGTGGTTCTGTAAGCTGTTACCTAACATCCTTTGAGGTCAGGATTTTGTGACCAACAGGTCAAAGATGGGAAAATTGGGTGTGGGGCATCCACACCCCACTTGGACCCAATTTCCTGTGACACCATCCACTTCTAATTGATTGTTAGATTTAAATCTACAATTGCTGCAAGCAGGCAGGGCTTTGGGCCGGGTTTCCTTGGGTAGTGGCGCTTTGGCTGATCCACACCCAGGAAAACCATGGCCATGATATCTTGGCAAGGACTAGAGAAATAAAAATATATAAGGATGTAAAGGAAAGAGGATTGAGGTGCCTCCCTTATTGTTCAGACAAGTACAATTATCTGCCAGCATACTTTGTCCCCATGACTCCGCCCTTAACCCTAAGACCAAACTGCCCAATGGAACCCTCTGCTGCCACTGAGACCACAACCACTTAACTGTTTGGAGTACTCTACACTACTTTGACAGGATTGGTGGATTCCATGGTCCCTAACTCCAGACCCTGGTCTTTACTCTGGAAATCTGTATCTTACATTATCAAGTTAGCACCCATTCTATGGTGGGCTTTACCCATTGGCTTGGCCACACCTTGTCCCAAACCGCCTAATGCCTCTACCTATGCCTGGCTTCCTGACACCTGCCATCATCCTAAAGGTAAACAAAAAACAACACTCACCTTGTGCAAGGGCTTGGAAAGCGCAAACAAGATAAAGTCTTCCATCACAACTGCCTAAGGCCCTGCAAAGCAAGACAAAAACAATGTGAGATTGTTTTACCTGCCACCAAACAACAGCTGGTGCAATATGACGCCCAGGCTCCCAACGACCTCCCTGACAACCTGCCCCCAGAGGAGGCCAACCTTCAGTCAGGGGGTGTTGAAACAGCAGGCTTGACCCGCCAGCAAGGTTCCGAGTAAACGGGTTTGTGACCCGCAACTCAATTATCCAGTCACTCGGAGCCAGACTAGGAAGTCAACTCAAATTTCCAAATCCAACAATATGAACAAATGATGATTCCTTATGGTGGATACCTTGTTTTGGTGCTTGACTCATTACCAGGATCAAGCCACCTCCTTCATCATCCCACTGTGTGATCTACACAATCATGTTCCTGTTATCCATGACTCACATTAACTATATAATTATTATCTCTCAATAAAGATTATTATCTAGTTTCTAAATATTTCCCCCTTCTAATTCTGCTAAAACAGCACAGTTACAACATATATTTCATATATCCCTGATTGGAATAGTGCTAGGCATGATATCTTTACCTTCTCTAGATACTAAGATGTAGAGTTAAGTGCTGGAATTGGGGTCACATCACAACCAAAGGTCTGGATCCAGCATGGTCCATCCAAATTCATGCTCAGTGCATATAAAAATCTAAAAATGACATGCCTCTGTGAAGACTAAGCCAAGCTTGATGTTCAACAGCTTACTTTAAAGCTGCAGATCAGCTCTACATTTCAAGAAAGTTTAGAAAATCGAATGTTAAAACTTTTAGATTATTGCTGTAGCTTTGCTGGATTTAATAGTGATGCTCTAATTTTTTATATTCCTTTTTTATGTTTATACTTGGAATATGAAACTTTATTTTGATTAAATAAAGGTTGATTATAGTTTAAGAAAGTCTTTTTGAATAAGAAATTTAATTAGACAGCTGATAAGTAATCCCAGCCTAAAAATGCAATAAAATATATTGAATTGTTTCATTAAATTTAACTTTGTCTGTCTTTGGACATGGAGCCACCTAGTGTAACAGTGCCCATAGTTTTTCACACTTTTTTTGGTAAAAATTTCTTTGTCTCATAGTTTCTCATACTACCCTGCTATGCCCTAGTGACGATCATTCAATTTCATATTAGCTTCAGCCATGACTGGCTGCTATTGATCAGCAACAATCAAACGGATTTCATTTCTGGCCTCAAATATAAAGTTGGACCGGATGAGTCGTTTTTTCAATAAATAAATTTATCTTTTCTGAAATCTTTGAAGTTTCAAATTCAAGTCTTTATTTAAAATAATAAAGAATTCACCACTGCCTGGCGTCCATTCATTGACGACCTCGCGCCTCTGAACTCCACCTAAAGCGAAAGACTTATCTACCACGTTAAACGGTCTAGTGCGTTAAAACGCAACCCTTTAACACTAGTACACCATAATGACGAGTTACATCCCAAAGCTTCGTTGGAATCAAACTTGCATCAAAATTTTGATTGGATGTGACAACTTAAATTTATCAGAAATCTATGAGCTATCATAAAGTATCCACATATTGCAGATGAGTCATGGGGGAGGCCTTATCAGCTGCTTTATTCTGATATCTACCTCTTTGTGGCACGATAGGGAGCCTCGGCGTAACTATTTAAGACTGCAGAATATGAAGAGTTTCAATCAAATTGAAAGTACAACTGAGCCACACCTTTCAAGCTAATCAAACGCGAGTTCACATGATGTTGGGGCTCTCCTCGATCCTGAGTCATCTATCGATCCCCAAACAAATCTAGGGTATATTTTAAAAAACATTCTCTATAAATTACAAATTAAATTGTCAAAGGGTCAGTAATTTCCCATCAAACCCAATTCTCTTTTATGGACGAAGTGGGAGGAGCCAGCTACGCTGCCAGGCTGCTGGCCCATAGACAATACAAAAAGTTAACAGATGCAAGAAATATGAGCATAATCTAAAGCCTGTTTTAATTTATAGCATATAATTAATGTCAGTAAACATGACGATAAGATTGCTTGGCCTAATTTATCGTTACAAAGGCTTAAATTTTTATTCCTGCTGAAATTTAGATTTTGTTGATAAAGTGGGAGGAGCTAGCTTCATTACTAAGCTACTGGCACATGGGCAATGCAAAAAATTAACAGCTGCAAGAAATATGAGCATAATATAGAGCCTGTGAATAAGATTACAGAATATAATTAACATTAATAAATGTGATGCGATTGTTTGGCCTACTTTATCATTAGTAAAACTTTTTTTTTATTTTTTGAAATTTAGATTTTATTGATAAAATTTAATGAGGTTTTCAATAACATTGATATCTAGAATTGAAATGTTAAATTTAAATAGACAATAGTCTTTACATATAAGATATAAAACAATGTTTTATAAAGTTTTCAAGTGTTAGTATTTAGGTGTACTTAAGGCTGCATGAGTCAATTTCTGGCTCTGGGCCACTTGATTCAAAGAATTATTTAAAAATGTAAATATTAGGCATTTCTATTTTAGGTATAGTGGCTAAGAATCAAGAGCTAGTTGGGGCTGGACCAAAGCATCCTTAGGCATGATTGAAAATTTTTCATGGCTGTATTTGCCTGATTTGTTGGCTTTGGATTATGACCTGTTTGGCATCATCTCATTGGCTAGAGTAATTTGGTAGTCTCAAATTCTGTATTGTAGCCTGGTTGGCTTAATAGAGTAGCTGGGTAAGCTTTGTATTCCTCTCTTCCAGTTTTTTTGTAAACCTTACAATGGAGTATTCAGGTTTAACTCAGGAGAGTGTTTCTCAATTACTAGTAGAGTTTGTCTTTAACCACTCCTACTTTTATTCTCGGGCCTTGTCTGGCAGCTCGATGTTCTACTTCCGCCTCCTTGCCAGATCAAAAGCATCTTTGAACCATGTTGTCCTAGCTATGATATATATGAACAGGGTTTATGGCAGCATTACCTGTATCCTTCGTGAACTTCCTACCAAACTCATCTTCACTGCCTGCCTTGTGTTAGCCTTTAACTACCAGGAGGATTGCACATACACCATTACTTCATGGGCCAATATGTCTGGCTTTTCCCCCAAGAAGGCCAGGCATGCTATATTTCGAGTTCTTAATGCTTTGAACCATTCCATCGAGGTAGAGCCAAGCTTGTTTAAAAAGTACCTTGCGTCAGTTACTTACATTGCCACCCCCATGCAAACGGTCTTCTTCAAAGAGTATTGGACCCCTCCTGGCTCGCCTGGTTTCTCCCCACAAAGCCCTCCTATCTACCTCCCAGTTTCTCATCCACCTGGCATTCCTTTACAACATGAGATAATCAGTTATTTCACATTACCCCATGTGTTTACAATACCCAAATAAAAATTATCTTATATCATACAAATAATTAACTTGTTATATTTTACCATGAATATTTAATAATAACTAACCAAATACAGTAGTTTTCAAATTGTCTGTAAGCAAAATCAACTCAGGTGCAGAAAAATTAGATGTGAACCTAGATCTAATGTTAATAAATATATATTTATTGGTTCCTAATTCTGTTTGATTCTGAGTTGATTTTGCTTGCAGATGAGCTAATTTTTTGCAGATGATTTGAATCTGTGTCGTAACTGTGCTGTTTTAGCAGAGTTACAAGGGGGAAATATTTAGAAACTAGATAATATTCTTTATTGAGAGATAATGATTATATAGTTGATGTGAATCATGAATAACAGGAACATGAGTGTGTTGATCACACGGTGGGATGGTGAAGGAGGTGGCTTGATCCTGGTAATGAGTCAAGCGCTAAAACAAGCTATCCACCTGTCAGGCACCCACCCGCTAGGAAGTAATCTTCCTAGGTGGTGAGTGATGGCATAGGGATTTAATCTAGTTACCAAGGATCCTACAGGCAAGGACATCATTCCAAGATGAAATAATTATCCAAATACACAATATCTGCCTAACAGTGGGTTAAAATGTCCCAAGAAGAAGTACACCCCCAAGTAACACAGGAGAAAGGCAGAAGCCAAAGGACAGAAGACTTGGGGTTCGGGAATCTGAGAGGCAGATTGGTAGTTCTTGGTCTCTTCTTTGCAAGGTGGGTTATGTGATAAAGGTGTAGCAGTATACCATACCCCTGATATCACCTGGCGCCAAGAGCTGTCTAGAAATTGCACCTCTGGGGAGGTACCAGAATCTGCGTGTGAACCCATTGAAATGCTGGCCAATACAGCCGGCAGCAAGATCATCCAGAACACCCATTTATACCCAAGAGACTCCATAAGAGAAGCCTTGGGTAATCTCATGGTTTAGGATTTTAAGGCTCAAGTCAAGTTAATAAGAAGCAAATGATTCACTTTGGGTGAATGTAGACTTTATTGATTGAATAAGTAAAAGATCATAAGTTACCATCATTATATAGAATGTAAGCTAACTGATAGTCTGGAGATAAAAATAAAGGAGATCAATCACTTAGGGATGAAATTGGGGAAATTTGAAGAAACCTGGAGACCTTAGGCAGTTGAGAAATTAAGCTAGAATTATTTAAATTATTGTCCAAATTAAAATGACCTCAAACACCTTAAATTAATGCTTAACTCATTTGCCTTTTAGGCAGAAATGTCAGAGAGAAAACCCAGCTATTACCCAGCTAAAACTGGGGAAGGGAAACCAGAGCCAGCAAAAGAACTCAAAGCCAACGTCAAAGCCAAGACAAGAACAAGGGTGAAACCATCACATTCATCATCAAAATGCTTAAAAGCATCCATTGATTTGATTGCCGCAAACTCTGATTGGCTGGAAACAAGCTTGGAAGGTAACAATTTGTTATTTAAAATGTTAATAATTGTTTTCTTAGGTTGAAGAGCGTCTAGGTGCAAAGAAGACCTGGGTTCAAATTCTGTTGATGATAACACTGGCTCAAGAAGCAATTCCGGGTCCAGTTTAACAGGTAATATCAGAAATCCAGCCTGTGGGGGGTTCCTGGGAACCTGCAGTCAAATGGCCTGCGGGGCTGGCAGGGAGGGCCCACCACAATATTGGAGCTAACTTTACAATATAAGATAACAATTTTCCCAGGAGAGCCCAAGGTCCGCTGGCAGGTACCATAGAATCAATCAAGCCAGTAAGAGTGATGTACATCACTCCAAATATCTGGGTGGAAGTAGATTCATTGGCGGCAACAGATTCTTGCGTGCGGTTGGGCTGCAGGGTGAGAGGCAGAGTCATTGGGACCAAATATGCGGGCAGGTGGTTGTACTTGTCGCGGAATAGCAGAGGAGGTATAGTGATTTTGTGGCATTCCCTGTAAACAGTCTCAGTCTCTCTAGTTCTTGCCTCAGGGTCTTAGATTAGGATTTCCTCTAGGATGAACTCTGAATACACAGGGTTGGGGCACTCAGTGACATGTACTGGGCCGTAGAGAGCTCCTGGTGGATGATAAAGGCCGGGCAGCTGGTCTGCAGTTTCTTGGGGTTGTTGGGTGTGAGGTGTGAAACTGCGGGAGATATACTGTAAATGAAATATAACTAATATCAAATATGGAATAACCTGGTTGAACCAAAGGTTCATGTCACTTTATTGCAAGAATGACAATGGGCAACTTCCTGGCAGTCCAGGGTATAAGTATGCCCATCTGTCATGGGAAAACTTTTACCAATTTCTTTGGCCCGGGTGTTACTGTTTACCAGATTTTCCAGTCATTGGTGGCATCCATTGTGGGAGTTATTTTATTGGCTGGTTTGAACTGAGAATACTCAAGTTTTCTTATTGGGTCATGGGATTGATCATCTCTGGGCGGCCCGCATTCTATAGGAAGTTTCTTTGTTTCCCCTTCTGTGGTGGCCCAAGTTATTTTGGGGTCTATGGCTAGGACTGCCTGCTGATTGGTTGAGTTAACAGGAACCTTCAATGTGGGGAGCGTCAATGTGGGTGATTTTGACTCATAAAGCCTTAAAAGATTTCTCAAAGTCAAATCCTGCTCTGGTTCAAGCCCAAAAATCTGTGGGCAGCTGGTCCTGCGGGCTTGTGGCCCACCGGGTGTCAGGGTTCAAATCCTGTAGTTGAGGCTTTCCAGTAAGCATGGTCAATAGGAGTTTATCACTTGTGACATCATCCCCTTCTCTCCCGTTGCCCTCCTCCTTCCCAGCTCTCTTGTCCAAGTATTGCTGTATGGCTCCATGTGCGTTAGGCAGGTTGGAGACAGGTTCCCAGGTGCTTTCTTTGGGGGGGGGGTAACCTACCCATTTGTCGTAGTACTGTGGGGTCTTGTAGTGGAGGCAGTGCCCATGGATGTACTCCACTTTGTATTTGGTTGTGTGTCCCTCCTGGATGGGCAGGAGGTTGGTCTTGATCTTCTGGTGGGGAAGGGAGGTTCCTTCTTTCTTGAATAGCAATGATTGGTGGAAGAAATTGTGGATTTTCCAAGTAGGTGGCAGTTCTAATTTGTACACCACTTCTCCTATTTGCTTTATAATATTGTAAGGGCTGCAGCGGTGGTGAGCTAGCTTCCTACTGGGTAAGTGTAGAGGGACGTTCCGTGAGTCGGGGATAACTTCATTGCCAATCTCTTTTGCTTTTCCCTGGGACTCTTTTCTTGTCGGCAAACGCCTTGTAGGTCTTAATGGTGCGGGTCAGGTTCTTTAAGCAGGTTTCTTGGGTGGTATGTATTTTTTAATCCAGGTTTGTCCTGCTGTATTCTGTTCCTTGATGCCAATGCTAGGGTCTCATGATGGATCAAACCCGTAGTTGGCCTTGAAGGGGGACATGCCTGTGGATGTGTGGTCTTTGCTTTTATAGGCATATTGCGCCATGGGTAACATCTCTGCCCAGTTGTCTTGGTCTGCGTTGATGTAGCATTGGAGGTATTGTTCCAAGATTTGGTTGACCCATTCAGTTTGTCTGTCTGTCTGTGGGTGGTAGGAGGTCAACACACAACATTTTATTCCAAGGTCTTTCATCACTTGGGCCCAGTAGTGGGAAGTGAACTGGGGTCCTCAATTGGTGATGATTTCTTCCAGAGTGCCGTGTTGTGTCAAGATGCAGCCGTGGAAGTGTCTGGCAGTCTCAGCTGCCGTGCAGTGGGTAGTGGTTGGGAAGAAGTACACCATCTTTGTGAATTGGTCAACCATGACTAGGATTGTGTCAAAGGATTTTGAAGGGGGGAGCTCTACTATGTAGTCCATTGACACTGACTTCCAGGGTCCGCCAGCATGTCCAAATATCTCAGTAGTCCTTCTGGCTTTGAACAACGCGTCTTGGTTCTTCTGCAGGCTTCACAACCATTGATGTAGACAGCTACTTCCTTGTCCATACCTGGCCATACATAGTTCCGCTTGATGCTTAAGAGGGATTTATGTCTACAAGGGTGGCCGGCCATCTGTTAATTGTGGTGGTCAATCAATATGTTTGTTTGGGTTGGGTCTTTGGGTACGTAGATTCTGTTGTGGAGTAGCAGGGTAGCGCCTTTCAGGGAGTATCTTTTCCTTGAGTGATGGAAATCTGGGTCCTTTGTCAGGGCTTTAACTAGTTTGGTTGAATAGGTGTCTTGTTTCAGGGCTCAAATCACGTTGGGTTTGCTGGTGGCAATATTCAAGTAATTCAGTTGTATTCCTAGGCTGGCGGGGTCTAGTAGTGTATGGGTGTTGCAGTCCTTGATTTCTGTGGAGGAGGGAATCAGGTTGGCTCTCCTGCTCAAAGCGTCTGGTATCACATTCACCTTTTCTGGCTTGTAGTCTATGGTCAAGGTGTAGTCGGCCAGTTCTAAGGCCCATCTTTCTTGTTGTTGGTTCAGCTGTCGTGGTTTGAAGAAGTAAACTAAGTTCTTGTGGTCTTTCAGAACCTTTACCGGGTGTTCAGCACCACAAAAGTACCTGCACCAATGCTTCAATGTCTTTATTATAGCTAGCATCTCCTTATTGTATATTGGGTAGTTCCCTTCAGCTGGTAGCATCTTCTTGGAGTAATATGCTACAGGATGTAGCATACCATCACCTCCTTCCTGAAGAAGGACCCCACCCACTGCAAAGTCGGACACATTCATTTCCAGCACAAAAGGATTAGATGGGTCTGGCATTATCAGGACAGGAGCAGACGTGAACATAAAATTGAGGGCCTCAAACGTGGAGGTGAACTCCTCAGTCCAGACAAACTGGACCTTGTCAGAGCAAAGACGGGTCAGGGGCAATGTAATTTGAGAAATTTTTTGGATGAAATCACTGCAATAATTTTCCAGGCCCAAAAAACTTCTCACGTCCTTTCTGCATTTGGGTACTGGTCAGGCTGTCAATGCTTCCACTTTGTCCTGCGCCATAGCAAACCCACCAGTCTTCACCACATATCCCAGGAATTTGACTTCAGACTGAAAGAATTCACATTTCTTCAGCTTGACATGTAAGTTGGCCTGTGAGAGTTTCTCCAGTATACGGTCAAGGTGTTGGAGGTGTTCCTCATGTGACTTGCTGTATATGAGTATGTTGTCCAAATATGCAACACAAAATTGGTCAAGGTACTTGCCTAGGACCGTGTTGATCATCCTTTGGAAAGTACTGGGGGCATTGCACAAACCAAATGGCATAACTAGGTATTTGTACAACATATATCTGGTTTTAAAAGCCGTCTTGTATTTGTCTCCTTCTTTGATTCTGATCTGGTTGAAGGTGTCTCTCAGATCAATTTTTGAGTACACCTGGGCTCCAGTCAATATGTCACAAAGGTTTTCAGCGTTGGGAATGGGATAGCGGTTCTTCACTGTAATGTTGTTCAGTTTCTGGAAGTTCACGCAGGGACAAATTCTGTTGCAACTGAACCAATGAGGATTTAGTACTTGGAATTGGGGAAGACAACAGTCTAATAGAAAGGACAGACTAATAAGAATAAGGTATTGTTTATTGTAGAATATTGTGATTAATATACTATATGGGGAAAGCCACAAGACCACAAGGGGGGTGGCATAGTGGGAAGTTCCATGTAAGGTTTGTAGCCAAGGAATAACTTGTGTGGGGATCAGCAAGTCAAATTGGTAGCGCTCCTAATTAGGATGAAGTACCTGCCATTTGACATTGTCATCAGATTAATCCACAACATTAGATACGTCAAGGGGCGGCTCATCAAGCGCCCCCTGTGTATTGTAAGATATGTTAGCAGGCAAGTCTGGAAACTTGGTTGCAACACCCCCCTTTCCCCCTGCTTGTTGTCAGACATCAAGACCAGAGTCTGCGGAATGTCTGGGAAGGTCCGCACAAACAACTTTTGTGTGGGGATGGCGCAGCAGAGGCACAAGCAATCATGGTGAAGCTTCTTGGTGTTTCCTTGGGCATCTTCAAGTTGGTAGGTGTGATTGTCATAGACTGCAGCTATCTTGAAGGGCCCTATGTGGTTGGGTTCCAACTTGGCAGAATTGGGATTGAGGGTGTAGATGGGGTCATCTACAGCGTATCTAGCTTTGAGGTACTTTGTCCCTCCTGCAACCCGCTTGTGTTTGATTTCCCAGGCTTTGGCACGCCACTGGTCTAGGGATGGAGTTGTTACCAGGGGAGGCTTGTTGGGAACCTTGGACCGTAGCTTTCCCTGTTCAACCCCTGTCAGACTTTCAGGTGTCCCAAAGGCCAGGGTACTGGGGCTGAACCCTGTGCCCCTGTTGATTCTTGCTTGCAGGATAAGTAGAGTGGTGAGCAGGTGTTCAGTCCATGTGGTGTTAGGGTGCTCTTGTGAGAGCTTGGCAATCAATTGAACCAGTGAGCCATTTAACTGTTCCACACGTCCATTGGCTTGATTATGATAGAGAGTTGTAACTATACATTGGAGCGCGTTCTTGGCACAGTATGCCTTCATGACATGCCCAACAAGTTTAGGGCTGCCATCTGTGATGAAACGTTTGGGTTGCCCAAAGCGGGCCACAATTTCCTTGCCAATAAAGCAGGTGATGGTGGTGGCGGTGTGGGTGGTTGTTGCCCAGGATACTGGCCAGCAGGTGAAGTAGTCAATGGCAGTTATGATGTATTTCTTTCCCAGTCTGTCTTTGGGGAGTAGCCCCACAATGTTGAGGGCCCACTGCTCAAAGGGTTCCATGGCCTTGATGGACAGGACAGACTTGGGGGTGCAGGTTTGGACGTGTTCTTTTCGCACAACACACACGTTTTGAGGAGATCCAAGATATCTTGATGCATGCGTGGCCACCAAACCTTCCATTTCATGATCTCAAAGAGGTTACGCCCTCTGATGTGACCTGGGGTTTGGTGGTAGTGCAATATTATGTCCCTTGTTGCGTGATGGGAATGTAAGGCGTCTTCTCACCTGTCTCTGCCCGGCGGCAGATGTTACCAGCATTGGTGGTGAATTGACTTTCATTGTCCTTCAATTTGGAGATGGTGACTGAGTTAAGGCCCTTGTAGCAAGTTGCCTCAGGGCAGAGGTAGAGCATGGGCCAATCTGGATCCAAGCCATTGTCCCCAGTGATAGACACTACATAGAGTTGCAAAAGAGCGTCAGCTGTGACAAGTTCCTTCCCAGATTTATACTCAATGCACAGCTGGTAGGGGGATAGACGCTTGACCCAGCCTTCTTGGCAGAGTGTCAAGTGGGACTGCGTGTTGAAGTACTGTCAAAAACTTGTGGTCTGTCAGAACGCGGGTTGGGAAGGTAGCTACTTCCAGGTAACAGCGCCACTTATTAACGCAGTGTACAATGGCTGCCAACTCTTTATCATGAATGGGATAGTGTTGTTCTGAGTCAGTAAGTTTTCTGGACTTGTATGCCACAGGAAGGAAGACGCCATCATCAGTTTCTACCTTTAGAATGCCCCCTATGGCCCTGTCAGAGGCATCAGTCTTGAGTTTGTACTGTTGGTTACAATTGGGAACTGCAGTACTGGTGCTGTTGTGAGCCTTTGCTTCAAGGTCTCAAAGGCTTGATCTCTGACGGGGGTCCAATGGAAGCGCTGTTTGGTATTGAGAAGTTCAGTGAGAGGTGCAATTAGTTCTCTGCAATTGGGAATGAACTTGCATACGTAGGCAACCATGCCTAGGAATGTCCGCACCTGGCCCACATCAGTGGGGGGCAGCATGCTGGTGATTGTCTTGATTTTGGCAGGGTTGGGTTTAATCTCTTGGGCAGAGATGGTGTGCCCAAGGAATAACAGCTCAAACTTGAGAAACTTGCATTTGGAGGGTTTAGCTTTTAGCTGGTTTTTTTGAAGAGTGTCAAGGACAGCACAGAGGTGTTGGAGGTGCGTGGTTTGATCTTGACTGAAAAAAATTATGTTGTCAAGGTACACAACCACACACTTTCCAATCAGTTCCTCAAATGCTTTGTTCATCAACATGGCAAAGGTGGAGGGAGCATTGGTCATTCCAAAGTTCATGACGCGACACTCAAACAACCTGTAGTGCATGCAGAAGGCAGTTTTTGCCTCATCCCCTGGTGCAATGTGGACCTGGTTGTACCCTGCAGTGAGATTAATCTTGCTAAAGACCTTCACACCTGCAAGTGTATCAAACAGGTTGTCAATCAGTGGCAGGGGGTACTTGTTCTTAACTGTCACCTCATTTACGGCGTGGTAGTCTGTGACCAGGCAAAGGGGCCCGTCCTTCTTAGCTACAAAGAAGACAGCTGCCCTGTATGGAGAGAGTGAGGGGCAAATGAAGCCCTTATCAAGCGCGTCCACAAGGTGATGGCGGAGGGTTTCATCTTCCTTTGGTGTAAGACAGTATAATGGTTGTGCTTTAGTTAACAATCCTTGAAGTTGTACAGCATGCTGGATCTCCTGGGGAGGAGGTAGTTGTTCAAGTGTCTCACTGAATACGTCCTTGTACTCCTTGAGGAGTGCAGCGAGCGCTGGTGGTGGTGAGGTGGTCAAGGAAGGGACTGCAGACAGTTAAGCGCAGCTAACTTCAACTGAGCATTGGTTAAAGTCTAGTTCCCCCTTGAAATTGTACAGGCCTGTCTCTGTTATTATGACAAACACAGTATCATGGAGTAACTTGCTCATTTCCACAGGGTAAATCTGGAACCCCACCCCATTTCTGTTGAAGGTGATGACAGAGGTATCCCAATCAATGTAGGGACAGTTGTGCCAAAGCCAGTTGAGACAGCAATTACGTCATGGCTGAGCCCTGCCATGATTGGCCCAGAGAGCTTAATCTGGACGTTCCCCATTCTCACAGAGAAGGGTACTGTCTTGTGGATGATGACAACTCTGCAGGAGTCAGCTACTTGTACTGCTTTGAACCTGCTGGGCACTTGGTCTAATTGCTAAGAGTTGGCAAACACCTGGTCCACCATAGTGTGGTTGGCCCCGGTATCTATCAGTAATTTTTGGGTGTTCCCACGGAAACAGAAGGGATAGAACAAGTGTGTTACTTTATTTGAGGAGTGACTTGCTTGCAATACAGGGTCATCACTGTGGACTTGAAAGACGTCCAGGGTTTTGACTTTGTGAATGTTGTAGTTGCAGGGATTTTTTGCAAGCAGGGACTGAGAGGATGGGTCAGGTGGGGTTGCAAGTCCTCTTGTTGCTACAACCCCCAGGCTTTTCTCTGATCCTTAATCTGCGCTAGCTGAAGCTCCCCCCTTGCGGGGGCATTTAGTCCCATTATCCTGTTGACGGGGCTGGCAGCAGCCTACTTGATTGTGGCCATTGCCAGGTGTGGTACATGGTTGGGATGAAGCGTCACTGGTACGGCAGAAGCCCATTGAGGCCTGGTTGTTAGCCTCCACAATGGCCTTGTAGCAGTCATTGATTGATGTTGTGTTTGGCTCCAGGGGACAACATCCTGGAGGACACGGCGGAAAATCTTTATTACAAAAGATTTGATGTTTGAAGCTAGCCTTGGGTTAGCCTTCAGGGCAAAATTAAGAGCACATACCTTAATTTCCTGGAAAATGAGATGTAAAAGTCCTTTTGGCAGAAAGAACAGGAAAAGCTTGAAGATTATTAAAGCCAACACAAATGTGAATAAACTTAAACTTTATCGGGAATGAAGATTCTACTTTAAATAGTAGACAAAGGACAGAGATCACTCAATAGGAAGACAGAGTGGCTGAGGGGGTCACGCTGGGATGAGGTCATACCAGGATCAACCACAGACAGGTACAATAATCTGGAATGGGTGGATATTGAACCAGACCTATTTCCAGAAGGCAAGGAATTTCAAAACTTGAAGGCAAAACCAGTCAAATCTTTGCAACTATCAATATTCAAAGGCCAAATCAAAATAGCATTAATAGCGCAATTTACGACATCTCCCCCCTCAAGATTGGATGGAGGGAGTTGATACTTTGCGAAGGAATTTGGAGTGAACACGGGTAAAGGAACGGCCAGAAGATAGTAGCTTCACAATGTACTCAAAGCCCTTCTTGAAAGTGACCTCACAGGGCCCAACCCATAGGGAATCCAGCTTGTGGGCTCTACCACCTGTGCAATTCTGGTAGTAGAGAACAAGATTGCCTACTTGGTATTCAGGGAGGTGGGCTCTAGCAGCATTGGATGGAGAGAGCTCCAAGGCCTTAACCTTATAAGCAGTGGAGTAGGTGGTTGCCTGGATGTCAATGATACAGTTGGTTAGGTCTTTCATGTGGGTTTCAGGATTTGCAGATGTATCAAACTCAATCAAAGGGGGTCCCAAGATTGAGGGGGTAGTGGCCTCACGTCCATAAAGCATGGCAAAAGGGGATTGACCAGTCACCCAGTGTCTACTAAGGCGGTAGACAAAGAGGGCAGCAGGGAGGAACATGTCCCAATTGGCAGCGTCAGAGAGCGTGAGTTTTCTCATGATGGATACCAGGGTGGAGTTAGCTTGTTTGAAAGTTCCATTGGTGGAGGGATTATATGGCACAGAGAATGACTGGTGAGTTCCCATAGCTTTGACAATAAAGGTGATGAGGTGAGCATTAAAGTTGGTGCCATTGTCTCAGAGCAGAACTTGAGGGCAGCCATGTCAATAGAAAATGTCTTTCAGCAAGAAAGTAGCCGTGGTCCTAGCTGTTATATCCTTTGTGGCTCTGGCTTCAACCCGTTTGCTAAAGTGGTCTATAGCAACCAAAATAAACTGACATCCCAACTTAGACTGGGGGAAGGGCCCAACAGCATCAATACTCACCGTATGGAAGGCATGCTTTGGAGGGATGAGTTGGAACTGGTGTTGGGAGGGACAAGGACATTGGAGTTGGCAGGCATTGCAGGAGGCAAGGACATCAGGGATCAAGAGACGCATGTTTTCCCAGTAGAAGTTTTTGCATAACCAGTCATGAGTCTTGGCTATGCCTCCATGGCCAGTGTCAATGTGAGCTTGGACAATGATGGCTATCCTCATGCTAGGGCAAACGTAGGGTAGGTAGGCATTATTAACCTTTTTGAAGAGTTATCTATCACAAATTATAGTGTCCTTAGACAGGGTCTGTAGGGCCAAGTGGATGTCTTTGGGCTCAGTGGTCCAAGATTCAGGATATCCTATAAGTTTGTATAGTTGATCAGCATCAGCAGGATGGATAGCCAGGATTGGCATCCTTGACAGGCCGTCAGCATTCTGATGTTGGGCCCCAGGACGGTGTATCACAGTGAAATCATACCCTTGTAAACGTAGAGCCCAACACGCTAGTCAATCTTCAGGTTCCTCTAGCTGTTGTAACCATTTGAGGGAGGAGTGATTGGTGACTACCGTGAAGTGGATTCCATAGATGTAATGCCAAAACTGCTTTACTGCATGTAGCACCGCCAGACATTCCTTCTCAGTGACACTGTAGTTCTTCTTGTGCTTATTGAAGACTCTTGATGAGTAGGCTACAGGTTGATCTACACCTTCATTGTTAAGTTGGGCAAGGATAGAGCCCACAGCTACACCACTAGCATCTGTATACAAGATGAACTCTTTATCATAATTAGGATATACTAAGATAGAAGCCTCCTTGAGCTTGGCCTTCAGTGCTTTTAATGCTTGTTATTGGCTGTCAGTCCATTCAAAGGGGATGTTGCAAAGCAATTGAACAAGGGGTTTGCTCAGTTCAGCAAAGTCAGGGATGAATTGTTGGTAGTAACTCATCATACCAAGGAATACTTGAACCTCTTGAAGATTTGTGGGAGGTAGCATCTTGTCAATGACTTCCACCTTGTTATTCATGGGGAGGATTCCAGTCTGAGTGACTTCATGTTCTAGGAACTCAAGACGTTCCTTGAAGAAGGAGCACTTGGAGGGTTTGAGTTTCAAGCCAGCCTCACAAATCTTGATGAAGACAGCCTTGAGATGCTCCAAGTGGTCAGTAAAGGTAGCGCTGAATACGGTGATATCATCAAGGTACACGAGGACACAAGAGAGTTTTAGGTCTCGTAAGATGGAGTCCATAGCCCTTTGAAATGTGGCAAGGTCATTGCATAGTCCTTGGGGCATACAAGTGGGTTTGAATAGGCCTTCTGAATTAATAAGCACAGCCTTTTCTCAATCTTCAGGAGATAAGTCAACCTGCCAGTACCCCAAAGCTAGATCCATGGCAGAGAAAAACTTGGATCCACCCAGCCGTCTAAGAGCATTGTCAAAACTGGGCAAAGGGTATAAATCTTTCTTAGTGAGAGAGTTTAGGCGGTGATAGTCCATTACAATGCGGTGTCCCCCATCTTTTTCTTTAGGATCAGTAACGGGGAGGCCCAAGGACTTTGGGAAGGAGCCAGTAACCCAGTGTCTAGAAGTTGCTTGAGTTCTTTTGACACTTGAGCATCTTCCACCCTACTACAGCAATATGGTTTAGCGCAAAAAGGGGGTGCATTTCCAGTATCAATCTGGTGGATGACTCCTTTAGCTAGGCCATAGTCCGTAGATCCAGAGGCAAATATGTCACTGAATTGATTGAGCAGGTCCAACACGTCTTTTTGTTGAACAGGGGACAGTTGGGAGAAATCAGCAGCAGTGAACAAGGAGAGAACTTGAGGATCATCTTCAGGTAGGTTGAAATCACTGAAAGTTCCAAAGGGGTAGAGGGAGGATACTTATTCTGCTCCAAGTACATGACCATGACCTACAACCTGGCCTCTGGTTACTTGCATGGGCAGGGCTGTCAGGTTAGCAAGCAGTAATTGTACGGGCTCTTTGTGGGTTTGGTCTAAAATCCCAGGACACAGGCAAGGCTCAGTACAACTTAAGGATTCAGGTGAGTAAAGTTCCAAGAAAGACTTTTCAGGTAGCTCATAGGAAATCTGGGAATCAATCACCACTTGAGAGCCTGGGGGGATGGTGATAGCAGCTGGCGCTAGCAGAGGTACCCCTTCTTACGCAGGGCAGGAAGGAGGAGGGGTACACATGTTGGAGGAGTGAGTCCTATACTTGAGTGAGAAGATACCCGTAGGGTACTCAAGCACGCAAGTTTTAAGACATTTTCCTGGAAGGCGCAGAGGTTCTTCAAAAATCAAAGTAGCCTCATATCCCAAGAGCAAAAGGTATCCATCTTGTAAGTTTACAATTCCATTATATTCTCAGATGAATTGAGTACCAACCAAGAGGTCATAGCTTTCGTTCTCTAGGACCACAGCAGGGGAAGCAATAAGGAGTTTCCCAAACCTCATGGATAGAGCAGAGTAGGCATCAATGGCTCAAGTTTGGGCCATGCCAGCTGTGCCATACGACTGCGTGTAGTTGGGGTCAGGGGCCAACTTGAGTTTCCTCATTAGTTTGGAAGATACTATGTTGACTGGGGAACCTGTGTCCAAGATGGCTTTGATCTTAACCTTTTGGATTGATACTTCTACGTGGGTTGTATCTTTCCCAAAGGGAGGCAAGACTGGCAACACATCTTGCGCAGCCTCTAGCTCTTTTTCCCATTTGGCCAGCATACGTCGTAACGCAGGAATTTCCTTATACACAGTTTGTAGTGGGAGAGATACAGTTACATTGTGGAAAAGAGCTTCAGCTAGCTTGGCTGCTCCCTCAGAAGAATCAACCAAGACAGGAGGTCAGTGGGCTTGGGCTAGGTAAGGGCAAGCCATCATGGACTTAGCTTCACTTGCAGGTACTTGAGAAGTGGTGGTAGTCTTCCCAGAGCAAAGCTTGTATGGGACAGAGATAGTTTCCAGAACAGCCAGGACGGAATAGCCATAACTATCAGAGTCTTCACTATCAGAATCTTCAGGCTCTGAATCACTGGAAAGATTGTGAAACAGATGAAGGATAGTCGGGCCAGACAAGGAGGGAGCTTCCTCATGGGAAGGAGGATCAGGCGGAGACGGGGGAGATTGGTCAGCAGAGAGCGTCTTGGCCTCTAAGCTGACCTCTCTTTTCCTTCCTGTTCCTTGGGATTGCAACCTTCCACTCGGGGATTAGTGAAAGTGCTCAAGTGGTGTCTAATCTGGCCACAGTTATGCAGCCTTGTCTCTTAGCCTGCCCACTAGTACCCAGAGTCATAATGTGTGGCGTACAAGAGGTAGTCCCAGCAGTATTGGCTTTATTCTCACGTACCACCATACCTCCATGTGTCAAATGCATGTCTTGCAAGAGCGTCTTAATACTCTTCATGGAAGTGAGTGAAGCCTTGTGTGCCTTAAAGTGTAGGCATAGAAGCTGGTTCACCTTCAAAGCATTTGAACAAGCTGTGTAAGCTTCCCGGGGAGTTAACTGTTGACTAGTAATTAACTGCTGGCCTTCAATGTAGAAAAAATCTGCAAACTCATCCAAGGTTTCCTTGGGTTTGAAAGCAATGTGCATAAATGCATCTTTCTTGACCTCCAAGCTGAGATCTCCTCTGAACTCCTCAATAAGGAGGCGCTTCATGTCCTCCCAAGTGACAATGGAGGGGAGCTCAGGGACCACGACTTCCTGGCAAGTGGGATGGAGGCAGGTAAGGATGTGTTCCTTCTTGAGTTTGTCAGTAGCCCTACACATTGCAGTTTTGTAAATGGTCAGAAAAGCAGCAATGGTAGAGGTTTTGGGATCAAATATCTGTTTGAAGGTTGGCTTATAGTTTAGGTCAATAGAGGAGGACAAGGACTGGCTGTTTTCACCAGGGTTGAGGACATTAATATGAGGGTTGCCCTCAAACTCAGATTCAGCAGCAGGTTGTCTATCCCAGAGGAGTCAAAGGTTTTCCTCTAAAGTGTCCAGGGTAGAGCTGTTTTGCCCACTAATGTCTCGGGCAGTGGCAGCAGCAGTCCCAAATTCATCAATCTTGATTTGTTGTACTGCCAAGGTGCCAGCAATCCCATTGACACGGGTAGCCAGGGAGGTGGTCTGAGCAGCCAAAGGGGATGCTTGTCCATTTAGGGTCTCTGTAAGGCGGGAGAGGTTTTGGACCTCTCTTTCTAATGTGTCTTGCCTATCAGCTACATCATTTGTCACTTTGGCAAGTTGATCTAGAGCACACGCACAGTGGACCTGGGATTGACCTTCTAGATCAGGGCAACAACCATGATTGTCAGGAGCAGGAGTATTAACAACTTCACCTTCCTCTTCATCTTCAGATTCAGCTGACAAATCTTCAGAATTAGAGAGGCGTTGTATTAAGTACTCAATTTCACCTTGTAAGGTAGCCACCTGATCAGTGAGGGAGGCAATACAAGGGTCAGGCATAGGTTTGCCTGGAAGGGGGTTCTGCACAGAAGCTTGGCGTTGAGTGGTAGCCTTGAGCTTGGCAATGGCCTCCCATACTTTGCTTTCAAAATCAGATGGGGTCCCGACAGGAGGAGCAGGAGGAGTCACCTCAATAGAGGCCACCCGGTCATCCACATAATTTTGCACCTGGTATAGAGTGTTGCCTAGTGCAGCCTTATCTAGACCGTATTGATTCTGCAGATGGCAGCCCCAAGTATTGACATGAGCCCCTATCAACTCAAGTTGCAAGTCGACATGCTCTCTGAATTGATTGAGTTCACTAACCCGAGCCTCAAAATCCTGCCGATGGTTAAGCAGAAAAGCCTTGATTTTCTCACACCAGGCTTCCTGATGTTCATCCAATTTGCATAGTTGATCCTTTATGTATCCAGGGAGCAAGGAGCAAAGGGAGTTCAGGGAGGCGGTTAAATACTTCTTTGAAACCAACAAGTTGCGCTGGTTGTCAGAAATACAAGCAAAGAGACTTTGTGACCATTCCTGGTAGGCCATATTTTGAGTGTGGTTGTTTGAGACAGCGGAGGCTACAGCATCTAACAGTTGATTTTGGGATCCCAAAGCAAGTTGATGGTGGACTAGGGCAGGTTGGATGAACTGGTTGACCAACACGCCAATAGTATCCATGGATTCCATCAACACATGGGGAGACCAAAGTCCAAAAGGAAGGAGTACAGGTCTTCAGGGGCGTACCTGGGACAGAGGCCAGGGATAGAATGCATGGCTACCGTGCCAGAGTGAAAAAGAGAGCAGGCGGCAGCACAGCTTGCTCATAGTTGAGAGAGAAAGCAGGAAGGGGGCCCACAAGGGCCTGGGAGACAGAACCAATACCATAGGATTTGCAGGAGCATTGGTGATGTCTTCTTCTAGAGGGGGACTAGAAACTTTAGGTTGATCTGGTACTTTGGAAACAAAGGGAGAAGGACCAGAGAATGCACAAGGGAACGGGATAACCAAGGGGCTTGCAGCTCCTGTAGTGGGCACCTTTTTGTCGTGTTTGGCTCCAGGGGACGACATCCTGGAGGACACGGTGGGAAATCTTTATTACAAAAGATTTGAGGTTTGAAGCTAGCCTTGGGTTAGCCTTCAGGGCAAAATTAAGAGCATGTACCTTAATTTCCTGGAAAATGAGATGTAAAAGTCCTTTTGGCAGAAAAGACATGAAAAGCTTGAAGATTATTAAAGCCAACACAAATGTGGATAAACTTAAACTTTATTGGGAATGAAGATTCTACTTTAAATAGTAGACAAAGGACAGAGATCACTCAATAGGAAGACAGAGTGGCTGAGGGGGTCACGCTAGGATGAGGTCATACCAGGATCAACCACAGACAGGTACAATAATCTGGAATGGGTGGATATTGAACCAGACCCATTTGCGGAAGGCAAGGAATTTCTGAACTTGAAGGCAAAACCAGTCAAATTTTTGCAACTATCAATATTTGAAGGCAAAATCAAAATAGCATTAATAGCGCAATTTACAACAATGGAGGTGCAGCAACCTACGGGGACCCGCTTGCAGATATGGGGTTTTAACCCATTGATGATGAGCGTGAGCAGCATTGCATTTCTGTTGGTCATGGCTTCAGGAGTGGCAGCAAGAGCTTGTTGCCAGGCAGCAAGGTACTCAGGAATGGAACCAGTTTGTTTGATTGCTAGAAGAGGAGTTCCCACAATAATGGGGGAGAAGATTTTGCTGTAGCGGGACTTGGCGGCGTCTCAGAATACCGCCCAGGTAACGTCAAGTTCCTGGCTGGCCCAGTTGGTGAATCACACAGCAGCAGTCCCCGTGAGGCAACCAGACGCAGTGGTGACCCACATGGGCTCAGGGACCTGACAGATGCAAAGGCGGGTTTCAGTAGATTGGAGCCAACTGCCAATGTTGGCCCCTTTGACGCCACCAGCAAAGGATTCTAGCTGAAGGTTGAGCATGCACTGGGACAGGTCTGACTGGGGGGCAACTGTGGTAAGTTTGACTCCCTTAAAATTGACTCCCTGGTGATTGACTCACTTAAAATTGACTCCCTTGAACTTGACACTATAGTAAAGTGAGAATTCAGCTTTTGCCCTGATTGACAACTGGAAATTGACACTTTTTTAATTAACAGATCTTGATGTACTGAAAAATTTTAATATAAAAATTAAGCTATACAGCAATGGTATACTAAAGTGACCCCAGAGAGCTCAAAATGCAATAAAAACAGTATCTTACTTAATAGAAATAAGGAGAAATAAGCAATTATTTATCATTTTGCTATGAAATTTACACTCTTTATTATAAAAATATTTTTTATTACCATAAAAATTAAAATTCCAATGAAACAAAAATAAACGAAAACATAATAAATAAAGTTATGCAAAATATGAAAAAATATTAATGTTTATTTGATATAGTTTATATAAGCATAACTGTGAATATCATATGTTTTATTTAGAAATTAACAAAAATTAAGATATTTCACTTACTTCCAACTATAAATATTCATCTCAAACTTACCATGTATACATAAAACAATTACTGCTATCTAATTAAATTAAAAAAAATAAAAATTAAAACTAAAAACTAAATGATCAAAGCTAATAAGTAAAAATTAAAGTTAAAAAGTTAAAAGTAAAAATCATATAACTGAGCAAGCAAGTAAGTTTATTCCTCGTCATTCTTTCCCCGTTTCATCTCAGCCCCTTCCAGGAGGGTAGTGGCAATAAGCTCAAGCTGCTGCTTAAGCTCAGAGGCCTTGTATTTGTGCTTGGCTGCACCCTGGATGGCCTTGGTGAAGAGGGTACAGCGGGTTGTTGGCTTGGTGGGGGGACGCAGTTGGAGAGATCACACAGCTTGGAGATGGTTTTCTCCTGCTTGTGCTGTAAGAGGGAAAAGACATTATTGAATTTTGGGTGGAGCCCAAAGTTGGTGTCGTGTTCTGAGGTGCGGCACAGACACACAACGGGGAATCCTAACCTTAGGATTGGATTCGTACTAAGTCTCAGTTAGATGACAGGGAAGGCAATAGCGTTTACCTTGCGGCCCTGGATGAATAATTTTCTACTAGGCGTGGCTAGAGAGAGGCGCAGAAGTACAGAAGACACAAAGACAAAAATGTGAATAGAACTTAATTTTATTGGTAAATTAGGAAATGGATTATATAGTGGTTAGGAATACCACAAAACACTACCAGGACGGTAGGATCACTCGCCACAAGCATGAGTGGGGAAAGTGAGTTGCGCAGTGTCAGGAAACCAAACAATCATATTTCCTGATGTAGAGACCAGTTCATTTCGAGAGTCAAAAGCAAAAGCGAGAGATTTGTCTTCAAAATGGCCCAACAAAGACAAAATCAAAACATGGTGAATGCCGTTATTCACGACAGTTAGCCTTGAGGTGTTTGTGATAAGCCTCTAGCCCTGAGGTGGTCTTGAGCTCACCATTCACTGCTGCCCGGTACACATTCCAGCTGGCCTTGGCACAGGCCTTGCCTTGCCTCTGCGTGATGACCTTCCCAATCCACTTGGGCTCAAAGTACTCGAGGAAAGGCTTGAACTCTGGGTGCTTCACTATGTAGGGATCCTTTGAGAGCACCTTGAACCCCATTGCAGTGTGCTCTGGCTTTAAAAAAGCCAAGGCACTAAATTGTGCCAGCACAAATCTTCAGGTGTCCAAAGTATCCCTCTGGCTCAATCTACTAAGCTCTGTGTGGGCCTGCACGTTACAAGCAACTGCTTGGCGGAGGTGGAAGTGGCACCCCTGCACCTGCCCACTAAACAGCTGCTCTAATGCATTGAACTGAGCAGGATCAAAGTCCATAATGCATACACAAGGCCCAAGAGCTCTTAGCCTCGCCTTTTCCTCCGAGTCCAGGGTGACCTGGTCCTTGTCAGAGGCAGGTGGGTTGGCGCGGGTGTGGGGGGAGTCTTCTTGGATTCATCATCATTGGCGGGAGGAAGGAGGGCAATTTCTTGGCAGAGGATGGAGAACACACAGGTATAGATGGCCTCAGTGGCCCCGGGAAGAAGGAAGAACGCGAGTGGAATCACCCGGATGTCAATCTGGGCATGAACCATCCAAAGCTGCTTGAACATCCGGGGGCAAGTGGCAAAGATACCATCAACTAGCCAGGTTGATGCCCTTTTCAACTCCATCAGGTTCTGCTGAGTTGAGTAGCAGATTATACGGTCCTTGGCTGCAGGCCTGTCATCATGAAGCAGAAAGCACTTCCCACAAGGAAGCTGCTTAAGCTCATGAGTGAGTGTGAGCTAAGAGAGGACGTCAGAAGCCTTGGGGGAGGGGAATTTGCAGCAATACACTTATTGCTGATGAATTTGACCAACTGCTTCTGTGTTGGTATCAACTTGAGATTGTTAGGTTTGAGATGTTGGATGGCCTTGATGGCCAGATCTGATGCGTGAAGATGAGAGGATGTGGGTATTACTTGCACAAGATACCACTTTAACATCTGAGTGATTAGATGATTGGGGGGCTCACAAGTGTGCTCCCTCTTCTCCAATGTTACTCGCTCCCAGCCCTTGGTGTTCAACTGGGCCCTGCAAGTCTTATCCTTGCAGACAAAGTGCTTGCTTTTGGTCTGCCGCTTTTGGTTGTTGCAATTAAAGATATAATTGTTGGCAACGTAACCAGGGCCACCCTTTACGGACATGATTGGAAAGTACCAGGGAAAGCACTTGGGAACTTTAAACTCTCTGTCCACGTTGCAAATGTTGTGGATAGCCAGTGGATCCCAAGCCACATGACCAGAAGCTTTAAACTTCTTGGAGTAATCCTCCAGCTCATCTTGGGGGTCAGATGAAGAAGGAGGGGAAGAGCCATTGGGAGGGGAAGGGGAAGGATTCTTTGAGGCCTGCTTGAATGCCTCCTTTTTCTTACCAGAAGAAGAGGTGGGCTCCTTGGCAGCCTTTGCTTTCTTGGTCCGGCGCTCCTTGGTAGGCTCAGAGTTGGCCTCTGAGTGATAAAATGAGTGGTCGGTAAGATCACCATCTGATTTATTAGGGGAGGATTTTTGGGGGAAAGGTGAAGGGGATGTAGAAGATGAGGGTGGAGGGGGGAGGGGTGGGAGGAGATGGGGTTAGAGACTTTGCCTTTGCAGGCTTCTTGGCACGCTTGGGGGTGGAGGCAGTTTCTTTGGAGCTTTTGGAGGCTTGGCGCTTAGGCTGCTGGCTGTTCTTGCTTGATTTTGTCTAAAGAAAAGTTTAGCATTGTAAATAAAATGATTGAGAAGATATTGTAAACACAAAGAGGTAAAGCAAAGCAAAAGTTGAATGAAAAGTATGCAAATAAAGTTTTATTTATAAAAAAAAACATAAAAAAGTAAATAAAAGCAAAATAAAAACTCAAAGTGTAGATATAAAGGTTAAAACATAGAAAATAAGTGAATTTATGATAAAGCATCAAAGATGTTAGGTTCAGCATAACATCTTAGTGTTAAATCAATGTAAAAGTTTAATTGAAAATCAAAAAAATATATGAAAATTATATGGAGAGCAGCAGAAAAAGTAGTAGATTATAATAGCAAAAAAAATTATTATGAGGACTTTTTTTTATTGAGAGTTGAAAATTCAAAACATAGTAAAGTGTAAAGTTTGGCACTGTTGAACAGCCAGAAAAAGCTGAATTCTCACTGTTGAGTATGCCGGAGTCGAGCAGAAACATCAAATTTACTATGTTTTTACATATAAAACTTGCTTAAATTTAAACCGGGTTTGAAAGTTAACCCAAAAGCAGGGCAGTTTTGTATGCTCAAAAATAAAAAAATACAACATAAGTTAAAAAAGTAAATGAATGGGAATGCTTTTATTAGTGTTTAAGTTATGCTGGAAGGAGCTGGGAGTGAATTATTTACCATAGTGTTGGTTAAAACGTTAAGAAGCTCTCTGTACTAATCCTCAAGTTAAAGTGTTGAGTGGGTGAGTGTTGAGTGGCGCTCATAGTGTGTCACATATTAATTTAGCCTTAATTCTGAGCCTTTGATTAGTCAAATCCGAAACCGATCAGGTGTCAAGTGGATAGAGTCAAACAAAGAAAGTGTCGAGTTTCAGTTTTTTATAAATTACATATGAAATCTCTTAATAAATTGGGCTTAATTTATGTGGCACCACTTAATCCAAAAACCGGGGAATGAAATAATGTAAAACAAGTGGGGTATTTGATTAATTTCTGTACCACTAAATCCAGTATAGTGGTGCTTGGGAGCCTAATCAACGACTATGGACACTAATAATAAAAATATAATAGTAAATAACAATTTTTATATAAGCGCATAAGTATTTTATTAATAAAATTAAAATTTGGCTTAAAAAGTGTTGAACTGGTCACTTTTGGGTTTAGAGTGTTGAGCACAGGTTTTTTCATTTCTATTAGTAAATTTACTTATAAATTGCCCCTTAAATTGGTATTTTAGCTAACTGATTTATTAAACAGAGGCAAGTTCGAGTAAATTTAACCTTGGTTTTTGGTTTTGAACCCTTAAATTACTAGTAAAAATTAGCTTAAAATTGGTTAAGCCGAAAATACTAATAGATTCACATATGCGGCACTCGACTCCCTGGTACTCGACAAAGTGTCGAGTACCAGGGAGTCAAGTTTAAGGGAGTCAAACTTACCACAGTTGCCACTGGGGCGGGGTGACACTGGCGTCACGCTGCCCGAGGCGGAGCCAATTGTACACATTGGTGAGAACTAGCTGGTCTTGATAGATGATGTACCCGTCGGGGATGTCCCCTCGGGGATTGGCAGGAAGGTCTCTTGTTGGGGAGTAGCCATACAGCCCGTACTCCGTCCTTTCTTGGGGGGATTTTGTTTTAAAATAGGTCATGAACCTACCGCTGCTACCACTGTTGCAACTGAACCAATGATGATTCAGTACTTGGAATTGGGGAAGACAACAGTCCAATAGAAAGGACATAATAATAAGAATAAGGTATTGTTTTTGTAGAATATTGCGACTAATATACTATATGGGGAAAGCCACAAGGCCACAAGGGGGTGGCATAGTGGGAAGTTCCATGTAAGGGTTGAAGCCGAGGAATAACTCGTGCGGGGATCAGCAAGTTGAATTGGTAGCGCTCCTAATTAGGAGGAAGTACCCGCCATTCAATGTTGCCATCAGATTAGTTCATGTCGTTAGATATGTTAGCAGATGAGTCTGAAAACTCGGTTGCAACACTTAATATAAGTTTTTCTGGCTTAGCTGATGTAGTCTATAAGCATTGCCATAGGATATAAATTTTCTAACTGAAAGATGTGTTTGATTTAGTTTGTTATATATGTTGTTTTGTTATGTTTGTCTTTTTTATTGTACATTTAAAACATTTATTTTTTGCCATTAGATTCCACTTATCAGCTTAAACTTTTTATTTTTAGTAGTATTTGAGTTAGTTGAGAAATCTCCTAACCAATTTGATTGTTCTCTATTTGCCTGAGTTCAACTTTCCTAACATACCTATCCTTTTATTTATAGCAAAAAACTTATGATAAAAAGCCATCCCAATTAAATTTTTTCTTTAGTGGTGTTCTAATTTTAAGGGTATTAATTTTTGGTAAATAAACATCAAAGTAGCTTTTAAGATAGATCTCTCTATAATAATACTGCAAATACAATAAACAAGCATCTATTAAAACACTCTTTTTAGTAAAATTGTTGGCTTTAGATATTTTAAAGTTGTAAGGTTAAAAAATATTTTTGAATTATGCTAGTTGGATCAAAAAAACTAAAAAAAAGTTGCCAAAATTTTTCTTTTAACTCTATAAATAAAATAATCTAAGCATAGAAACTAGCTTAAATTATTTTGAAGTTCATTAGTGATAATCTGTAGTTTTTGGCTGTAAACACTTTATGGGACAAAAAGTAAACCTTTTACAACTAATAAGTTCAAACAAAATAGAAAATAATTAAGAAAGTTAAAAGATAATTTTAAATAAAGTGGAATAATTTTTATTCTAACATTTGCTTAAAGCCAAAACCCTAGGCTTTAATTAATGCTAGTAAATTTGGAAATTTGAAAGAAAAACTTACCCTGCCCATGGGCAGCTTCAGGGTGAAAATAATAATAGGTAGTTGGTACAAAATTCTTACTAACCCCCAAGATTTGCTGCAGTGAAAACTGGGCATTTTTAGTATTTTTTTAGTAAATAGTAAATTTGACTTACAAAAACCCAAGATCTGCTGCAGGACAAAGGGTTGTGTTTTTTATCACAGTTAGTGATTTAAAACAATACTTACCATTCCCAAGAATAATTTCAGGGCAAAAATCTGGGCTTTCAAACTAGATTAGTAAATTTAATGAAAAAATATCTTACCCACCCCAAGATCTGCTGTAACTTAGGTCAATCTTAAAGGAGATGAAGGTTAGTAGTTTATGTTTATGCTTACCTGAAATGCAGCTTTAATTTTTATTTTTGAAAGGAATTATTGTTTAAAAATTTTAATTAACTTTTTAAACTGAAATTGGCTTCAAATTTAAAGCTTAATATTATCTTTAGTATTCTTGATGTTTTATGAATTGAATAGTTAGCATAGTACTTATTTTAAAGCTTACCTTTAGTTTGAATTGAATCTAAAGTTTTTGAACTGAGTAAGTTAGTATTGTATTTAGTTAAGCTTACCTTGATCGTCAAAATTTAATCTTGTCTTCTAGGCTTAAGATCATCCAATCATATTTGGATCGCCGCATCCTTTACACCAATCATATGTGATGTGCGAAGTGCGACGTCGGCCGTCGTCGGACAGGTTCGGACCTTAATATCAGCCAATCAAAATCAATAGAGACATATAAAGCTCCAATAAAAATCAGTAAGTTTTAATATTAGATTTTTATCTTCTTACCTTTTAATCGAACCAGACTATTTTAAGTCCAATTTTCAATAGCTTTACTTTAATCGACACTGCCACAGGTCGGGAAGCCGCGAGACACTGCTAAGTGTCTGACAACTCCTCCTGCGGTAGTATCAACTACCAAAACCTAACTACTAAATAGGCGCGACGCTTACCGTCGTTAGCCGTATCCAGACTTTAAAAAAAGGTAAGATTTTCTAATCAAAAATATAGTAATAAGCTCTTCTAGCGACTAGAGAAGCCCTGGGCGATGTTGAGTCTTACTCATCCAAATCCTTGGCAAATTTACTTGCCTCAATAGCTACAAAAGCCTGGAAATGCTAATTCCTATTGTTTTTTATCTTGGGCTTGTACTTGTCGAAAATGAACAACCTTGACTTGTTTGGTGACAACCAACCTAAGCGGCGCAAGGTTGATGAAGCTGACTATCAAAGATTCAAAGCACAATTTATTGTGATCAAAGAAAAACTTTTTAACAAGTTAGGTAATGACCAGGGTCGTCAAACCTTACAGGAGAATTTAAATTATTTTGGTCATGAGGATTCAATTGCCATCATCCGAGAAAGCAATCTACCTGATTCAGATGTTATCCGCCTAGGTATCCCACTGTGTGAAGGGCTTGGTGTACCTGCTAGTAAGATGTACTTTCTGCTTGTAACTTGCTGCATTGATGAAATTGTGGAAGCTATGTACAAGGGAGCACCAGAAAATCATAAACGGTAATTTTATTTCTGCTTTTATAATCTCTGTTTATATATGAGTAAACCTAGTTAATTAGCCTTGCTGACTTGATGCCTATACTGGATGACTTTGTTGGAACTCGGTTTTTTAATCGAATCACCCTGGCTGCTCTGGATATTCTTCCCAAGCCTGATATTTTAACTCAATACTATCCTATTCTTAATGATGAAGAGGCTATGGAGGTAAAATTTCTCTCTGCTATTTTACTATTGCTACATTGTAAGGTTTAGAAGTCTGATCATTCTATTTTAGGTTTGTCCTTTGAGAATAAAGCAGCTGTTATGGAAAGACAATCCATTGAAATTCAAACAGCTTGTTTTCCCTCTCATTAGTAGATATGTGTCAGATACTCAGATTGAGGAGCAGTCTTGTGAAATTAACTCACCAATTATTCCACTCAAGTTGAAAGCTAGGTTTGAATTTTTTATTTATTTTATTAAACTAAATAGTTTTGTACCTTTTCCTTCTAAAATATTAATTGCTGCTATCTTTATAGGCAGGAGCACCCTGCACTTCTTGAGCTTGTTGATTTGGTTGGTAATCAGGTTGAGTTGTATAATTATGTAGCCGATGCCCTGGCGGGGATGTACTCTCAGCATGGTTCAGTTGTTTACTGTAACATGCGTTTTGATCTACTTATGGCTTTTCATCGGAGAAAGATCCCTCAAGTAAGTAGCTATCATAATTGGGCTCACTCTTTAGATTTATAACTCTGATCCTATCTACAGCTTTGTCTGGTGTCTTGATGCGGCAATCCTTAAAAATAGTCATTTCAAAGAAAGGATTCCGTCCTTGTTTCAGGAGTTGCATAAATGGCAACCCAAATTCAATGATAGCAATCATGCGTAAGTTTAGGTTTTTTGCCCCACTAACACACTCAGTGCTTTAGGAATGGTATTAAGAGCAAGCTTTGCAATGGATTGGCTTGCTCGGCAGGCCTTTAACTTTATCCGCTCAACTAACACTCCCCTCTCAGAGTTGAAGGTTGGTTACTATGCAAACCCTACTAACTAGTAGCTTGTTTTTGACCTTATGGAGATTGGTTTTTCATCTCGTCTGACAGCAAAGTATGGAGTCCGTGTAAGACTTAGCAATGATATCCCTGTGGCTATCTCGGAAATGGCAACTTACCTGAGGGATCTAACGGCCAAAGTTCCCTATCACAAAAGCCTAGCAGGTGAGAACCGATGGAACATTCTTGAGTCTATGAATACCGCTACCGATTGCAATGTGTATTTTACTCTTCGCAAGGGTGTTTACATAGCCGCTAAGTGCAATGCCATTGCCTGTGCTCTGATGAACCAGTTTGTACTTGATCGCTTCAAGGACAAGGACTATGTTTCAACATCGATTCTGCTTTCAGTTCTGCGCCAGCTGATACAGAAGGCAGAAACAGAGAGGCAAGAAGTGGTTTCTGTTTGGAGCAAGGATTTTGCCCCTGGGTTCATCTTTGACAAGCCCAAGCGTACAAACATGTCATTTTCTCATACACAGGGAATAATTGATCCCTACCTCCCTC
Organism: Entomophthora muscae; assembly: GCA_014839935.2. Lineage (NCBI taxonomy): Eukaryota > Fungi > Entomophthoromycota > Entomophthoromycetes > Entomophthorales > Entomophthoraceae > Entomophthora > Entomophthora muscae. The sequence continues at coordinate 245,470 of QTSX02003653.1, forward strand.
TGTTCCGCTCAATCCTCATGATTCACTACCAACAGCCAGAACGCTCCTTTGAACTGCTTTCAAGCCAAACAGCCCTCCAGGTTATGGTTTGGAAGTTTTTGGTTCCGTTGGCCCTTGTGCATGCTCCTACCCATCGAGCAGTGCTTGATCTTGTCATCCATATTCAAAAATTAATAGTTGAAGACAAGTCAAGTAGTGTCCAGCATTACTCAAAGGCTATCATTGTCCTAGGTGAGATAGTGGAGAGCTTGCTATCTAATTGGGGGTCGGGCATGGATCCTCTTCCTGTCAATCCCCTGATGTTTGCGGACATTTACCGCAAGATTGCCAATTCAATGAGCATACTAGGGCCCAATTTTTGCTTTGGTATTAACAATGCACCCATCACTATGAAATTTCTGGAGTACATTTCGTCACACCAGCTAGCATAAGCATGCTCAAAGCCTGGACTGTGCTTATGTTCTCAGCTGTCTTTACCGCTAAAAATAAATCATTATGTGCTTAAACAATAAAGCTAGCCCTTTTAATTAATGTGACAAGACAATCAGTATCAATGCATTCCTGTCAATCTCCAGAATTTAATTATTTGCATAGTTGACACAATGTGTGAATTAAATCTCAAAGTTATAGCTGTTGTGTCTTTAATGTTTATTCCTTGAAGCCATTAGCAAGTCTGCCTCGTTGGGATCTTCAGACAACCAACATACCTTCCAGGGGTTAATATTGCAAAAGCTCAAACTAATCCTCTATTTAATATTGCTTTGGCCTAGTCAATAGCTTTGCATTGAGGTTATGGACCAGCCCATAAATTTCCTTGTGCATCTTGCTAACCATAAGAACCATAGTTGCCTATGTCTAGGTGAGGTTTTTATATTGGCTGCAGCTGGGGGTTTGGCATCGGTTTTTGGCTGGGCAGATGTAGGTTAGGGTTGTGGCGGCTGAAGAATGCATCAAACCCAATTTATTGGGGAATCATTGCATCTGAGCTGTCCCAATTTTGGTAATCAGATTCCCCTAGCTTAGGGGAATCTAAAATTTTCACAAAGGATCTTGAGAGAGCATATTTTTTCCTCCAGTACAGTAGTTTTAAAAGCTATGGCGACAAGCAAAATGAACTCAGATTTAAACAAAATTCAACTAGCAGGTTAAAATATACACTCTGTTAACAGGGAATTTTGGCGTTAATAGGCGTAACAGGTCAACACAGCAAAGAAGGACTCACGCGCAAAACGAAATCATTCAAAATGCAATCCAAAATACATGGATTCACAAACGAAATGGTGTGAGTTGGCTTTCAGTGTATATATGTTTACTATGTGAATCGGTGACAAAATACACCCACACATGGTGCGTCAAAACTCAATCCAAAAACAAAACACAATAGGAACTCAAAAAACAAACAAAATCACTCACACAGTTTGTGCAATGGATTGTAATCAAGAATGATACCAAGGCATCTAAAATATGACACGAGATCTGAAACATAAATTTTAAAAATATTGTGTTGGGTGTTTGAATTTGGCATAAAATCTGGGGAAAAGGGTGGAAATTATTTTGGGTATTCAAAAATGGGCGTTGTAAACCAGAAATAACTAATTAAGAAATAAAAAATCTATAATTGGGATATTGGGTGGGAAAACCTCTAATTAAATATCCATATTCAGATAAAAGCAAAAAATGAAATTAGGGAGTAACTTAATTGAAATTTATTTAGTATTTTATTAAATTTTAAAATGGAAGGAACACAACACCAGAGTACCAATGCACCCGTTGTGCGCCGCAGTTGCGGTCGCCCCCGTGGGTCAAAGAATAGACTCAGTACAACACAAGTGCCTACTCGGGAGGTAGGCGGAAGAGGAGAGTTCCATAGTGATGCTGCACTGACACAGCCGGTTCAAGGAGCACAAGCTGCTAGGGTGCAGAGCATAAACCCTTGGGTCCCAAAGCTGACCCGGAAGCCAACCAAGGTCACCACTACCAAAAATGGTTAGAAACAAGGAGGTAGAACTGACTTCGTATGTGTTTGACGCTGTGTACCAGCAAGAGTCGGTCCTGTCAGCCATGCTGGAGAAGGTGAAGCCTGTACTTGATACTAGCTATGAGCCATACATAAGCGGTGGCAATCAGGAGGACAACGAGGAGCCTGAATTCTTTCAAACTGATGAGGGACAACTGGTGCGCAAGAAAGTTGCAGCCTACTATAACAAGGTGCATATTCCCTGTGCCTTGCCCAATGCCAATGAGTCAATCCCCACCGCTAAAAAGCCCGCTCAGAAGCGCATCCCTGACATAAAACGCATCATCCTGCTTAATCTAATGCGTGAATCAGGCAATTACAAGGCGGCCACAGCCATTGTCAGGGTGGATCCCAAGTACGCCTCAAAGACCTTCAACAAGTTCCTCAACACGGATTGAGTCCTTACCGTGGAGAAATTCTTGCGCGTGTTGACCATGCTCACCAAGAAGCACAAATGGGCAATCCGCCAGTGGATAACCCAAGATTGCCATCTTGAACTGGCAAGTATACAGGCTAAGGTCAAGTCTGCTTTTAGATTGAGGCCTCAATTTTCTTCTATTATCATTTGGTCAAAGGAATGTGCTTTTCCTGGAAAAAGCTCAGGGTACCCCCATACAATTGGAACATCCCAGCCAATATCAAGACCCGGAAAAATTACGCTGAGGCGTACACTGCCCTCAAAGCCAAGGGAACGGTGAAATTTTATTATATCAACAAATCAGCATTTGCCTCGTTGATGCGCAATGAGTATGGGTATGTCCCCAAAGGCTACAATGACGGGATGGCTTGTCGTGCTGCAGTCTGCGGCACAGTCTATTTGATGGTGGCTCTCCTCAGTCCAGAGGGGGTCAAGCTGTACCAAATGATATTGTGATCTCACAATAGCCAGACCTTCCTATCATTCCTCTGATTGGTCCAGGAGCACCTGAGGCGCACAAGCCCGGGCTTCACCAACGTCATTATGTTGGACAACGTTGGTCTCCACAAAGTGGCTGACATTCTTGAGGAATTCTCAATGATCAACACCAGCATTACTGTGGGCCCCCAGCAATTGGCCACGGCAAATTTGCGCCTTCTCTTCCTCCCAGCCTATTTACCCTTTCTTAATCCCATTGAGGAAGTCTTTGGGTGGCTCAAGCAAGTTGTCAAGCAAGGAACCCCAACTGGGACCAAAGACCTGTTTAATTTGCTGCAGGCCGGGATCCACACCCTCCCAGCTGAGACTGTGGCCAAATTCTATGGCCACACTGATTTGTTCATCCCCGCTTGCCTTGCCAAACAGCCAATCAATTAAAGGCTTAGCTTGTCCAACTTTTTTATATTCTCTAATTTATTATTCAAGATTTATTAATTATCATTTTATATTTAGATGTTTCTAAGCTCACAATTGCATTCAGCAGGACCATCAATGAAGGTTAGTAATTTATTTAATTATAATCATTTTTATTATTGCATCCAAGGGTATCCCAAATGCTTGATAATGGATTACGCGAACACATCAATATCATTTTTTGCAAATAAATATAAAAAGGAAACTAAAAAATGTAAATCATACAAATTAGAAGTAGATTTTATTGACATATATTATATGCTTTTATTAAAACCTTCCTTGGAATTTATTTTGTAAGTAATGTTTGCTAAAATATTATTTTATAAAATTATTAATTATAATAAAAATAATCTAAAGGGTAAATATATTTATTAGAATTGAGGACATATTAGGAGCGCCTATAATGGGTTTGGCGGTATGTACCCACCCCGCAATAATGGTGGCGCACAACCTCCACCGCCACACCATGGACAGTGAATACACCCTGGTTAAAATACTCCCGCCTGCTGGTGAAAGGCAGAATAGTTAGGTGGGAGTGAAGCAGCAGCTTCTCAGGCGGGGCCACAAACCTGTAGATTCCAGCCAGGACCAGGGCGTCCTGGATAACATGGTCCACTGAGTCATATCTGGGGGGGGGGACCTTCTTCCCGTCGAGTGCAAGCCGGGCCTTGTTGATCCCCAGAAGGACCCTGTCCAGGTTCTCCACGCTGGCGCTCATTCCGAAGTAAAACAGGAACCCCAGGTAAACAACGAGGTGAAGCCTTTGCCCAGAAAAGGCTTCCGTAAACTCGCATAATTTATTGTATACTGCACTTATTTTTTCTCATGTTTAGTTTTGCCAAAGGTAAGATTCATAGCTTCTGGGACCCCCGTCTCGTTGGCACTCCAGGCCAGCCCGAAGTCCACCAGGAGGATTTTAGTCTTCTTCACAGCTGTTGCATCCGCAACAGTCAGTTTTTCTATCGCGCGCCCAAAGTTCTCCAGCAAGTAGGACAGGGTGTGCTCCACCGGGAAGCAGAAGTGAGCAGTCGCATGAGCCCGGCCCATCTACGGTATATTCTTGAATGGGAGTGTTGCCAGGACGTCCCAAACAAGCTCAATGGAGTTTACACAGTAAACTCCACTGAGGTTAACTGGGTCCAGGCGGACCAGTTGAGCATCCTTGTAGGCAGTAACTGCCCACTCAGATGCCCCCTCTTCATGTTTCAGCCCAGCCAATGCCTCCCTGGACATTGGGAATGCACTGTGAATCCTATCTTTGAGCTCCTGCAAGACAGGGGGGACAGGAAAAGCTGCTTTGCCACGTGAGTGGCAAAATTTGAGTAGAAGGTGGGGGGAACAAAAGGAACCAGGACCTGGCAGAGTTTGCCATCAACATCTTCTAAAAAAGGTAAGTATTTATGAATTTTTATTAAATGTATTTTCTTAGGTTACCTTCTTGGGTTTCTTCTTTGCTGGCGGCTTTGGCAGGCTTTGCCATCCTTGGTGCAAGCAGTTGTGCGGGCGTCTCAGTGTCCTCCTTGCGGGCCCTCTTGGCGGGTTTGAGATGTGCATACATCTCAGGGTCGTCCGTCCAGACAGACGGCGCAGAGAGGGCAAAGGACTTGAATTGCAAGCCTTCAACCACTGTCTTCTGAATGTTGAGTAGGCGCTCTATTGTCTTCTCAGGTGTGTCCGGTATTTTGGTCATCAGTGACTTGGTGGACACCTTTTTGATTTTGTCCCCTTCAAGGACAGCAGACTTCACTTTTTCCTTGACCTTGAAGTCAATTTCTTTGATTTTGGCAATTGCCAAGTCAAGGTCTTTTAGAAGTTTTTCCAATTTGCTCATTGATTTTTTACTAACCTTTTCATATGTTTTTATAGCTCTTGCCCCAATAAACTCTGTATTATTTTGATACAATTGCATCTTTGTTTATTCCTCTTTGTTTTCTCATTTACTACATTATCCCATCTTTTTACCCATTTTGTATATGTTTTACATACATCTCAATATGTGTTGTTTGCTTTGTGTGGCATTGTTTCCTTGGTTACCATATTATTTTTGGCGCTTGACACAGCCCCTTGTGAAAATATTAACAATGACTTGGTGATCAACTGAATTTGAATTAGGAAATTATAGTGTTAATTGTATTTAGATAAAGTTGTTACTGATCCAAATTCAAAAGCTTAATAATAAACTTTAAGCCAATCAGGAGCCAAGTGATAAAGTGATTGTTGTGACATAAAGGGACATTCAATAATTCTTTGGTGCATGTGCACTAATTAATATGATTGGCTGGATATTTTTCCATTGTACGCCATTGCTGCTATGGCAAGTTGTTGATGCACTAGTGTTAACTCAGCGGCTGATTGGGCACTAGTCCATCAACAACTTGCCACAGCGGCAATGTTGTACAATGGCAAAACATCCAGACAATCATATTAATTAGCGCACATGCATCAAAGAATTATTGAATGTCCCTTTATGTCACAACAATCACTTTATCACTTGGCTCCTGATTGGCTTAAAGTTTATTATTAAGCTTTTGAATTTGGATCAGTAACAACTTTATCTAAAAACAGTTAACACTATAATTTTCTAATTCAAATTTAGCTGATCACCAAATTGTTGTTAATGTTTTCACAAGGGGCTATGGTTTGGTGCTAAAAATAACTGTGTTCAGGATCTAGATACACACCATAGTAAATATATGATTTCATAGAAAAAAGCTGAACATAAAGAATAAAACCAACTATAAACAAAGAGAACATGAACAATTGAAATTCAAAATAAAGATAATATAAATATAAAATGTTTGGTGACAGGGGGTTTATTGAGGCAGGGGAGAGTGATGCCTAGGAGGCAGAATAACGCGGGAAGGAAGACGTAGAGGCAGTGCTGGCCTGGGGGGTCTGGGATTGGGTGGGTTGGGCTTGCGGGTTAGGGGTGTTGGTGGTGGGGGTGGAGGTAGGAGGATTTTGCGTGATGGCTGCCATATACCGCTTGTCGTATTCCTTATTGGTCATTTGCTGGATGGATTGATAGGTGGCAGTGGCCCGAGGTGGAAGGCGCTTATCCTTACGTGATTGGCTGCCCATGTTCATATGGAAAACCATTTGCGCAAACAAGTCAGCCACCATTTGGCAACCAAAGAGAAAATTGTGATCAAGGACCCCAAGATAGAGGTCATTGAAAGCCTGAGGGCGGCACTCCCGTAGTGTATCTCCGATGTTAAAAAAGACAACATCACCCAGATGGACGTTGGCGTGGCCAGCTGGGTACACAGATGCTTGGTGCCCGTGTCCCTGGATGGCCTCAAGGGCAGTGGAGCTACCCTCCATCTGGTGGCTCAAGAAAACCTGATGCTTTGAATTTGAGCCATCCCAGGAGTTGAGCAATCCACCGAGGATGTGGCCGTATGAGTACCCATCAACAAAATCAGGGTTTGTCTAATAATAGACAAAACCCTTGGCCAACACAGCCAGAAATGCACCAATGAACATCCCTTTTTGACCTTCTTCCTTCCGTTCTTGGTGGCAGCTTTTCCCATCTCACCAAAGTCATCAAAAGCTAACAATAGCTTTTAGTAGGAGATGAAAATGACATCATCTGACAGACTAGTCAGGCATCGGACCAGGGTGGATTCAATGGCAGGATCATACGGGGAATCCTCAGCGCCATCCCATTGGTTGCCGGAAAAATTGGTAAGAACCCGTACAGAAGCCACCTTCCCTTAGATCCAGAGCTGCACCATGCGCTCAGACACCCAAATGCCATGGTGAGCAAGTTGCTTCCGGACCTGGGTCAAGGAAAGCTTGGGGTCCCACTGGAAGAGGTTGAGCATGATTGGGTATGCCTCAGTTCTCTGGGACTCTTGGGCCTTCTTGGGCTTCTTGGCCGCCCCAATCTGATTCCCCCTGTTCATCATGCTGTTGAATTCCTGCATGAAGTAGCTCAGGTAAATCACAATTGGTCAGCAATCTGATCCCAGGACAGACCCTGCAGGTTGAGTGCCACAATTTCCTGAAGAATTTGGGCAGTGATTATTCTGCGTTTGGGGCCCTGGGCGGTGGGAGCTGAAGCCTGATTGGCTGAGGGGGGCAAGTTGGGCAGTGGTAGGAAGTTGTTCCAAATAAAGGTTGCCATCCTGATTGGTTGATTGACGGGCAGCTTGTGCAGGGGTGGGTGTGGGAGCAAGGGAAGAGCTAGACGCTAAGTGACTCTCAAACAAGTCAAAGCCATATGGGTTGGGGGACAGGTACAGGTCAGCTTCCTTGTTACCTGCCTCAAAGGCTTGGGTTTAAACAGATGCCTCCATGTCCTGAGTCTTGCCTCCATTGAAGCTGGCTTGGCTGCTGCTGGCTTGGCTTGGCTTCTGGCACCGTTGAAAATATTGCTGTTGAAAACCATATTGAAAAAAAACCTAGGATAAAATCACTAAAAGTAGAAATTTTAAAATTTAATGATTTATTTTTATTGTAATCTCAAGTCCATATTTGGAAGGTTCTCAAAACCATTCCATACAAATCTGGAGCCATGAAAATAGATAAAATGCCTCTGTTCTTAAATTGGATAGCTGTTGATTGGCTGTTATACTGTTATTTTTCTATTTTAGGCTGCTCATACTACACATCTTGTGTGAGTTCTTTTTGGTTTTGTGTTTGTGTAATCTCGCTTCTAGATTACTCAGATTTTTTTTCATTTTGGTCCTTCTGTTGGTGTCTCATATGAATTTTGATTGGATTATAATATACTCCGGAATAGCATCCATCTATTTCACTTGTTGCGTCAGTTCATTTTGTTTGTGGGTTGAACTACACCACTTGATGTTTGATATAATTATGTATAATGGGCAAGTGAAATTTTGTTTTCGGTTTGACAGTTCATTTATTAACCAAAAATATCAAATTAATTGAATCCTGAATCTTGCGCGACTTGGATTTTGTTTAAATATGAAATCATTTTGTTTAAATCTGAAGTTTTTTTTGCTTGTTGCCATAGCTTTTAAAACTACTGTATTAACAATAATTATTTTATTTTCACTCAATGTTTGAATTTGAAATCTGTTACATCCAGCTAGTTTTAAAAGTTAAAGTACAAAGGCTCATCTATCTCATTTATGCAGAGCATAAGATCCAATATGAATTTCTGCTCCCTGGCAGAAGTGAAGCCTTGAACCTGGAAGAATCAGCTGCCCCAGATTTTCCAGATCTGAGACAGACAGCCGCTTTATTGTAAAGCAGCCATCATACAGTAGTTTTAAAAGCTATGGAAACAACCTAAAATGATTTCAGATTTAAACAAAATGATTTCAGATTTGAACAAAATCCAAGTTGCGCGAGATTCAGGATTCAATTAATTTATAAAATTTCAGTTAATAAATGAACTGTCAACAAAAAATGAAAATTCACTAGCCTATTATACAAAATTATATCAAACATCAAGCAGTGTAGTTTAAACCATAAACAAAATGAACTGACACAACAACCAAAATGGATAGATGCTATTCTGGAGTATATTATAAACCAATCAGGATTCATAGGAGGCACTGACAGAAGGACTAAAATGAAGCAGAACTTGGGCAATCTAGAAGCAAGATTCAACAAGCATGAAAAGAAATGAAGTCACACAAGATGTGTAGTATGAGCAGCCTAAAATAGAAAAATAACAGTTTTACAGACAATCAACAGCTATCCAATTTAGGAACAGAGACATTTTATTCATTTCATGGATCCTGATTTGTATGAAATGGTTTTGAGAACCTTCCAAATGTGGACTAAAGATTACAATAAAAATAAACCATTAAATTTTAAAATTTCTACTTTTAGTGATTTTATCCTAGGTTTTTTTACAATGGTTTTTACTAGCAACATTTTTGACGGCGCCAGCATCCAAGCCAGCTTCAATAGAGGCAAGGCTCAGAAAGTGGAGGCACCTGTTTACACCCAAGCCTTTGAGGCAGGTAACAAGGAAGCTGACCTGTACCTGTCCCCCAACCCATATGGCTTTGACTTGTTTGAGAGTCACTTAGCGTCTAGCTCTGCCCCTGCTCCTGTACCCACCCCTGCACAAGATGCCCACCAACCAACCAATCAGGATGGCAACCTCAATCTAGAACAAATTGCTGCCATCACCCAACCTGCCCCCCTACAGCCAATCAGGATTCAGATCTCCCAGCCCAGCACCCCAAATGACAAATCATCACTGCTCAAATCTCCAGGAAATTGTGGCACTAAACCTACAGGGTCTGTCCTGGGATCAGATAGCCAGCCAATTACAATTCACCCAAACCACAATAATGCAGGAATTCAACAACCTAATGAATAAGGGGAATCTGATCAGGACAGCCAAGAAGCCAAAAAAGGCCCCCAAGTCCCAAATCAATGAGGCATACCCAATAATGCTTGACCTCCTCCAGTGGGACCCCAAGCTTCCCCTAACCCAGGTCCGCAAACAGCTCGCGCACCATAACATATGGGTCTCCAAGCACATGGTGCAGCGCTGAATGCATGGAAAGGTGGCTTCAATACGGGTTCTTACCAATTTTGCCAGCAACTAATGGGATGGTGCTGAGGATTCCTGGTATGATCAGGCCATTGAATCAACCCTGGTCTAATGCTTGACAAGTCTATCAGATGACGTCATGTTTGTCTTGTATTATAAGCTATCAATAGCTTTTGACAATTTTGGCAAGCAAGGAAGAGCTGCCACTCAAAAAGAAAGAAAGAAGGTCAAGAAGGGGACGTTTATTGGTGCATTTATGGCTGTTTCAGCCAAGGGTTTTTTCTATTATCAGACAAACCCTGATTTCATTGATGGGTACTCATACAGCCACACCCTCAGTGGATTGCTTGACTCCTGGGATTGCTCAAATTCCAAATACTGGGGTTTCTTGAGCCACCAGATGGAGGGAAGCTCCACCACCCTTGAGGCCATCCAGGAACGCGGACACCAGGCCTCAGTGTACCCAGCTGGCCACGCTGACATCCATCTGGGTGATGTTGTTTTCTTTAGAATTGGAGATACACTCAGGGAGCGCCACCCTCAGGCTTTCAACAACCTCTATCTTGGGGTCCTTGATCACAATTTTCTCTTTGGTCACCAAATGGTGGCTGACTTGTTTATGCAAATGGTTTTCCATGTGAACATGGGAAACCAATCACATTAAGTATAAGCGCCTCCCACCCCGTGCCACAGCCACCTATCAGCCCATCCAGTCAATGACTGATGAGGAGTACAATGAGCGGTAAATAGCGGCCATAACGCGCAATCCTCCTGCCTCCCCCCGCCACCAACACCCCCCGCCCGCAAACCCAACCCATCTAATCCCAGACCCCCCAGGCCAGCACCGCCTCTACGTCCTCCTTCCTGCGCCATTCTGCCTACTAGGCATCACTCTACCCGCCCCAATAAACCCCTGTCACCAAACATTTTCTATTTATATTATCTTTTTTTTGGATTTCAATTGTTCATGTTCTCTTTGTTTATAGTTGGTTTTATTCTTTATGTTCAGCTTATTTCTATAAAATCATATATTTACTATGGTGTGTATCTAGATCCTGAACACAGTTATTTTTAGCACCCAAACATAGCCCCTTGTGAAAACATTAACAACAATCTGGTGATCAGCTAAATTTGAATTAGAAAATTATAGGTTAACTGTTTTTAGATAAAGTTGTTACTGATCTGAATTAAAACCTTAATGACTAACTTTAAGGCAATCAGGAGATGAGTGATAAATTGATTGTTGTGACACAAAGGGTCATTCAATAATTCTTTGATGCATGTGCGCTAATTAATATGATTGGCTGGATATTTTTCCATTGTACCCCATTGTTGCTGTGGCAAGTTTTTGGTGGACTAGTGCCCAATCAGCTGGTGGGTTAGCACTAGTCCATCAACAACTCGCCACCGCGGCAATGGCGTACAATGGCAAAACATCCAGACAATCATATTAATTAGCGCACATGCATCAAAGAATTATTGAATGACCCTTTGTATCACAACAATCAATTTATCACTCATCTCCTGATTGCCTTAAAGTTTATCATTAAGGTCTTAATTCAGATCAGTAACAACTTTATCTAAAAACAGTTAACCTATAATTTTCTAATTCAAATTTAGCTGATCACCAAATTGTTGTTAATATTTTCACAAGGGGCTATGTCAAGCGCCAAAAATAATATGGTAATCAAGGAAACAATGCCAACACAAAGCAAACAAAGCATATCAAGATGAGCGTAAAACATATACATAATGGGTAAAAGATGGGATAATGTAGTAAATGGGAAAACATAAAGGAATAAACAAAAAGGCAACAGTATCAAAATAGTACAGAATTTATTGGGGAAAAAGCTATAAAAACATATGGAAAGGTTAGGAAAAAATAATGAGAGAATTGGATAAGCTGCTAAAAGATCTTGACTTGGCAATTGCCAAAATTAAAGAGATTGACCGCAAGGTCAAAGAAAGAGTTAATTCTGCTGTCCTTGAAGGAGACAAAATTGAAAAGGTGTCCGCCAAGGCACTCATGGCCAAGATTCCAGACACTCCCAAACAACAATTGAACGGCTTTTAAATGCCCAGAAGCACGTTGTGGAAGGCCTTCAATTCAAGTCCTTTGCCCTCTCTGCACCGTCTGTCTGTACAGATGACCCAGAAATGTATGCCCACCTAAAACCTGCAAAACATACCCAAACAGATGACACTGAGCAGCCAGCACAATTACTTGCGCTGAGAATGCAAAGACTGCTGAAGCAGCCGGCAAGGAGGAAACCCACAAAGGTAATCTAAAAAATTATAATTACTAACAATTTCAAAATAATGACTTTTATTTAGAAAACATTGATGGTGAACTCCGCCAGGCCCTGGTTCCTTTTGTCCTGCCCACCTTCTATTCAAATTTTGCCACTAATGTGACAAAACAGCTCTATCTGTCCCCCCTGGGTACAACTCGGTGGATCACGTCATCCAGAACGCCCTGGTCCTGGCTGGCATCTTCAGGTTTGCAGCCCCGCAAAAAGCTGCTCCTCCATTCACACCTCATCATCCTTCCTTTTACCAGCAGGCGCAAATACTTTAATACGGGTGTATCCACCGTCCACGGTGTGGCGGTGATGGTTGTGCGCCACCTTCATTGTGAGGTGGGTACATACTGCCAAGCCCATTACAGGCGCACTTAATTTTTCTCTATATCAATAAATCTATTTATACTCTACTATAATTTTATATTATAAATTGTTTTTCAAATAGTATTTTAGCAAACAAGATTTTCAAAATATATTGCGGAAATGGGTTTCATAAAAGTATAAAATAATACAGTAATAAAATAAATTTCAACCTTACAATTTACGTTTAATTATTTAAGTCTATTTTATATTTATTTGACAAAAGTAATTTAAATCTATTCACATAATCCAGTATTGAGTGTTTGGGATTACCTCAGATGGCATAATAAAATAATATATAATAAAATAAATAGATTACTTATATCTTTTGATGGATCTTCTGAATGTGATTGCGGGTGTAGAAAGATCTTAATATAAAATGATAATTAATAAATCTTGAATAGTAAATAAGAGAATATAAAAAAATTGGACACACTAAGCCTTTAATTGATTGGCTGTCTGGCTAGGCACGCGGGGATAAATGAATCAGTGTGGTCATAGAATTTGGCCAGTGTCTCAGCTGGGAGGGTCTAGATCCCGGCCTGCAGCAAATCAAACAGTCCCTGGTCACTGTTTGGGTTCCTCGCTTGACAACCTGCTTGAGCCACCCAAAGTCTTCCTCAATGGGATTTAGGAAGTGCAAATAGGCGGGGAGGAATAGAAGGCGCATATTTGCCGTGGCCAATTGCTGGGGGCCCACTGCAATGCTTGTGTCAATTGATGGAAATTCTACAAGAATATCTGCCACCTTGTTGAGACCAACATTGTCCAATACAATTACGTTGGTGAAGCCCGGGCTTGTGCGCCTCAGGTGCTCCTGGACCAATTAGAGAAATGATAGGAAGGTCTGGCTATTGTGGGAGCCTAGTATCATTTGGTACAGCTCAACCCCCTTTGGACTGAGGAGAGCCACCATTGAGTATGCTGTGGCTGTCACAGTAAGTTCCATAATGCCAGGTATTGTCTGTCCAAGTAAGAAGGCACAGAAGGCCAGAAAACCTGTATCAAAATTGATCAAGTTAACAGATTTAAACCAAACAGTTGATTGAAAATGGGTCACAGCTGCTCCAGTATGCCAGCTGAAACCAGCTCCCCCTTGTAAACCGACGTTGATAAATCAACGTAATATGAGGGTCACCCAATATAAGCTCATTAATTGGAATGGTTGTCAGAAACTGGTCACACAAGGGTTCTTTGCAACTTAGACTAGATACTTACTTGAAGATGCCAAAGAAATAGGAGATCAAGACTCAGGTGGTATTGCTTAGTCAATTTTTCTGATATATATTGAATAATTTTCCCTGTTTCAACTCTAAGAGTTGAGTCCTCCTAAATTTATTCAATAAAAATCAATTATCCCAAGTTCTAATTTTAAATTTTAAAATGCATCCTGTGCTCGGGTTGTTGCGGTATATCCTGTACAATCTGATTCTGAACAGAATCATTTCAGGAAGATGGGGCCCGGCATCAGGAACTTTGTTGTTGGCGCTGCAAAATGTTAATTTCATGCCAGCCAATTCTGTAACTCCTCTCTCCATTCCTAAAGATGAAAATTGGGTCACTCCTTAATGCCTGGAATTCTACGCTGAAGATGCATTGATGCTTTCCCAGGTCATTTATCTTGGTTTACTCTGGTTAGGATTGATTATTCTACTTAATCCTGGAGTTACAATTGGAAAATTCAAAAAAAAATCTGAAGCTGCGTTGGTGGTTAATAATCAATTCTATTGGATTTGGGTGGTTATTCCCCATCATTTAGAAACGGCATCATATTATCCAGTTATTTCTGTCACAGTGGTGTGGACTGCAGCACGCCAAGCCATCCCATCATTGTAGCCTTTGGGGACATACCCATACTCATTGCGCATCAACGAGGCAAATGCTGATTTGTTGATATAATAGAATTTCACCGTCCCCTTGGCTTTGAGGGCAGTGTACACCTCTGTGTAGTTTTTCTGGGCCTCAATGTTGGTTGGGCTATTCCAATTTTACAGAGATACCCTGAGATTTTTCCAGAAAAAGCGCATCCCCTTCAGCAGATGGTAGTAAAAGGAAATGGAAGCCTCAACCCAAAAAGTGGACTTGACCATTGCCTGTATATTTGCCAGTTCAAGATGGCAGTCCCAGGTAATCCACTGGTGGATTGCCAATTTGTGCTCCTTGGTGAGCATGGTTGACACGCGCAAGGATTTCTCCGCAGCAAGGACACAACCAGTATCAATGAACTTGTTGAAGGTCTTGGAGGCGTACTTGGGATCCACTCCAACAAGGGCCGCAGCCACCTTGCAATTGCCTAATTCACGCATTAGCTTAAGCAGGATGATGCATTTAATGTCAGGGATGCGCTTTTAGACGGGCTTAGCGGGAGTAGCTGAAATGGGATCCTGATTGGTAACAGGCTTGCAAGGCATGGGTACCTTGGTGTAGAACGCAGCAACTTTCTTCAACACTAACTTCCCCTTATCAGTTCAGTAAAGCTCAGGCTTCTTGTCCTCTTCCTGATTGCCATCACTGACATAGGGCTTGTAACTAGTATCAAGTACAGGCTTCACTTTCTCCAGCATGGCTGACAGGACCAACTCTTGCCAGTACATAATGTCAAACACATATGAAGTAAGTTCTACCTCCTTGTTTCTAACTTTCTTTGTTGTGGTGACCTTGGTGGGCTTCCGGGTCAGCTTGGGGACCCAAGGGTTGATGCTCTGCACCCTAGCAGCCTGTGCTCCTTGAACTAGCTGTGTCAGTGCAGTGTCACTATGGAACTCTCCTCTCCTGTCTCCTCCTTGAGTAGGCACTTGGGTTGCACTAACTCTATTCTTTGACCTGTGGGGGCAACCACAACTGCAGTGCACAACGGGTGCATTGGTACTCTGATGTTGTGTTCCTTCCATTTTAAAATTTAATAAAATATAAAATAAATTTCAATTAAGTTACTCCCTAATTTCATTTTTTGCTTTTATCTGAATATGGATATTTAATTAGAGTTTTCCCACCCAATATCCCAATTATAGATTTTTTTTATTTCTTAATTAGTTGTTTCTGGTTTACAATGCCCATTTTAGAATATCTGAAATAATTTCCACCCATTTTCCCAGATTTACGCTAAATTAAGCACCCAACACAATATTTTTAAATTTTTTGTTTCAGATCTTGTGTCTTATTTTATATACTTTGGTATCATTCTTGATTACAATCCATTGCACACATTGAGTGAGTGATTTTGTTTACATAGTGAGTTGCTTTTGTGTTTTGTTTTTGGATTGAGTTTTGACTCACCTTGCTTGGGTGTATTTTGTCACCAATTCACATAGTAAACATATGTACATCAAAAGTCAACTCACACCATTTTGTTTGTGAATAAATTATTTTGGATTGTATTTTGAATAGTTTTGCTTTGCTTGTGAGTACTTTGTTGCTGTATTGACACATTTTGCACATTAACACCAATAAACCCTGTTAAAAGAGTATATATTTTTACCTGAAAGTTGGATTTTGCTTAAATCTGAAATCATTTTGTTTAAATCTGAAGTATTTTTGGTTGTCACCATAGCTTTTAAAACTACTGTAACAGACCCCCACAACCCTAGATACAGGTATAGGCAGGTACAGCCAACCAGTTATCTGGACTGCAGAGGTGAGCCAACACTATTAATCTTCATATTATCACAATTAAGGCTGCCCAGGCATGTCATTATAGGGCTTAATCTACACAAGCTATACAAGTGTTTCTCAGACCAGATGATTCTACTTAGCATACTGTCACGGTAAATTTCATAATGCCAGGGATTATTTGGCCAAGTAGGAAGACTTGAAAAGCCGGAAAACCTTTAACAAAATTGACTGATTTATCAGACTTGTATCAAACAGTTGATTGAAAATGGGTTACAGCTGCTCCAGTCCAACAGTTGTATTTGATTCCCCCCGTAAGCTGAAGTTGATAAATTGTTGTAATTAGAGAGTCACCTGATATGATCTGTTTATCAGCATAGTCATCAGAAGTTGGTCACTCAAGGGTTCTTTGCAAACTGGAATAGGTACTCACTTGACAGTGCAGAAGGGATAGGAGCCCAGGATCCAGGTGGTATTGATTGGTCAAATTTTAATATATATTGAATAATTTTCACTGTTTTAACTCTTAAGAGTTGAGTCCTCCCAAAATTTTACTCAATAAAATCAAATATCCCTTGGTATAACTTTAATTTCAAATACATCCTGTAGTTGGCCTGCGGCGCTAAATTCCCTACAATCTAATTCTTAGCCAGATTATTATGGGAAGATGGGGCACTGCTGTTGGTACTTTGTTGTTGCCTCCACCAAATGTTAATTCAATGCCTGCCAATCTTGGAGTTGTTTCTCCTACTTTCAAGGCTGAAACTTTGGTTCTATCTCAATGCCCTGAATTTTATGCTGAAGACACTCTGATTCTCTCACAGGCAATTTATCTTGGGCACTTTTGGTTAGGGTTAATCATTTCACTTAACCCTATTATCTCATTTGAAAGTTTCACAAAACGGTATTTGAAGCTGCGTTGGTAGTTAATCATTAACTCCATGTGGATTTGGGTGGTGATTCCCCACCACTTGGAGACAGCTTCTTACTATCCGGAAATTTCTGTCACACATACAGTAGTTTTGGCCATCAAAGCTAAGCCAATACAATCACTACAGGCTCTTTAACCAAGATATTCTATTTTATCCCCACAACAGTTAACTAGGCTCAGGATTGATCTAATTTATGTGCTGCAGTAAGATATAGGACAAATAACTTTTTATTCAGTTGGCTTGCCACTGGAAAGGTTCAGGACTGCAGATTCTTATTAGATGTGTTTAGATTAGAAATTATACATTGATATATAGAATCCAGAATAAAGCTTAAGTTTTGTCATGCCCTGCCCCAAAGGGCAGGCTCTTTGAATTTATTATGTTTGTTTGTTTTCAATCAATTTAAATTCAGTATTTTTTAATATTGAAGTTTTGAATTGAGAGCTAATATATAAGTATTTTAAAGTTAATTACCTTGTTTTTTCTTGTAATTTGCGTTTGAATTGTTGTTGTTATTACTGTCTTCCATTCTATTCTGTTATATATTTCTACCTTAAAGTAGAATATTTTCACCTATTCTTACCTTTCAAACCCCCGCTTACGTCATTGCCGCTCTCCAGTTTTAACGTTGCTGATCTGCAACTTCTGTTGGGCTTTGAAGCTCTCCTTTTCCTCCAGGTTTTCACCCAACTTCCTCCAGTTGCTCCTGTCCTTGGCTGCTCCCCATGACTATCATTATATAACTGGCAAAGGCTTTTTCTATAAATAAAGAGCTTGTGAAGAGTAGGCTTTAAGCCAAAATTCTAAGTGATTTCTACCCTTCAATCCTTTTACCAAATTTAAACTTTGAGATATTAATTTTTAGAGATTTATACATTTTTATTAAATTCATTTTAAAGTTTAGCTTTTCTTTTCTTGAACAAATGGAACTAGTAAAACAAAAAGCCTTAGGCTTGTTGTAACCATTGTTTTCCTTTAAGGAATCTTTCAATAGCTATATGTATTGATTTGCTGATGGAGAATATCCAAATATTGACATTCCTTTAGTTATCAATTGTTCACTATTGAACACCTTATTTTATCTTCTTTGCTTAGGGTTCTTAAACTTGATCACTCCTTTTGTAACTCAGTATAGGTTTTTAGCAAGGTTCTGTAAGATTTTTTTGCAGACATTTCCAACCTTTTTATACCTTTTAAGTCTGAATCCTAATGCTTTAAAAGCGCTGGTTTATAACCTTGAACCACTATGGGCAAGACCTTACTAGTTTAGATAAAGTAGCTGGTGACAATGCAGTAACTGGGCTACAGACAAAACTTACAGGATGTAGAAGGGAAAGTGTTACATAATTAACAAGTTTGACACCCCACAGGAATTAAACCAGCATCTTCCACCAGGCAGCAAGGCCACACCTGCACCCATTTTGCTTTGAAAAGCAAAAACCCAATGCAGGAACCACCCCCACTGTTTCTGAGCTGGTGGGGCCCAAAAGCTACGCCCAAATGATGGAGCCCAGGTTATACTGGGCAGGCTAATTTTAACTCCCAAGGTGTGCCTTCTGGTTCCCATCTTCATTTGATAATTCAGGTTTCCTAATTGGGAACCCTTTCTTCAATCAAGATGAAAAAGTCAGCCAGTGCTTGTTAGAGAAGCCCAAAAATAGTAACCAGATTGGATGTGCCCCCATGACACTTGCAACCAGTCCCTCAACAACCAATGTCCAGATAGGCAAGGAAAAGTCCCTTGAAGGCCAAACAGTTATGCCTGGCAACACTATGAATAGCTGTATGCCTGCCAACCAGATGATAGGAGCCTGAATGTGTAAGAGAGGGAGGCTAAACTAACTAAGTTTGGCTCCCATTCTGGGGGATGGATCCACCAGGACACCATCCAGTGCAAAACTAGTATGGCTGCTCAAAGTGGTGTCCAAAGGGAGGATACAAGAGATAATCGGAGAAAGTAGGAATCCAAACCCATCAAAATGATCCTACCAAGCATCCAGGAAGTACACATGTGAGCGTGCTCTTGGGCATCCAAACCTTCTCCTTGAACCTTGGGGTCCAGGTCCACTGGGAGGGGAGGCATTGGAGGATCCAAGCTCTGGGAAGCCAGGAGAGCTGGCTCAAAGGTAGATAGATCAAGATCATCCAAGGGGAGTGCCGTGAATGCCACCATTTGCCATGTTTTGATTTTTCCTTTGATGGGTTATTTTGAGGACAAAGTGCTTGCTTTTGCCTTTGCCTCTCCTCTCAAAACAAGTCAGTATTCAAACTGGGAAATAGAATTGTTTGGTTTCCTTAAGATTCTTTGCAGCTTGCTTGCCCAACTCATGTGTGTGGCAAGTGATCCTACTGTCCATGTACTGTTTTTTTAGTAAAGCTACACAGTATATATTCCCAATATTTATACCCAATAAAATTTAAGTTCTTTTAAAATTTTTGTCTTTGTGTTTCCCAGTACTTTGGCACCTCTCTCTAGCCACAACAAAGAGAGATTATTCATTCAGAGCCACAAGGTAATCACATAGCCTTCCCTGCCATCTAACTGAGACTTAGTACAAATCCAATCCTAAGGTTAGGATTTTCCGTTGTGTGTTTGTGCTGCGCCTCAGAACACAACAAAAATGTTGCTCACTACAGGAGTCTGTAAGACCCTTGGTTATCCCTTTTGCAACCACGTTTTAAGGTCCTTTGCCTCCTCCCATACAAGAGCCAATTTCACTTAAATCACCAGTCCTCCTATTGAGGAAGACATCACAGACTCACCTATTGTTCCTACTATACTGAACCTTGAGAATGGACCCTTTCTAGTGGCCTAACCCTTGGGTAACCCTGACTTAGAACAAGCCATGGCAGTAGCCCCTGGGTAGCCTGTGAAGGGGCCATCCCTTACCTCCAATTACAGTTCAGTTGCGCAGAATACTAAAAATTGATTGTGGCCCCACAATTTTCACAGCATATCCTCCCAGCAGCTGGCTCTGCTGAACACCTATTGCCATCCTTTATACAACCCGCTTTAGCCCCCATCAAGAGGTGTTAGGGCTCCACATTCAGGAGATTTTGTCCCTACAAGCAGCCGTCAAAAACCACTGTGATCAGTTTCCTGCCTACCAACAATGGATCCTCTCCCTGTTTTTCTTAGTATCCAATAATCAACACAGCTCTATTACTTCCTAAACCTGCTTGGTTAATTCCATTGAAAGAATGCACCAGTCCATCTCTAATATGTCAGGCAGCGTCTGAATGAGTTTCAACAGTTAGAACAACCCTGGAAAACCCAAGTAGATTCCACCCTTAACGCCTACCTCACTGATTTTAACTAACTTTTGCAGCAGCTCAATGCGTTCAGTGCTTACTCCTTTGATCAATTACAACAAGTGGCAACCTTGCGCTAGAGGCCTCTGCAAGCTCAACAAAGAGTTTGATTAAGAAAGGGTTGCCACCACCGCTGCCATTGCCAAACTCCAGACTCAATTAAATGAGCTGTCCACGCCCAAGCCAGATGTTCCCCCTTCTCCCCCAGCTGAAGATCTGATGGATAGAGAACAGAAACTATGGGATGCCATTCAAGAGCTACGTGTGTCCACCTGCAGTCAGGGACGCCCTGAAGAGTTGCCACAGCCAGACTCTCAGGTGCTTGACTTTACAACCCAAATTGCTAAGCTACAGCAGGAAGTTGTCACTCTACACAAGATTGTGGCAACTGCTGCTAGTCCAGCCGAGGTTGTCAACAAAGATGGCTGCTGCCCAGAACTACCAGGAACCCCCTGAATCCAATGTTCTAGAGACTTGATTGCTCTTGCCAATAAAGTGGACCATTTGAAATGGGCTTACTCCAGCCTTGAAAAGGATGTTCAAGAAATGAGTGTTGTAATTGATTTGGTAAAAAAAAGGTTCACCCCTTGCCTCTTGGTGGGACCTTCTCTGACCTTGAAGCTGGCTGAACTTTCTACTGTGATAATCACACATGGTCAGTACCTGGACCTTACTGAGCAACAGACCACCCTAGCCAATGATACAGGTGCCCACACTTCTGAGACCTTGACTACTCTTGAAGAGTGTGCTTGTCAGTTGTGGGCCAGACAGCCTCCCTCCAAATCTAGAAGTAGAATTTTCCCCACACATAAATGTACTCAATAGCAACAATGGCGGCCCAACTCTAGAAGCTCACTTCAAGCCTACCTTTAAGCAAGTCTTTGACCCCAAAACCTCAACCATTGCAGCTTTCCTAAATATCTACAAAAATGCCATGAGAAGAGCCTCAGATGAGGTTAAGAAGGAATACATTATGACCTGTCTACATCCAGCCTGCCAAGAGGTAGTAGCGCCAGAACTGCCCATCATTGAGACTTGGGATGAAATGAAACAGCTTCTGATTGATGAGTTTGGTGGCAACCTTAGTCTGGAATTGAAAAATGACGCTTTTACGCAAATTGCCTTCAAACTCAAGGAGACTCTGGCTGAATTTGCAGACAGATTCTACATTGAAGGACAGAAATTGATAACTAGCAGACAGTTGACAGCACATGAAGAGTACATGGCTTGCTCTCAAGCCCTCAAAGTTAATCAGCTTCTCTGTCTCCAATTTAAGGCTCACAAGGCCATGTTTTCCTCTATGAAGAGTATAAAGACGCTGTTGCAGGATATGCACCTTACCCACTCCAGGGCGGTTGTGTGGGAGAATCAATCTGATTCCAATTCTGGTTCTTCTTCTTGTGGCTCTTGCATCCTCACCATGAACTCCCAGAACCCTCCTAGACGCCAAGGTTACCATAACTGTGGACAGATAGGTCACAATTCCCAAGTCTACACCAATCCTTGAGTTAAAGGAGCTGATTCCAAGGAGCAGGCAGAAAAATAACAGTCAAACTAGAGGCAGAAAAGCTCTTGGTTGACAATCCTTCCCAGTCTCCTCCAATTCACCCATCTATAGCAGACTCTGAACCTGCTGACTCTGAGGCTCCTCCCATTTTGCTGTTGTTCCATGATATCTCTGATGATTCTGACATATTTGATTCAGATATTAAAATTTTTGGCGCTTATGGGTACTCAGTGCTTGCAGTTCCTGAGACCATTGCATTCCCATACAATTTACAATATGGAATACTACAACAACTGCTAAGCCTTTGCCCAAGGCCAAAGAGGTTGTCTCTTGTCCATACCTCATTCAAGCTAAGAGGTCTTGTGTACATGTGGAATCTTTTGAAGAAGAAACTGAAGTAGCTGATGCTGTATTCAAGAATGTTTCAGTCTCACTTCCTTTCCAGAATTTCTATAAGGGGTTTCCAGGCTTGAGATGAATGATCAAAAAGTGTGACAAAGAGCTAGAAGAAGCCCAGGATATCCCGGCTGTCCTCTCACCCTTTGTTTGTACTACTACTTGTGTAGAGATATCCATCAAAAAGATGAAAATCAAGGCCGTCTTGGACACTGGATCTCCTATTAATGTTGTCTCCTTGAAGCTTGTCAAGAAGCTAAAACCTGCCCCCAAACTTAACTATCACCAGTCTTATGGTACAGCTGGGCTGTCCATGACTCACGCTATAGGGGCATATCTGCTCTTCCTATGCAGTTTGGAAAGCTACTATTGGCCGCGTTTTTCAAGGAACCAGCCTGTGGGGGGGGTTCCTGGGAACTTGCAGGCAGACGGCCTGCGGGTCCTGCAGGTAGGGCCCACCACAAGATTGGTGTTAAAATGCAAAATAAGATATCAATTTGCCCATAAGGGCCCAGGGTCTGCTTGCAGGTACCATTGAATCAATCAGGCCAGTAAGAGTGATATACATCACCCCAAATATCTGAGTGTAGGTGGATTCATTGGCTGTAACAGATTCCTCCAAGTGGTTGGGCCGCAGGGTGAGGAGTGGTCTCATTGGAACTAAATAGGCAGGCAAGTAGTTGTACTTGTTGAGGAATAGAAGAGGGGGTATGGTGACTTTGATCCCTTCTCTGTAATTGGTCTCTGTCTCTCTAGTTCTAGCCTCTGGGTTGTGGATTAAGATTTCCTCTAGCGTGAACTCCAAATATGCCAAGTTTGGTGGATATTCTATGAAATTTACCAGGCCAAAGGGAGCTCCTAGTGGGAGGCACAAACCCGCAAAGTTGGTCTGTAAATGAAATAGAACTAAAATCAGATATGGGATGACAGGGTTACACCAAAGGTTCATGTCACTTTATTGCAATAATGGCAATGGGTAACTTCCTGGTGCCCCAGGGTATAAGTATACCCATCTGCCATGGAGAAACTTTTACAAATTCCTTTGGGCCTGGTGCTACCATCTACCAGGTTTTTACAGCCCTTGGCGGTATCCATTGCAGGAGTTATTTCATTGGCTGATTCAAACTGAGAGAGCTGAAATTTCCCTTTCAGGTTGTGGGATTTGTCATCTTTGGGTGGCCCGCATTCCACAGGAAGTTTCTTTGCTTCCCCTACTGCAGTGGCCCAAGTTATTTAAGAATTCTTGGCTTGGATTGCGCTCTCATTAGCTGGGTTAACAAGAACCTTTGGCATGGGAGGCCTCAATGAAAGTAATTTCTGTTTTTAAAGACTAAGGATATTCTCCAAAGTCAAATCCTGCTCTGGTTTAAGCCCAAAAATCTGCGGGCTGGCGGCCTGCAGGGTATTGGGGTTTGAATCCTGTAGTTGAGGGTTTCCTATGAGTATAGTTAATAGGAGTTTGTCATTTTTGACATCATCTCCTTCTTTCCCATTGCCCTTCCAACTTCTTGCATTACTGTCCAAGTATTGCTGGATGGCTCCATGTGTGTTAGGCAGGTTAGAGACAGGTTCACAGGTGCTCTCTTTGGGGGGGAGGTAGCCTATCCATTTGATGTAGTACTGTGGGGGCTTTTAGTGGAGGCGGTGTCCATGGATGGACTTGACCTTGTATTCATAAATGTGTCCTTCCTGAATGAGCAGGGATTTGGTCCTGATCTTCTGGTGTTGAAGCAAATTTACTTCTTTCTTGAATAGCAATGATTGGTGGAAGAAATTGTGTATTTTCCAAGTAGGCATAAGTTCTAGTTTGTACGCCACTTCTTCTATTTGCTTTACAATCTTATAAGGGCCGCAGCAGGGGTGAGCTAGCTTTCTACTGGGTACATGTAATAGGACGTTATGTGAGTCAATGTAAACTTTTTTGCCTATTTCCAGAGGTTTCCTGGAGATTCTTTTCTTGTTGGCAAATGCTTTGTAGGTCTTAACAGCGTGGGTCAAGTTCCTTAGGCAGGTTTCCTGGGTGGTATGTATTTGTTTAATCCAGGTCAGCCCCACAGTATTCTGTTCCTTGCTGCCAATAATGGGGTCCCAGGAGAGGTCATCCCCGTAGTTGGTCCTAAGAGGGAGACATACCCATGGATGTGTGGTCTTTCCTGTTATATGCGTATTGTACCATGGGTAGCATCTCTTCCCAGTAATCTTGGTCTGCGTTAGCGTAGCATTGGAGGTATTGTTCCAAGATTTGGTTGACCCATTTGGTTTGTCTGTCTGTCTATGGGTGGTAGGAGGTTGTCACACAGCATTTTATTCCAAGGTCCTTCATCACTTGGGTCAGTAGTAGGAGGTGAACTGGGGTCCTTGGTTGGTGATGATTTCTTCCAGTGTGCCATGTTGAGTCAATATGCAGCCGTGAAAATTTCTGGAAGTCTAAGCTGCTGAGAAGTGGATAGTAGTTGGGAGGAAATAAGTCATCCTGTGAAACAGTTAGCCATGACTAGGATTGCGTCAAAGGATTTTGAAGGGGGGAGTTCCACTTTGTAATCCATTGATACTGACTTCCAGGGTCCAGCAGAAATTTCCAGAGGTCTTAGTAATTCTTCTGGCTTTGAGCAACATGTTTTGATTCTTCTGCAGGTTTCACAACCATTAATGTAGGCTGCTACTTCCTTGTCCATACCTGACCATGCATAATTCTGCTTTATACTTAGGAGAGATTTGTGTCTACTGGGGTGGCCGGCCATCTCTGAATTGTGGTGATCTTTCAGGAAGCTAGGTATAGGTAGATGCATTGGTTGGCTTAGGACAGAATACAGCTAGGCCAGAGGATAATGCCCACTATAGGATGAGTGCTAACTTGATAATATAGGATTCAGATTGCCCAAGCAGAGACCAGGGCCCTGAATTGGGCACCATAGTGTCTACCATTCCCGTTAAAGTAATATAGAACAATCCAAACAGTTGGGTGGACGTAGTCTTGGCTGCAGTGGGGGTCTCCATTGGGCAGTCAGGTCACAGGGTTAAGGGCAGATTCATGGGGACAAAGTAGGCAGGCAGATAATTGTACTTGTCTTTTAACAATAAGGACGGCAACTCAATCCTCTTTCCTTAATGTCCTATGTATTCAGTTTCTCTAGTCCTTGCCAAGGGATCAGCAATGAGGATGATCTACAATCTGTACTCTGCATAAGTAGGGTTGGGCAGGTATTCAGTAAATGCAAAGGTCTAAAGGGGGCTCCTGGGGGACAGTATAGTGCCTGGGAAGGCTCAGCAGGTTGGTCTCCAGAGGGGGCAGTTGCCTGATGGTCTACTTGGCTAGAGTTAATATGGAAGATCACTAAGACTAGATAAGGTAAGATTTGTTTGAACCAAAAGTTCATAAAGCTTTATTATTGAAAATGACAATATGGTCATCACCATACCGCCGAGGTTTTTATACCATGGGTTTTTCTTTCTTCAATTTTTGCAGGGTTCAGGTTCACAGACAAGGCACTGGTGGGGCATGGATCTTGGCTTAGAGTCTTGAGGGCGGCAGATCCAGGTTGTGCCTTCTCTGGTGAACAGAAGTGGCATTGCTTTGTTCCGCGGCTACTGTTCACCATGTCACCTGAGTAATCCAATTGTACTACCCATTCTGGACAGAAGACTGGCAGCTGCTGGCGGCCATTGGCAGATCTAGAATTAGGCTTTGTTTTAACCTCTTTTAGGCAATCTACAACCTCTGCATAGGTCTGGATCTTTTGTGGCAAAAGGTTGACAGCAATCTGGTGATCATTTGGGGAATTGTCCTTGGGAGACTGTCAGGTCTTGGAGTAACTTATCAACTTGGGTTTGCAATTTAAAAATTTGGCAGGTTCCTGTCCACTTTGTGTGACCCAAGTAGTCTTTGGAGGGTCATGGTTCAATTCCAGGGTCTCCAATGTTAATTTGAACCTCCAGTATTGACACTTGGCAGGTTGACAGGTTTCTGTTCCCCCTGTTTGGGGTCATTTATCTCTGGTAGTCCAGGGTTTGACCCAACTGGCAGTTGGGCGGTTTCCTGTCCACTCTGGGCAACATAAGGCTTTCCCTGAGACCCGGGTTTCAATTCCCAAGTTTTCAATAAAAGTATTGAAATGTCATTTATGACATTCTCTGCTTCCTTCCTGGAGGTCCCCTCCTTCCTAGTCTTTCATGCAAGGTATTTTTTGGATGGTCAGCTGGGTATTGGGTAGGTTGCTTAACAGTTCCCAGGTACTTTCCTTGGGCAAGTATCCCTTCCATTTGACGTAGTACTGTGGCGTTTTGTAGTGGGTGCGGTCTCCATGAATATATTCAACTATATATTCCTCAGAGCGTCCTACTTGGATGGGAGGTGGATCAGTCTTGAGTTTCTGGTGGGGTAGGGAGGTTCCTTCTTTTTTGAAGAGTAGCACACAGTGGAAGCATTATATATCTTACATGAGGGGGTAGCTCTAGTTTGAATGCTACTTTACTCACTAGCTTGGTGATCTTGTAGGGCCTGCTCCTTTGGTGGGCTAACTTACAACAGCAACCTCCAGGATTAACTCATACAGAAGGAAACATCCTCCATGTCAACAATTCTCAAAAATATTTTTCTTATTTTCAATATTAAAGATTATTTTTTCTTGATTAAATAATTAACACTGATAATAGAAGCAATGTTTGATTTTTATTTTGAGCTTTTAATTGAAATTATAAAAGATAAAGCAAAAGCAATTTTTGAAATTGTCAGCATGAAGGATGTTCCATTCTTTATGAGTGAATTCTGGAGGTTGCCCTTACAACAGGGGACTGTCAGAGGCATATTTTGCAAACCTAAATATACTTCATCCCCTATCTTCAATGGTTTTCCAGGAATCCTTTTTTTGTTGGCAAAAACCTTATAAGTTTGGACAGCTCTGGTCAGATTCTTAAGACAGGTTTCTTGGGTGTTGTGTATCTGTTCAATTCAGGTTTGCCCTGACATGTTTGTCTCTTTACTGCCAATGCTGGGGTCCCAAGATGATTCAAAACCATAATTGGCTTTAAAAGGGACATTCCGGTAGATACATGTTCTTTGCTGTTGTAGGCGTACTGTGCCATGGGTAACATCTTGGCCCAGTTATCTTGGTTGGCGTTGGCATATCATTGTAGGTATTGTTCAAGTATTTGATTAACTTGTTTAGTCTGGCTGTTGGTCTGTGGGTGATAGGAAGTGGATACACAGCACTTTACTCCTAAGTCTTTCATCACCTGAGTCCAACAGTTGGAGGTAAATTGGGGCCTCTATCAGTGATGATTTCTGCTGGGGTGCCATTTTGGGTCAGGATGCAGTTGTGGAAGTGTCTAGCTGTCTCCGTGGAGGTGCAGTGGGTGATGGCAGGGAAAAAATAGGACATTTTAGTAAACCTATCTACTATAACTAAATGACATTGAACAAATTTGAAGGGGGCAGTTCTACAATATAGTCCATTGAAACGGATTTCCAGGATCCCGTTGGTATGTCTAGTGGTCTTAGCAGGCCTTCAGGTTTAGATCTACAGGTTTTAGTCCTCCCGCATGTCTCACAGCTCTCAATGTAGGCGGCCATGTCTTTTTTCATTTGGGGCTAAGCATAATTCTTCTTGATTCCTTGGAGTGTCTTGAGTCTGCCAGGGTGACTGGTCATCTCTGAGTTGTGATAGTCTATGAGAACTTTGGTCCTTGTCTTGCCTTTGGGTACATAGATTTGGTTATGGTGTAACAGAGTAGTTTCTTTCAACAAGAATCCTTTCTTATGGTGGAGGCTCTTGGGGTCAGAGGTCAAGTTGGCAATGAGTTCTGTTGAGTATTTGTCTAATTTCTGCGCCTCAATTATGTTGGGTTTGCAAGCCATTATCTTCATGTACATTAGCTGGATACCTAGGCTGGCAGGGTCAAAAAGTACGTGGGTGTTATGGTATTTGGTCTCAGATGTGGAGGGAATCAAGTCTGCTCTTCTCTCAGTGTGTCAGGTACTATTGATAAGGAGCGCCTTTTTGGGAAAGCTTCAAATATAAAATTAGGAAGAGAAGAAGTATATTTTATTTGATAATACTTTAGACTTATATGGTTTTAGCTGTGGAATGGATTTTAGTTGGATCAAACCCAGGGGCTGATTATGTGCTGGATGAGTTTGAGTTGTTGGATACCTGGAAAGTCATGTGATATTGGTTTGTTGCTATTTCCAGTATGTCAAATGGTATATTGGAAAGGCACCAAATCAGGCAATGACTGGATGTTAGGTGTAATGGCAATAGCCAGAATACTCATACATCTGGACCCTCAACACTAGTAAGTGCCAATTTATGGAAAAAGAACTCTTGTTCCTGGGCTATATTGTCTCTGATGGTGGCATCAAAGCAGACCCAGATAAAATAAAAGCCATAAATAACATGCAACTCTCCACCTCTGTGAAATAAGTTAGATGCTTTCTTGGTATGATAGCTACCTGAGTGTCAAAACCCCAGGCTCAACCCTCCAGCAAGGTTCTAACCAAGCGGGTTTGTGACTGGCAATCCAATTATCTGGTCACCCAAAGCCAGACTAGCAAGTCAACTTGAATTACCATATCCAACAACATGAACAGATGATGATTCTTTACAGTGGATACCTCAATTTGGCGCTTGACTCATTATCAGGATCAAGCCACCCCCTTCTTCCATCCAGCTGTGTGATCACTAATCTTGTTCCTACTATCCTTGATTCACATGAACTATATAATCACTATCTCCCAATAAAGATTATTATCTAGCTTCTAAATATTTTTCCCCATGTAACTCTGCTAAAACAGCACAGTTACAACATTGGTAGCACAGGTAGGTTCTCCATCCTACCTTTATCTTTAAAAATTCCGCCTGTTGCCTGCACACACTGTGGCCAACAAATCCTTGACAGAATCATGTCTGGCCTCCCACCTGACTGGACTCCGTATACTCCTGGTACCAAGATACCTGATGGTTTTGTCCTCTACCAAAACACAATGATCCCGCTACCTGCCTTCAATGCCATGTCTGCGCAAGGGTTCTTTCAGGCTCCCTCCTTGATGCATCAACCAGCTGATGAAACCACCATGCCTGCCTATGTAGCACAAAGGCTTCAAAGTGCCGCCTTGAAACCCTTTGCCGGGGCCAATAACGACAACACCGCTGCATGGATCCAGTCCGCCCAGAGCAAGCTGACTCAGATGGAATGCCCACAGCAATTCTGGATTGCAGAGATTTTCATTTGCCTGACCTATGACACTGGCACCTGGTGTGACAAGTGGCACAAAGAGCACACTGACAAGAACTGGGATACCTTTAAGCAGGACTTCCTGGCAAGGTTTGTGCTTAAAGATACAGCGCTCATGATCATACGCCAAGTAAAGAACCTGACCCAGACAGGCACCATTAAAGAACTCACCCACACCTACAAAGAACTCTGTCTCTGTGTTCCATCCAACATGGCCTTTGATACCCCAGCTACACACCTCATGTACTACAACGCCCTCAAGTCGCATGTGATGAGGCATGTGAACCTGGACCAGGTAACCAACCTGCAAAGCCTGTACTGTGAAGCGGAAAAAGCGGAACAAACATCCAACACTCTGCACAAGGCACAGACTGGGAAACAAGAAAGGCCCAAGGATTCCCATCCAAGCAGGCGCTCTGCTTGACCACCTCCTGGAGGCAACGGAAACAACACCAACCACAAACCCACGGGTTCAAATGAGCATGGAAATGGAAGTAATGGCCAGTCAAATTGCACCCATTTCTGTGTAACCACCACACAAGGCAACCAAGACGAGGGAAAAGCCCGGGGAGAGCACTAAGAGAGCCAAGCTCTCCTTACGCAACTCCTGACTTGCCCAACAATGAATACCAACCCAAGGACGTAGACTAATACCCAATGATCCAAGTGCCCACAGAAGACCTGGTACTATACACCATCACCAGAAATCCCAATAAATTGATGTCTTACCCTTTCCTCTTTTACAGTTACACAGGCTCAGCACTCCTGGACTTGGGCGCAGATTAAACCTTAGTCAATAGTAGCTTTGTGAATAAGTTCAAGCTGGCCACTAATCCTTTGCAGATTAAAAACGTGTTCCTGGCTGATGAACACCACATTGCTGTGACAAGGGAAACTGCCCCTTCTCTGTCATGCTTGCGAATCTCCACTCCACCATCCAAGGTCCTGTCATTGATTTCCCAAGTTTGACATTGTACTGGGACTAGACTGGTTACAAAAAACAACCCCCACATGGACTGGGCGACCTCTGTGTTGACCATCAAGTATGAAGGCGTCAACCACCAGATCTACTCTGACTCTGTGGATCAACTCCTATGTGACCATGTCTTTTTACATATCACTGAGACCTTGGACAAGAAGGAAAATCTGAAGGCCATTGACTGGGACTCCTGTCAGTATGAGATCATACACTTCAAGGACCACCAGGATACCTCCACGCCTCAGGACTGCAACATTGTGGCCCGCCATCCAGAAATCTTTAAGGAAGCGTTACCTGGGCTGCCCCCTGAGAAACACATTCAACACTCTATCCAACTCAAGGGGACTGTATCCAAGGCACGCCCCATTTACAGGCTGACCCCAAACAAGGATGACGCCCTACGCGCCTATCTCAAGGAGGCACTAGAAAAAGGACTTATCCGCCTCTCACAGTCTCCCTTTGGGGCCACCATATTCTTTGTGGCTAAGAAGGACGGTACCTTACGCCTGGTCACAGACTACCGCGCCTTAAACAAAGTCACCATTAAGAATTGTTACCCACTGCCACTGATTGACGGCCTTTTTGAAGCCTTGGGAGGAGCCACCGTCTTCTAAAAGATTGATCTAACTACAGGCTACAATCAGATTTGTATCAAGGAGGAAGACATCCCCAAGACAGCCTTCTGCACTAAGTACAGTTCCTAAAAATGCGTGGTACTCAACTTTGACATGATCAATGCCCTGTCCACCTTTGTAACCTTCATGAACAGAGTGTTTGCGCCACACATAGGCAAACATGCCCTAGTGTAACTGGACAATATTATTGTCTACAGCCCCTCAGTGGAACAACACCACAAAGACCTGGAGGAAGTCTTTGCAACCTTGGAACAACACAAACTGCTGGCCAAACCCTCCAAATGCCAGTTCTTCCGGGAGCAACTACCCTTCTTGGGACACATAGTCTTAAAAGACAGCATCAAACCCAACAGTCAAAAGATACAGGCCATCTGCAAGATGCCACCCCCAAGGACAAGTCAGAACTACGCACCTTCTTGGGAATGGTGACCTATGTATAATGCTTCATACCCAACTGTGGCATCTTGACCGCCCCCTTGTCTGCCATAATAGGCACCAAGTCTAAGTTTGTATGGACCCCCAACGTGACCTCTGTTTTAGACGCCTCAAAGAAAATGTCA
Source organism: Entomophthora muscae (assembly GCA_014839935.2). Classification (NCBI taxonomy): domain Eukaryota; kingdom Fungi; phylum Entomophthoromycota; class Entomophthoromycetes; order Entomophthorales; family Entomophthoraceae; genus Entomophthora; species Entomophthora muscae. The sequence goes on from QTSX02003653.1 coordinate 277,127, forward strand.
GGAATTCCGTTTCAGAGATTACTGACAACAATTTTCCTCTTGAAACATCAGCAGGAATAACCCCTTCTCTGGGGTTAATTTTGTCTTCTAAATTGGATTGGTCAGTTAGTAGCTACTGCTCTAATTTACCTGAAAACGTTGAATTTCCAATAGTTCTTTTGTCAGGAAATACAACACCGGGTTTTGAACCTGGGTCTCTCGCTGACCAGGCCTACTTTTGAAGTTACAAAAACGTTAGTTTAAAGAAAATTGAATTTTTACCTTCAATAAGTGAATCCAGCCAATCAGATGATACAACAACCATTCCAAAAAGCGGTTTTTAATCATCCCAGTGACGTGGACGACGGGTTTGACCTTAATTTTATTAAAACTTGCCTGTTCCCTGCGGTTCCTAGAGCAATTCCTTGCTCTCCTTCCCCAGTTTTGACTGGGGAATAACTGATGATCTCCTGCTTCTACCTGTTCCTGTTGGGGGGGGGGTAATTTAAAACAAACGTTGTTTTTTTTAAAACCACTTTGAGTTCAATATTTTGTCTCCAATAAGACAAATAATACAGTTTAACTCCAAATTCCCCAGGATCTCCAAATTCCCCAAATCTCTCCAACTTTATGTTTTCTCCATGTTTTTATTTTTACTGCCATGCTATATAAGGCTGGTAGGCTATGATCTATTACTTTTTCAATCAATAAAGTCTACATTCACCCAAGTGACTGTTTGTTAATTTTTATTTTTACACAACCTCTAAATTTCCAAGGCCATGAAATTACCCAAGACTCCTCCTGGGGAGTGGCTTGGGTATAAATGGTTACTCTGGATAGTCCTGAATTCAATGGTGTTTACCAGTGTCTCTATAGGTTCCTGCGCTAATTCAGGCACAACAGCAGATTCCTAGTTTCTAGATAGCTCTTGGCGCCGCGTGATTCCAGGGGTTTGGGATACAGCAAGTCCCATATCCAGTAATCCCCCTGTGTGTGAGGAAACAAAGTTTTATGGTTCCTCCCACTTGGCAAAAAAAACCTCAAGTGTTTTGTCCTTTGTCTTTGGCCTTTTTGTTAAGTTATCTTGGTGTGTACTTCTTTCTGGGCCAATTCAATCTCCTCCTAGGCCGGTACCAACTCCTTGGAGGGTTATTTCATCTGGGAATGGTCTCCTTACCTGTGGGATTGCTGGCCACAGGATTAAATCCCTCGGCAATCATTCATCACCTAGGGAGGTTACTCCCTACTGGGTGGGTGCCTGACAGAAAAGCTCACAACAGCTCCCATCCTATAATACCCCAAACGAGACGGGGAATACCAGATGGAAACCAACACCTCAGATGCATCCATTGAGAGAGTACTAAAAATTAAGAATAGTGATGATGACTTCCTTTCTGTAGCCTACAAATTGCGCAAACTGACAGATGGCAAGTGCCAATACCCTATCCACAACAGCAACAGCGCCCATGTTGACACTAAAAATGTCAACAGTGGCCATGTCAACTTAAAACTCTAAATCTCCTATGTTTTTTGCTAGTTGCGCTAGCTTAATTCTTTTTTTAAAGCGTTCAGGGGTGCAAACCCAGAAAAACACAACAAAATTGTGGCCATCTCAACACAATTTAATATTAAGCTTAATAAAAAACTCAATTTAACCTGATTTTTCCTTTATGTTTACCAATAAAAATTAGTTTATTTTTTATTCAATTTCACGACGTAAAAGTGTCAATGTCAACACTTTTTAAGCCAAACTTATTTTTAATAACAAAACTGAAGCATCTACAGTAAAAAAAATAAGTGCACATTTAAAAATATTTTTTTATTAAATTATTATATTGAAAAACACAGTGCACATATATTTAATTGTTGGAATGTTCATGTTATATATATTTATGCGGCACTTATTACGGCTTTAATATATTAAGTGGATTGGATGCTAACAGTGATCCAATAATTTAAGCATGACTTACTATGTAAGTTACTATAGAATTTATTATTAAAAATAATGTTGACACTCATAAATGTCATTTATTTGCTTGTGATCACCCCCCAGGTGGAGTTAAGCAAATTAGAGTGGCGCAATCAAGCCTAGATTAATATGTCACCTCATATAAAGAATGTTGTAAGTGACGTTGTCAACACCTTACCCTTTTCAATACTTGAATACAACTTCTTAACAACTTATTATAAGTGCAATGGCAAAATATTATATTCTCAATACCCAAATATTATTTTTAATAAAAGAATAAAGAACCTTGATACTTTTTTTTACTTATTTTCATATGTTTTTTTAATTTTTATATGTGAACTAAAATACACAGAAAACGGTTAATTTTTGCTAGCCCGTGTAAATTTAGTTAAGCGTACTATGAAAAAACATGGTAAATTTTTGAAAAAATGTCAATAGTGACAATGTTGTCAAAAATAATGTCTACAATTTTTGTAATTGACAGTGAGAATTCAGCTTTTTTTTACTAATTGTCAATCATAATGTCAACATTTTTCACTTCTCACATATAAAACTTTATGTTTTATATAATAAAAACTTCTCATTTTTTAATATGTTGTATTTTTGACTTTGCTCTTTCATATTTTTTAATTTTTAAAATAAAATTTATATCTAAATATAATACTTTCACATATTTCTATCAACGTTTATCTTGTTATTTATAACTTTAATAAAATAAAAACTATACAAATAATTTTTAACATTTAAATCCCAATAAAAACCATCTAAGATTTACTTTTATATATTATGCTTTTTAAGTTGTTTTTTTTTTACATACTTTGCTTATTTTAAACCATTTTACTTATTATTTTAGGACAATAACACATCTAAGAAGCCAAAGGGTAACAAGCGTTCCTCCAAGCCCATCAAAGCCACCAAGAAGAAGCCTGTCTTGTCAAAGAAGGCCACCCCCAAACCATCCCCCAAGCCCTCCCCCGAGCCCTCTCCTGAAAAGAGCCCTGCTCATTCCACTGGGGGAGAGGAAACTGATGGCTCTCTTACAGAGCACAGTTTTTACAACTTGGCTTCTGACAAGGAGCCAACCAAGAAGAAGCGCTCAGCCCAAAAGTCCCCACCCAAGAATAAGTCTCCTGCACATGAGGAGCACCACAACAAGCCCCCTTCTGCTTCCCCACCCCCGCCAAACTCTCCCCCTTCAAGCTCATCTGGGGATGATTTGAAGCCCCGCCCCAATTACTTCCCTGGCTTCCGCCATGCTCCTGCTGGTCCTTGGGACCCTCTGTTGGCCCACAACATCTGTAACATTGATGGCAAGTTCAAGGTTCTTTCCACCCTACCCAAGTTTTTCCCCATAATGAGTGTTAAAGGTGGGCCGGCTATGGTGGCCAATGGATACATCTTCTCATGCAACAATGCCAACCGGGGCTTTAAGAGCTGCCATTACACCTGTGAGGACTGCTCCTTTCCAGTGCAGCTCAACACTGAGCGCTGAGACCTGGTCCAAGCTATAAAGGGCAAGCATACCTGCATCATGCCCAACACTACCATCTCCTTCCTCCTGAAGTGGTATCTGGTGCAGATTATGCCCACTTCCAAAGACCTTTCTGCCACCCAGCTAGCTGTGCTTGCTTGCAAGTACCTGACCCCTACCAACCTCAAGAGGGTCCCTACTTGCACCCAGTTGGTCAAGTTTGTGAGTGATAGGCGTCAAGCCTCAAACCCCCTGGTCAAGAGTGCCACCAACATCAAGGACCTGGTCCTCACTGATGCCCTCAAGAAGACAGAGGATGGTGAGATCTTCCTGCTCCATGAAAATGGGCAGGAAGTGGAGGATAGGATTGTAGCCTACACCACAACCCAAAACCTGGAGCAGCTGAACACTGCTACTACCTGGCTGTGCAACGGCACATTTGCTACTTGCCCCCCTCTCTTTAAGCAGCTTTGGGTCCTGCATGGGCAGTTCAATGACCAGGTCATCCCTCTTGTGTTCATTCTCCTTCCTGGTGCCATGACAGAGGTCTATGCCAGAGCTTTCAAGATTTTCCAGGATGCTTTGAGCTCCTTTCCCACCAACTAGCTCACCCCTCCCACCCACACCACAAGGGCCAATCCCTCCTCTGCTGAGAAGGATGAGGCAACCTTAGCCGCTGAGCAGCTAGCTCATGCGCGCTTACTTGGGCCAAAGGTGATCATTATGGACTTTGAGCAGGCTCAGCTCAGAGCCTTCCAGGCCACCTCTGATGGAGAAGTCCAGGGCTGCTTCTTTCATTTTTGGCAGGCCCTTGTAAAGAATATAAAGAGTGAGAAGGACCTTTTTGACAAGTATCTTAACAATGGTAAGGGTAAGTGCCGCTTTGCCCCGACCCAATTTGCTGCCTTGGCTTTTGTGCGCCCGGAGCATACTGGGCTTGGCTTGATGCCCTCCAGGAGGATGCTTATATCAAGAAGCACTCCACCATCTTTGAAGGCTACCTGGAGTACTTTGAGCGGCAATGGGTGGGCAAGAAGGTGACTGTCCAGAGAGGTAAGAGCGGGGCCACTGCCCCTTAGAACTTTCAAGGCGCCTGCCTCAAGGGGGAGATGAAGACCACCTCTAGCCTTGAGGTTTGGCACAAGCACTTGAAGACCAAGTTTGGGACTAACCCTAAGTTCAACAAGTTCTTCTCCAAGCTGCAGTAGGAGCAGGCCCAGACTGTCTCCAAGTTCTGCAACCTGGCCAACCAGGTGGCCCCCAATAAGAGAAAGTCCAAGGAGCAAGACTACCAGGAGGACGTGCAGAAGGTAGTGAAGAAGAAGTACAAGGTGGCGGAGATCAAGAAGTACCTAGAAGATGTCGCCACTGCTCTTGCTGGTGGCTTTAATTAGCCAAATAAACTTTGCTTTGCCTATATATTTTTTACTTTTAAACTTTTAATTTTTTATTTTTTTTGGATAGTACTAATCTTTTTAGGTATAAATGGTAAGTTTCAGATACATTTTCAATATGGTTTTGTAAGAAATATCTTATATTTTGTAATTTATCTTTAAGCTATGAGATAATTTCAGTTATGCTTATATAAAGTATAATAAATTAAAATTAGAATTTTCTTATATTTTGTGGTTATTATGATATATAAAATATCTTTATTTTTGGTTCATTGGAATTTTAATTTTTATGGGAATAAAAAATAATTTTATAATAAAGAGTGTAATTTACAAAGTAAACTGAGAAATAGTTGCTTATATCTCCTTATTCTTATTACTTATGGTATTTTTTTATTGCATTTTTGAACTTTCTGGGGTCATTTTAGTATAATAAAGTATTTTAAAATAATTTTTTATATTAAAAATGTTCAGGGTAAAGTGTGCTGTTAATTAAAAAAGTGGTTACATCCAGGAAACGACATTAAGTAAAACCGGGTTGTCACTTTACTATAGTGTTGACATTAAAAGTGTCAACATGGCCACTGTTGCCTCCATGGCAAGGAACTGCTGGCCATTTTACACTGCCTAGTCAAATGGCGCTGTTACCTAGAACAGCAGGAAGAATTCACAGCACTAACCAATCACAAGTCACTCATCTATTTCAAGACGCAAGCAAATCTGTCACAATGCCAAGTGCAGTGGATGGAAATATTAGAGAGGCTTAACATGCTCATCAAATATAAGCCTGGGGCTGAGCTTGCCATGGCAGACGCCTTGTCCCGCCTGTATGTCTGTGCTTCAAGAGGAGAGAATGGACTCAACCCAGACTGGCCTCTCTTAGTGCTACATACAAAAGACAAAGGATTCCCTGCAGGCACAACCAACATCACCAAAGAAACGGTCATCAAAAATGAACACCTCTTTGCTGACGTATACAGGAGCCTTCACAGAAAAATAACGGATGGCACAACCATTCCCTACATCTCCACAAATCAGCAAGTTGACACCATTCTTTGCTACCACAGAGATCTTGGACATACTAAGAGCCAAAATCTATACAAGTTCCTAAAGCATAAAGCCTGATGGCCAACTTTATACCGCAATGTCCAGGAAGTGTTAGAACAGTGCGAGGTCTGCAAAAAGTTTGCCAGAAGCAAAACCCCGCCAAAGTCTGTAATCCCCATTTGGACCCAACTACTGTTCAAAGTATGGGCTCTTGACATTGTGAGCCCCATGCCAGGAAAGCACAATGACAAAAAATACATCATCACAGCCATTGACTTTGCAACAAGGTGGCCAGTAGCCCAAGCAGTGAAGGCACACACCGGCAATGACGTCTGACAATTTATTGGCAAAGAAATAATCAGCAGGTTCAGAAAGCCAGAACTCCTGATAACCAATGGGGGCAAAGAATTGACCTCCAAAGACACCAATGTGTACCTCACCAAGAATGGGTTAAAACACACCATCACAACACCATACCACCCACAGGCCAATGGATGCGTAGAGCAGCTTAATGGTAGCCTTGTGCAAGCCCTAGCCAAACTCACCGCCGGGAGACCTGAAGACTAGTATAAGCAGCTACCAACTGCATTACTTGTGTGCCAAACCCAAGTGAACAGATCCACCGGAAAAAGCCTGTTTGAACTGGTATACAGCATACAGCCAAATATCATTCAAACATTGACAGGACCTAAGTGGGAATTTCAAGTCAAGTCCCCCTCACTTGGATCATCAAGTAGTAGAGGCCAACAGAAGCAAACAGCCAAAGAAAAAGAACACCTACAAAAGACATTTGTTCCCATCCGCAATAGACATGAAGTTGAGGACAAAGAATGGGTCATTAATGTTGACAAGAGCAAACCACAAACTGAAAAAGTAGGGCCAGCAATCATTCTGAAGATAAATAACAATAACACTTACCTTGTGCAAGGGCTTGGGAAACGTAAGCAAGACAAGACCCACACCATGATTGCCTACAACCCTGCAGAGCAAGACAGAAACAACAAGAAACCACCCTGCCTGCCACAAAACAACAACTGGTTCAATACAACGCCCGGGCACCTGACAACCTCCCTGACAACCTGCCCTCAGAGGAGGCCAACCTTCAGCCAGGGGGTGTCAAAACCGCAGGCTTGATCCGCCAGCAAGGTTCCAACCAAGAGGGTTTTTGACCCGCAATCTGATTATCTGGTCACCTGAAGCCAGACTAGGAAGTCAACTCAAATTACCAAATCCAACAACATGAACAGATGATGATCCCTCACAGTGGATACATTGATTTGGTGCTTGACTCATTATCAGGATCAGGCCATTTCCTTCACCATCCCACTGTGTGATCACCAATCTTGTTCCTACTATCCTTGATTCACATGAACTATATAATCACTATCTCCCAATAAAGATTATTATCTAACTTCTAAATATTTTTCCCCATGTAACTCTGCTAAAACAGCACAGTTACAACATGAGGAAATACATCAAAGACTGCGGAAAGCTCACCGCACCAATCAATGACCTAATCAAAGGTAATTCCAAAAAGAAATTCATCTGGACTCCAGAATGCAACAAGAATTTCCAGCTATTAAAACAAGCTTTGATCAAAGCACTAATGTTGCAATACCCTAATAACAACGGGTGCTACAAGCTTAAGTCAGATGCTAGTGACACCGCCATTGGCGCAGTCCTACGCATCTGCCAGCCAGGGCAGCAAGATTTCCTGCCAGTATGTTACAAAAGCAGAAAACTAACAAACACTGAGCAAAGATACCTAATACATGATAAAGAATTACTAGCAATATAACACAAATGCAAGAAATGAAGATGTTATCTTGAAGGACACTTAAACGTCTGAGTGCTAACTGACCACAAATCCTTAATCTATTTCAAAACTCAGAACGCACTTGCGCGGCGCCAAGCCAAATGGATGTCCTTGCTGGAACAGCTTAACCTGGACATCCAATACAAAAAGGGGGCAGAGCTGGTCATGGCCAATGCTCTCTCTAGGCTATGCCAGCCAAGAGAGGATCACCCTGACCACCTGGACTCTGAATGGCCCAACCTATACAACACTGAGTACAAGACAAAAGAAAAGGATCCCTCCACACATCAACTAACCCATGATACACTAGTAGAGAATGAAAAACATTTCCACTTATCAAATGGCACAGTATACCAAATCATCAAGGATAAACACATCCCATACATTTCACACTGCACAAAGAGTTGACACTATACTAAGACACCACCGTCTGCTAGGACACACAAAGGCTAACAACCTATATCTCACATTAAAAGAGATAGTATGGTGGCCCAACCTGAAGCAAGACATAATCAATGCTCTAAAGAAGTACACAGTGTGTGAAAAATATGCCAGCAACAAGGCGCCACAGCCAACAGTTAACCTAGTACCTGACCCCAAATCATTTAAGGTTTAGGGACTGGACATAGTGGGACCCTTCCCAGAAACCAAAATGAATCAATGTTTCCTAATTGTAGCCATCAACTTTGCCACACGTTGGCCCATCTGCTGGGCAACAAAAGATCACAAGGCAGAAACAATAGATTGATTCATCAATAAAGCAATCATAGCAGACTACAGCACTCCAGACTACATCATAACAGATGGAGAAAAAGAGCTAACATGCCACGTAGTAAACAACAATCTAAAAACAAAAGAACATCAAACACTCCACAACCTTGCCCTACAGGCCACAGGCCAACGTCAGAGTTGAACGCCTGAACAGCAGCCTTATAAGAACCCTGAAAAAATAATGGATGGCAAAGCCAAAGACACATGGCCACTCTATGTGAAACATGCATTATTAGTATACTGGGTTTGTACCAATCAAGGGACAGGCTACTCACTGTTTAAACTAACATACAGGTACAAGCCAGAAATGGTCACCTGCAATAATCAACCATATGTGAAGATCTCCCCAGGGAAACCTCCCACAGTAGAACAGAAACCAGCTCTACAACACATACGCCTCAAAGCCAAACTGACAGAAATAAAGAAACTCAAAACTCAAAAGATAACCTCAACAGAGGACCCACTCCCTATCAACTCCCCTGTCTGGGTCCTAGCTGGGAACAGAAAGAAGCTAGACAAAGTACACAGAGGACCAGGAAGAATCATCATATACTGACCAGACAGGAACACCTACCTGGTTAAGTTCCAGGGTGTCAAAGAGCCCATCACCAAAAATTACCACAGATCTCGCCTCTGCCCTAGCAAAGAAGAACACTTGACTCAGTTGGTGCCACTAGTAAACAACTCCAGGAACATCAGGCGGCAGTCATCAAGACAAAGCCCCCTCCTGATGTACCCAAGTAACCCCTTAAGGGAGGGGGTGTGTTGAGGGTCTGGATGTACAAGTATTCAGGCTATTGCCATCACACCTAACATTCAGTCATCGCCCAATTTGGTGCCTTTCCAATATAATATTCAACATACTGGAAATGGCAACAAATCAATATCACATGACTGTCCAGGTATCCAACAACTCAAACCCATCCAGCACATGACCAGCCCCTGGGTTTGGTCCAACTAAAACCCCCGCCACAGCTAAAGCTATATAAGTCTAAAGTATCATCCAATAAAATATACTTCTTTTCTTCCTAATTTTATATTTGAAGCTTCCCCAAAAAGGCACTCCTTATCACTAGGCTTAGCATATAGTTCATGCTTTGCAAGTCAATTGAGTGTCTTGCAGACATGAGTGAGGTGTTCCTATTTTGTTTTTGAAAATATGATGATGTTGTCAAGGTAGCATAATGTATTTGAGAGACCTTTTAGTGCTTGGTTCATCATGGTGACAAACGTTGCGGGAGCGTTGGTCTACCAAAATTCATTACTTTACATTCAAACAACCCAAATTGCGTGCAGAACGTGGTCTTTGGTATGTCTTTCTCTTTGACTTCAACTTGGTTATAACCAGATGTGAGGTCAATTTTTGAGAATTTTTTTGCCCCGGAGAGCCTTGCAAATAGGTCTTCTATGAGGGGAAATGGGTATTTATTTTTTACTGTACTTGCATTTAGTTCTCTGTAGTCAGTAACTAAGAGAAAATATCCTTCTTTTTTCTTTACAAAGAACACTGCTGCCCCCCATGGGGATTCAGACAGACAAATGAATCCTTTGGCTAGATTGTCCTTGATGTGGGCTTTAAATGTTTGGGTCTCCATGGGGGGAGTCTATAGAGGGGTGCAGGTTTGGGCATGGCTATGCATAAGTCAATGCCATGTTTGATCTCTTGTTTGGGGGGTAACTCTGTGAGTTCTTCCTTGAATACATGATTGTATTCATTTAGGAGTGCCGCAAGTTCTGGGCATTGGATCTTTTGTGTTTGTATATTATTAAATCTGGAGTACCTCATTATGTGGAGGGTACTGTCTTTGGTTAAATGTTCAGAGTCATCTTAATTTATGACTTGGACAAATACTGTGTCTCTTAGAATGAGGTCATTTGGTTCTTTGAGAATGCTGAAATTGACTCCATTGTGTTTTATTGTCATGGTTTTTGTTTTCCAACATACGCTGGGATTCACTCAGGTGAACCAGTCCATGCCTTCTAAAATATTGTAGTTTATGTTGTTCATGAGAAGTCCTTTGATGGATGTTTGTATGCCTTGGAGGTCAATTCTGAAGGGAGTTGTTTTGCCTTCAAGTAGAACTTTTGATTTGTCTGCCATTCTGGGTATTTGAAGTTGGATTTGACAACTGGTATTTTGTACTTGTTTACAAATGGTTTGCTTACCATAGTGTGTTGTGCACCAGATTCAAATAGAATTTTATGTGTAAGAGATTTTTAAGTGCATGGGTAGACAAAAAGTTGTGAGTGATCTTTAATTTTTAAGTTCATAAAAATGGAGGATTTTAGGACACATGGGATGCAAGCAGCAAAGTTTGTGCCTTGGTACAATTTCTTGTCAAGTTGGGGGAGACAAGACATTTAAGCCTGTTCCCCCTCCTCTTTTCCCTGTTCCTCTGTTTTGAGACCTTTGAGGTCAGAGAATGTGGGGTCAGATTCATAGCGGGTTGCTACTTCAGCATTGTTAACTTTGGCAGTGTCCTCTTTCTTGGGACAGGAGCGGTTTGCGCTTTGGCTGTGATTGCCACTGTTGCAATTGGAGTTGCCGTTGCTATGAGTGGTATTTTGGCGTTTGTTACCATTGGAGTTTTCTCTGCTATTGCTGTCTGAGGAGTGGTTGCCATTGCATGCAGCATATTCCATGTTGGCGCGTTTTTCAGTGTGCTTGGCTTCAGCAATAAGCGTGGGCATGGAGGTATTTGCTTCTGGGAAGATGAGGGCAGCAACAGAGGCTTTCATTCTTTTTATGAACAATGCTCTGGTGTGTACGTTGTCAGCTTGTGCTGAGTTTTGAATTTTACGGTGTATTTCCTCAAATTTGTTGGTGTAAGCTTCAATAGTGGTCTTCTGAGGAAGATCACTGAGCTGTATTTTAATGTCTTAGAGGGATTTGGTGACGGGGAAAGTGTGTGATGTTGGCTTTGAACTCTTCCCAGTTATCAAGCTAGTTGTTGGTTTGTGAGCCAACCCAGGTGGCAAACCAGTTAGCTGTGGCCTTGTAGAGGCGCTTGCTGGCTTCCTGGACCCATTTTTTATGGGGTTGCAGCTGGCACAAAGTTTGGTGGCTGTGTGGTCTAGCCAGTTAATGACGTTTTCTTTGGTTTTACCAAAAGACTTGGCAATACCAATGTATTTGGTGTTGGTAACTTCACCTGTGATAGGAGGTTGTGCGTTTGTTTGTGGTTGAAGAGAGCAACTGTATTGAATTATCTTGGCACATGCTTTGGGCATGACCAGACCTTTGAATACAGTGCATCCACTATGAATATCTTCATCAATGTTGTGGGCGCAGAAGTACGTTTTCCAGGTATCCTGAGATGTGTCCTGGTTGAGTACGTGAGCAAAGGTGGGTGGGTTCTGTTCAGTCATTTTCTCTTTCATTGGCGTGGTTGAAAACTGTAATGCTCCTAGTGATAAGGAGCGCCTTTTTGGGGAAGTTTCAAATATAAAATTAGGAAGAGAAGAAGTATATTTTATTGGATAATACTTTAGACTTATATAGCTTTAGCTGTGGCAGGGATTTTAGTTGGATCAAACCCAGGGGCTGGTCATGTGCTGGATGGGTTTAAGTTGTTGGATACCTGGACAGTCATGTGATATTAGTTTGCTGTCATTTCTGGTATGTTGAATGATATATTGGAAAGGCCCCAAATTGGGCAATGACTGGATGTTAAGTGTGATGGTAATAGCCAGAATACTTGTACATCCAGACCCTCAACACTATGTTAA
>QTSX02003654.1:0-286790 GCA_014839935.2 Entomophthora muscae
CATTGCCAGCCTCACCACCTATCATCTGATTTGTCTCTTCATGCATACCAAGACCTCTGTTGCCTCCAACGCATCTGCATCTCAACAGGTTCAAAACCAAACTCTGGTATTAAACCAGATTTTAGCGGTATCCCCCAACAACAACAAAGGAAACAAGATTCTTATGCTCCTAGCTTTCTCACAGTCACTGTTTGAAACATCTCCCGCACAATTTCAGACTGACACATAGAAGGTGCACCATGTGGCCAAAAAGCTTATCAGCAAGGCTTGCGTCTGGCACGCCAAAGCCACCCTTCAAGGGGAGAAGTTACTAAACAACTACCCTTCCTTCTGCAACTCCTTGTTGTCTACTGTAGTGCCGGCACAAACTACGGAAGAGCTCAGAGACCGCATAATGACCTTATATCAAGGCAGAATGGCCACCAAGGACTATATCAAAGAATTCTCTTGCCTCAAGAAAGCAATCAGGATGACTGATGCCAAATCTTGCTACCTCTTCCAGAAAAAACTGTCCCCTGAGCTCAAGAACTTTCTGGCCCATCATGTATTACCTGATAAGTTCTCTGAACTTATCAAAGAGGTCTTGAAATGGCCCTCCAAGGTAAAACAGCTTTCTTCTTGGAACAACTCCAAGACTTCACCCGCCCAAAACTCACCATCCCCTGCCAAGGTTCCCAAGGGACTAGTTCCAAAACCCAGGAGAGGTTACTAGTTGGCCCCCAAAGAGAAAAAACGTCAAGTCTGCAAAGGACTGTGTCTCTACTGTGGACAATCAGGTCACTCTGCCAAAGATTGCCAGGTACTTTCCAAGGTACAATCTGCTTCAGGCCATCTTCTTTCAACCACAGATGTCAATAAATCTTCAACCCAGTCTTACGCTCTTTTGCCATTTTTTCTAGACCACAAATTTGGCACTATGGCCAGCTACGCACTGATTGACACAGGAGCAATGAGGAACTTCATTGATCAAGACCTTTTGACATTGTTAGGTTTTGAGACCTCAGGACTAGCATCTTTAAGACTTGCCAAAGGTACATCTTCCCAAGTAGGACGTCTTGTCAAACCTCTTTACGCCCAAGTGGGGAACAACTCATACCACCTACCCACCTCTATGCTCTCTAACTTGGCCTTTCTGTTAGTCTTGGGATTTCCCTTGTGTCAGGGATCCAAGTTGCAGTTCAACTGGGACACCAATTCAGTCACACTTTACTCTCATGGGAAACCTACCACCATACCTCTCAAGAGACCATATCACCAGGTACCAGAGAATTTCACAGCCTACCTGAACTCTCTACTTCTTTTGGGTGACCAAGAACATGACTTCATATCAGAAGAAATCCAAGACTTAAAGGAGGCTTTCAGCAAAGAACTTTTCTCCATCCTCCCTGAGAAAAGACCATCTGACCTTAGAATTGACTTGATACCAGGCTCCTCCCCACCTGGGGAAACTTTATCCCATGAACCAAGCACAAGGAATTGCAATGAAGGTGTATCTTGACAAAAATTTAACCAAAGGATTTATGCGTCAATCCAACTCCCCCTGTTTATCACCCATGTTCTTTTTAGGGAAAGCCGATGGCACCCTTAGGCCAGTAGTTGACTTCACCAAACTGAACGCCATAACCATTAAGAATCAAAACCCTTACCATCTGCTGAGTCCCTGACCAACTGACTTACCCACGCCAAGGTGTTTTCCAAACTAGATCTCCACAGTGCCTATAATCAGATATGTATTGCTGAAGGTCATGAGTGAAAGACAGCAGTTTGCACCCCTTATGGCTTTATGAATACCTTGTGATGCCCTTTGGTTTGAGTAACGCCCCTGCATCCTTTCAAGGCCTAATAAGTGAGGTACTCTTCCCTTTACTTGATGTCTGTGTGGTTGTCTATCTTGATGATATCTTGGTATACTCACAAAACAAGGAGGCCCATACCATACACCTATGGGAGGTCCTCCAATTGCTCATTGACAACTGATTGTTCTGCAAACTTGAAAAATTCAAATTTTTTGTTACCAAAATTGAATTCCTTGGATACAAGATTAACCCAGGTGGTTTTGCGGTTGCTCCCTCCAAGGTACAGGCAGTCTTGGACTGGCCAAGACCCACAACACATAAAAGCTTTGCATGTTCTTAGGCCTTGCAAATTTTTGCTGCAAGTTTATCAAGGATTTCTTCTTTACCGCCCTCCCTCTCACTCACCTTACCTCCAAAAAGGTTCCCTTTGTCTGGTCGTCTGAAGCTGACCAGGCGTTCAAACCCCTCAAGAAGCGTTTCACCTTGGCCCCTGTTCTTCTCCGCCCTGACCCTGAACGCCAATTTTTTTTGGACATAGATGCCTCCAACTTTTCCCTAGGAGGGGTGTTACTGAAGCTTGGGGAGGATAGTGAACTCCACCCTGTGGCGTTTTACTCCTATAAGCTGCTTGAACAAGAGAGAAATTACCACATGTACAAGAAGGAACTATTTGTCATTGTCAAATCCTTGGACCACTGGCGTCACTACTTAGAAGGAAGTAAATTCCCCATGCAAATCAGAACCAATCATGAGAACCTACTTTACTTCACTAAGAAGAGAAAGATTAGCCCACGTCTGGCACAATGGGCTATAAATCTACTTGCCTTTGACTTCAAGATCAGTTACACTCCAGGACACCAGAACATAGTACCAGATGCCATCAGTAGACAAGAGGACTTGGATGACCCAAGCCAGTCCTATGGGAAACACAATGAACTTGCCATACTCTCTGAAGATCAGTTTCTCTCCCACATCATGACCCTATCCTATCTATCCACCTTGGAACAAGACATCATAGCATCCCAACTTGTTGATAAGAATAACACCCCCACTGGCCTTATGCTAAACAATGGATCTTGGTCAAAGAATGAAAGCCTTTATGTACCAACCAACAAACATCAACAAACAATCTTGGAAAGTTTCCACAACTCCCTTCTCACAGGACATGGAGGCATTTGCAAAACAATCAAGAGAATCCAACAAAGATACTGGTGGCCTAATCTGAAGAAAGCAGTTGCCAAATACATCTCCACATGTATGCTGGTGGCCGCAACAAACCCTCTGTCATGAATGACATTTCAATACTTGTATTGAAAGCCCAAGAGTTGAACCCCAGTTCCCTGAAAGCGGATCAAACCCTCTAGGACAGTCCAGGACCCACCAATCCGTTAAGTCACAGGCTCAAATTGTTAAATTACTCTGCAACCTACTGGCCTACTACAGAGGATTCCCTGAATAGTTGCCAGTCTGCCGCCAAACTGGTGCCAATGAAGACTCATACCTACAAAGGAGATGTAACTTGGTTAACAGAGGTTGGGGAAAAACCTACAGTCAACCTTCCAAGAGCTAATACTGGAGCTTCAAAATCAACATAAGAAACCCTGGAATCAAACCCTGACCCTCCAAAGACTACTCAAGTCACACAAAGTGGACGGGGACCCGCCCACTTGCTAAATTGCAAACCCGAGTTGACAAGTTACTCCAAGGCCCGCCAGTCTCCCAAGGACAATTCCCCAAATGGTCACCAGATTGATGCCAACCTTGAGCCACCAAAGATCCAAACCTATGCAGAGGTTGCAGCTTGCCTTAAGAAGGTTAAAACAAAACCTATTTTTAACTCTGCCAATGATCACCAGCAACTGCCAGCCTTCTGTCCAGAAGGGGTAGTACAATTGAACTACTCAGGTGACATAGTGAACAGTGGCAGAAGAACAAAGCATTGCCACTTCTATTTTCCAGAGAAGGCACAACCTGGATCTGCCACCCTTAAGACTCTAAGCCAAGATCCATGCCTTGCCAGTGCCTTGTCTGCAAACCTGAACCCTGCAAAAATCAAAGAAGCAAAGTCCCATGGTATAAAAACCCTGGCGGTATGGTGATGACCACATTGTCATTTTTGATAATAAAGTTTTATGAACCTTTGGTTTGAACAAATCTTACCTTACCTAGTCTTAGTGATCTTCCATCTTAACTTTATTCAAGTAGACCATCAGGTACCTGCCCCCTCTGGAGACCAACCTTCCAACCTTTCCCAGGCACTATACTGTCCCCCAGGAGCCCCCTTTGGACCTGTGCATTTTACTGAATACCCGCCTAACCTGGCTTACGCAGAGTACAACTTGGAGACCATCCTCATTGCTGAACCCTTGGCCAGAACTAGAGAAACTGAATACATAGGACGTGAAGAAAAGTGGTACAAAAGGCCGCCAATATTGTTTAAAGACAAGTACAATTATCTGCCTGGCTACTTTGTTCCCATGACTCCACCCTTAACCCCACAACCTGACCGCCCAATGAAGACCCCCACCGCTGCAGAGATCATGTCTACTCAACTGTTTGGAGTACTCTATATCACCTTGACAGGAATGGTGGATTACATGGTCCCTACCTCTGGACCCTGGTCTTTACTCGGGCAATTCATATCTTACATTATCAAGTTGGCACCCATTCTATGGTGGGCTTTACCCACCGGCTTGGCCCAACCCCATCCTGAGCTGCCCAATGCCTCTACCTATGCCTGGTTTCCTAACACCCTCCACCATGAAGCCCCAAGGATTACTCAAACCATTACCTATTTCTCCGCGCCCTTGGCATTTCATCTCCATGGTTTTCTTTGTGGACCTTCCAGAAAGTGACAACATGACCGGCATCTTTGTGACAGTAGATTGGCTAACAAAATATGCAATCTTTACGCCCTTCAAGCGCGCAACGGCAGAAGACACTGCCAACGTGCTCTTTACTCATGTAATTGCCAACCACAGAATTCCCAACAACATCATATCAGATTGAGGTACACAATTCACATCCAAGTTCTGGCAGTTCCTAATGAAGGCATTACATGTTAAAACTCTCATTTTCACATCCTTTCATCCTCAGATCAACAGACAAACAGAAAGGGTTAACCAAGTGCTGGAAGAGTTCCTCAGGAACTATGTGAATTTACAACAGGATGATTGGGTAACTCTACTTCCACTTGCCAAACTATGCTACAACACCAATCACCATGACTCTATTGGAGTATCTCCCTTCTTTGCCAACTATGGATATAACCCTGAAGATCTTCCTGACCCTGCAACCAAAGACACTATTCCTTCTGCGCACCAATGGGCAACCTCCTTACTCAAGAATCATCAACAACTCAAGACACAACTGGAAAAGACCATCCTTCAGTATAAGACCCAAGCTGATAAACATTGAAGAACACCTGAAGACATCCAAGTGGGAGACTACGTGTTCCTCAGTGCTAAGAATCTCAAACTGGATATTCCAGGGCAAAAGTTAGGGCCAAAGAAAATTGGTCCCCTTTGGTCATTGAGCGACGCTCTGATGTTAATTTCCGACTCAAACTTCCTGCAGGCTCCTCTGCCCATGATGTCTTCCACATTAGCCTTCTGTCTAAATTCAAAGGGTTACCATCTGATATGAACACAAGGATCCTCCTCCTATCATCTTGAACCATACTCTGGAATGAGAAGTAGAAGACATCCTCAATCACTGCACCTCCTGAGGCAAACATCAATACTTGGTAAAATGGAAGGGCTATGAGGTAGAATCCAACTCCTGGGAACCAGAAGAGAACCTAGAGAACACACCAGAAGCCCTCTCACACTACAAAGAGACTCAGGAAGAGAAGGGTCTTCCTGGGGAGGATAGTGTCAGGGATTCTTTCTCTGACTACATTAATTTTATTGACAACAGTAATGTTACAGCAAAGACACAACAACACAGCCACCAAGTTTTAGACACCAGTTTGTTTGATATTGCTGATTGGAACAGAAATTGAACTCAGAACCTTCAAGAAACATCTATTGTTAGTCTAAAACCAACTAGTCAGCTTACTTTATCTATTTATAATCATTCTATTGAATCAATTTTTGCGTTTGCACTTTGAATCAAGTTTGAAAAGGTTAGCAAGTTAAGTGATAGCATCACTTACTGCGTGGCAGCTGATTGGCTACTTTGGATTATCTTGATGTTCCCGGATCCACTAGTAGAAGATGAAACTGAGGCTCTGCTCTTTAATTTACTTGATATTCATTATGAAGACCGCTTAAATTACCAGGACCTTGTGGCTTGCCTTACTTCTGTCTCTTTTAGAATTATGTTTATATTACACATACAGTCAAGAATTAATGCCCATCTATCACAGGTATTAATTTTAGTCATAATATTCATGCAAATTATTGGTGAATCCCTCTCATCTCCCCCATTATTCACTTAAATTGCCCAGCCTCTATTTTGAGGCTATTTAAGTGTACCAACTTTATCAAACTTAGTTGTTCCAACAATAAAGACTTTATTCTATACCTGTCACTCACTTACCTTCTGATAACTTATTTTTGAAGCCATGAGAGGAATTTTATTTCTGTTCTGGTTTCTAGCTTCCTTCTTGTTGGTGGTGTTAACCTTGGAAAGCCCAACGCCCACTACTGACTGGTACAACTCCTCTCCAGATGACGCCCATCAAAAGGAATCCCTAGCTCACAGATGATTCAAGTACCCCTCTAGCCACTGGGGACGTAAATTCCAATATGGTTGCTCTTTCACTCCATCTCCTGCCAAACCTGCTCTGGTTAGACCTTACGCCTCCTTCTACCTTTTGACGTACGTGATGGGATACTATATACTTGGTTGGTTCAGCTCTATGCTTGGAAGATTTTCCTACTTGGGTCACCTAGGACACCTTGCAATGGTCACAGTTTCCATCAGCTCAGTAATAGCAGGGCTTAACTTAGGGGTCTTGGCTCGCCAATTAGGGAACTTGTTCTCTGCCAAGTGGGTCCCTGACAGATGACCACAAAGGTCTGATAAGTTTTTTCCAAGGCTTCTTTAAGATAAGCACAAAGTGCATCATCTTTATTGGGAATAAGACAATAGATGGTTTGAGATTTAGGTACAGCACTCTCTAATTGTATGGAGTGCTAGATATGTTTTTTAGGGGGCAGCCCTGATAAGGACTGTTCAAAGACTCTGGGTGTTTAGAGACTATCTTCTTATCTGGGGGGTGTTAGTATTCTGTTTGTTCTTGAAGTGAATGACCTCATATTAGCAGGAGTCCCGGTTTATAGCCATGAGGTCCTCTTAATCTTTCTGGGTCTCTGTTATGCGTACAAACTCAGGATCTCTTAGGAGTTGGTCCACTGTGTCTGAGTATATCTGATGATTGACTTCTTCCTGTTTGATGATAAACACACAAGTGACCCAGTTTACATGAGAGTTGTTCTTCTGTACCCAGTCCAGACCAAGTATCACATCAAAACTGATAAAGTCAATGACAGGTCCTTAGATAATGAAATAGTGGCTTTCAGGTCAATGAAAAAGAGACAGTCTCATAGATAATGACACAGTAGTTTTCATAATGCCAGATATTGCTTGTCCAAATTGCAAAGCCGGAACTCGGGTAAACAGTTAATCAAATTAATCAAGTTGATAAATTTAAACCAAACTGTTGATTGGAAATGGGTCACTGCTGCTTCAGTTTGTCATTATAATTTGATAACCTTGTGCAAGTTGACACTGATAAATAGAAATAATCTAAGATTTACTTGATAAAATCTGGTTTATAAGAATGGTCAACAGAAATTAATCACTCAAGGGTTTTTGCATGCTAGACGAGGTATACTTTGGATAATAGAAATGTAATAGGAGTCATAAATTCAGGTGATATTGCTTAGTTGTTAAATTTGGTACATATTGAAAAACTTTCACTGTTTAACTCTAAGAGTTGAATCCTCCCTAAATTACTCATAAGCCAAATTATCTTCTGGTCTAACTTTATTTAAAAATGCATCCAGTAGTTGGTCTACTTTACTGCATTCTGTATAACTTGATCCTAAACCATATTATTACTGAAAGATGGGCCCTGCTTTTGGTTTGTTGTTGATGCCACCCAATGTTACTTTAATGCCTTCTATTATTGATGTCTTTTTCACAAAATCTGAACCTGAGACATTGTCACTTCTCAATGTATAGAGTTCTATGTTGAAGACATGTCAATTTTTTCACAGGTTATTTATCTGAGACTTTTTTGGTTGGGTTTAATCATTTTGTTAAATACCAGTGTTTTTTTGCAAATTTTACTAAACAATACCTGAATCTTCAGTGGTGGCTAATCATCAACTTCCTATGAATTTGGGTGGTTACTTCTCCCATATGGAGATCTTTTCTTACTATCTGTCAATTTTTTTCACAGATAAGAGCAATGTGATGTCCATCAGCTAAAGCCATATCTTAATATGCAAAGGATTAGTAGCTAACTTGAACCTATTCACAAAGTTGCTGTTGAGTAGGGTATGATCTGCGCCTGAGTTCAAGAATACTGAATCAGTGTAATTTCAAAAACAGTGAGGGTAGGACATCAGTTTATTGGGGTGTTTGGCAACCGTGAAGAGTACAGGATCTCTTGACAGTACCTGGAGCATTGGGCATTAGTCAATTTTCTCAGGTTGATATTCATCATTGGGCAAGGCTGACAATTGTTGGGGAGAGATTGGCTTGCCTATTGCTCTCCTCAGGCTTTTCCCTCATCCTGATTGCCCTGGATGCTGGTCACTCTAAAGTGAGTGCATTTAGATTGGCCATTGTATGTCTGAGGTTTTTTGTTGTTGCTGTTGCCAGGTAGAAGGAGGTTAGAGCATTCTGGGGATGAGAGTCTTTAGGTCTCTCTCTTTTTCAGTCTGCATTTTTTGGAGTGTGTTAGAGGTTTGTTTTTCTTTTTTTGCTTCACAGTACAAACTCTGCAAGTTGGTCACTTGATTCAGGTTGATGTGTCTCATTGAGCGGAGTTTGAGAGTGTCATAGTGCATGAGGTGTGTGGCAGGATTATCAAAAGCCATCTTGGAAGGAGCGCACATGCGCAACTTGTCATAGGCTCTTGTTAACTCTTTTACCTTGTTGGTTTGTGTCAGATTCTTGACTTGATAAATAATCATGACTGCAATGTCTTTCATTACAAATATGGCCAAGAAGTTCTGTTTGGAGATCTTTTGTTTCTTCTCAGTGTGGTCTTTGTGTCACATGTTGTACCAGGTACCAGTGTTGTGTGTCGATTGGGTGGAGATCTCTGCAATCCAGAACCGTTGCGGGCATTTCATTAGGGCCAGCTTGCTCTGGGAAGATTGGATTCATGCTGTGGCTTTGTTGTCGTTGGCTCTGGTGAATAGCTCCAAGGCGGTGCTTTGAAGTCTCTGGGCTATGTAGGCTGACATAATGCTTTCATCAGTTGCTCAAGGAGTAACAGTAGGTGCTTGGAAGAACCCCTGTGCCAACAAGGCATTGAAGGCAGAGAGCGGGATCACCATGTTCTGGTAGAGGATGTGTTTTTAAGGTATTTCAGTCCCTGGTGTGTAAGGCGTCCAATTCAAGGAGAGATGTGACATAATTATTTTGTATATTTGTTGATCACAGCAAGTATGATCAACAGGAATTTTTTTGAAAAGAAAGGTGGGATAAAAAACCTATATGTGCTACCAATGCCATAACTGTGCTGGTTTAGAAAGCTTACAAGGGAAAAATATTGGAAAACTAGATGGTTATCTTTATTGAGATGTATCACTTAAATAGTTTGGGAGAATCATTTTAAGAGGTACAAGATTGCAAAAATCAATCAATTGGATTGAACAGGGGGTAATGTGATCCTTATATTGAGCCAAGCGCCAAATTGAGCTTTCTACCAAGTAGAGATCATCACTGGTTCTTGTTGCCTTGTTTAAGAATTTGAGTTGACTTCCACATTTGGCTCTAGGTAGTGGGAAAGTCAGTTTGAGTGGTACAGGGTCTCTTGTGCAGAACTTTACTGGGAGTTGACCCTGTTGTTTTGACACAAGATGGTTCAGATATGAATGCCCATTAACTCAAAGTAACCCTGGTGTAAGGAGAGCGGATTAAAACCCTTGCATAGGGAGGTTTAGGCTGGGTAATTTGGTCTCTTTGAAGATGGCTTATGCACCGTTTACATTGAACTGTTCCTTGCATCAATTGACCACACCTTGACGGGTTACTTCTGGTGGTTTATGACAAGGTTTTGGATACATTCATTGGCATGGTGATCCCACCATGGGTTTGGTATCTCGCCATGGCTGAAAGCTGGTGGGGATTCATCCAATGGTGACACGAGTGCCGGTCATGTTAGATACTGAGTTTGGTGGTGCTTATGAGATATTGTGTCTGGTATTTTATAAACGACTTGCCATTTGCTGATTCTAGTTAGTAAGAGTGCAGGATATTTGCTATTTTGGTTGTAGCATTTAGGATAGTTTGATATAATATTATATCTATTAATAGCCAAGTTTTATGAATTGGTCTAGGGTTGCATAAAAGGGGGTGCATGTTATTTAGAAGCAAGGAGAGTCTATATGGTCATATAGTAGAATTTATTTGGAGATATTGGGTAGCGTTAATTTAGTCAGATGGAAATAGATCTATTATATACATTATAAATGGTGCATGTATTGCTCAACGGGGGCTTGTGCATTCCTAATTGTTCAAAGCTGTGAGTGGCTAGCATGTGATTTGTTGGGAGAATAAGGTGGCGAGAGCACGCCAGAGTAGGCAGCAGTGAGGAAGTCTAGGTTTTGGCTGTTTGCAGTGGGGGTTGTAAGGCCAGAGTAAATATGCATTGGGGTGATTAATTGGCTAATCTCAGCTGGAGGGCGGGTGGCAGTAGCAGTTAGAGAGACAGTCTCTTGGGCAGAGAGCATGTGGCAATCTTGAAATTGGGATTTTACAACTCGACCAAGAAGAGCATTCAAGAACAGACGAGTGGCCTAGGATGGGTTAGAGAAGATCAGATGACCAAGCTACCAATGAAATGACTGAGTTGCATGATTCATCAATGGGGGTAAGCTGCAGAGGAGAAATGGCTTCTTGAGTGAATTGAAGCTCACCAGGGTGAATAGCTGATGGAATTCCTGGTGCAAGTGTTGCTTTGAAATCCAAGGCGGCAGGTGGCAACTGAGACTCATGGCTTGATCCATCGATATCCAAAGAGCCTGTGCTGTTGTCATAACCTTTGATGGTTGAGTATGTTACGGCGAGGGGTGCTTACCTGAATTCGAATCCCAACCAGGGGGGAGAGTATTAAGTATTTTGCTTGCAGATGAAGAGTCTAACTTTGGACAGACGAATTCGCATGCCGAGCAACGATTGTCAGTAGCCAGAGAGACAAACTTGCCGCAGACCAAGCAATAACCTGATGGAGGATGCACGAGATCAACCAAATGCGGATCTTTAAAGCGACACCACAGAAGCAGATGTTTGAGCTCGAGGGGCGCGATTGTCAAATCAGTCTCCTGAGAATAGGCATTAAGCATTTCTCTGGCACGGCGCCACTCCAATTGCTGGCGAAGTGCATCTGACATTTCAGCAAGCTGAGCGGTGCTGCGAGCAGGCAAGTAGGTTAAATTTGGCAAAGGAGTAGTCGCAACAATAGGAAAGGAGGTCAACAGACGAGCTAGGACAGCATCAGAGTGGCCGGTGAGGGTTGGGCTGACAAAACCATTGTCATCTGACTCAGACGGCGTGGGGGGCGGGGCGACAGTAGGATTGACGAAATCAGTTGCGCGGTCCAATTCAATCGTATAGGTGTCCTCGCTCTCGTGAGGTTCGAGTCCTGAGCCAAGCTTCTTGGTTAGATGTCTGATTAGAGGCTTACCGTGAGGTTGTGGTTCAACTCAATGCTCTTGTTGCGTGGATCATGGAACGTAAGCACGGCACGCACCGGAAACTCGCCCCAGCCGCGCCTAGATATTTGGAACGGAGGGCTGGTCACCTCTACTATGTGATTTGGTGCATAACTAGGATGCAAAAAGAAGGTAACTTTGGAAATGAAGCTTGAAAGTTCGGGTGCCTAAATGTGAGAAGGCATTGATGGATATGTTTACATAAGATGGGCCGGAGAGATAAACCAGCCAACGAAAGAAGCTAGCCTCGGAGTCATTGGTATCTATTTGGTTAGTCGAAGGTCTGTCTGGACAAATACCTGCGGTATCAAACTTTGCTATGTTACCAAAGATGATCTTTTTGTGGATGTGGAACCGGGAAGCCTCTTGAAGCTTTAAACGTGCAATCACGCTGGTATCCTGGCCTGGCAAAGGTGGGGGGCACGGCAGGTCGGCGTGAATAAGTGGCGATCCACACTTTTGTGTAGGAATTGTCTTTGAAGGCATTGGCTTATCGGTTGGTTGATAATCTTTGGACTTTTGTATGGCATCTTTTTCTTTTGCTTTCTCGTGCAGCATAGCCAACGGAACTGGCGCGGTTGTAACCGCGGGTAAGGCATCAGCAAAAGTGTGCAGGTCTACATCCTCGTCGTAAATTTTTATTTTGGGCTTGAAAGATTAGAATCACTTTAAATGGGTGATTTACCTTTTCCAGGTACAGCTGAGCCTTGTTCTCTTGGAACTGCTTATACATAACACTAGATAGATGAATACACATAAAATATCACAACAGTACCTCAAACAGCCATTATCTGAATTGGCTTTGGGCGGAGTAGAGAGGGGAGGCTCACTACGACAAGGGTGATCGCAAGGAACTTCGTGAGCTGGCACTCTGATGCCGCACTCGGCATAGCACTCCTGCAGGCTATTGAATTTGATGTTGTGTAATTTTTCAAGATGAGCCAAAAGCAATTCGCCATCTTGGAAGTCTTCCCGTCCACATGTGGAACAGTGAATTCTACACCGATGAGCACACATATTTTTAGGATTGCTACCTGACAAACACTCCGTCTTCCCACCTGGCAAACAGCTTGCCCATTTCTACTTTCTTGCGGGATGGGAGCGCATTCTTTAAGGACAAGGCTTTCGTCTTTGCCTTCTTAAGAGATGAGATTGTAGCCCTTGATGAGGCACGCAAGTTGTAAGTTCCTGACGTATCAAGCAATGCCCTCTTGCGCTTGCTACGCTTGGGACGCCCTGTCAAAAAGTAAGAAAAAGCAATTTTATGACACTTTTTAAATATCCAACGCAAACCATACAATTGATTTTTAAACTAACGGCTAAAGGAGAAGTCGTCGACACCTTACCTTCAGATTTCTTAATATATTTAACCAAACGATTCGCAATCGTCAGCTGCTCATTGATTTCCAACAATTCGACCTGCTTCTTATAAATTTCGATATTGATCTCTCTATCTAAGGTTTCATAAACTTGTGCTTCATTATTCTGGAGACGGAGCATTTCTTGATCAGAAACCTGCTTAAAGGGGCAAACGATATTTTGGTAGGTGAATTCAGGCTCTGGCATGCGAGGCTTGGAGACAGGCGATTTATAGATCTCCGGTTTGGGGAAAAGATCGTGAAAAGAAATATGGGAGACTGAATTATGGGCCTTGTGGCCTTGAGTTATAGACGGTTTCCGAGAATTAGAAGAAATAGCAGGACTAGTTCTATATTTTGAAACTTCTGCTTGAGGAGCGGCTGGATGAGGAAATAGTTTTTTTGAGTCGTTATATTTAGAGCTCCTGGGAGAAATCACATCTGGAGTCTTTCTTGGTCTGGCTACTATGTTACATAATTCAGTTTGTATTGAGTTTTTGACGACATATTTAATATTAGACCTGAGTATACCTGTATCGTTACGGCCAACATAGTCCTTTTGACTGCTAGAAGCAAATGAAGTTCCACTTTTAAAAGTCTGCTTCACAGGAAGCCGTGGGATTTCTCTTCGCTCTATTGTCATCAGTTAAAAAACACTTGGATATAAATTACCGGGATGGTTTCTCTTGCTTTTATTTTCAACCTCTTTTGGGGCTTCTCGGGGGGCATGTCTTTCGCTGTTTAACTTTAATAAGGATATCATAAACGCCTTTTCTCAAGAAATTAAGCTGGTGAATGTATATACCTTGTTTCTGTATATTCTCTCGATTTACTGGCTGAGCCGTAAGAGCTTGGTCTGCGCGGCGAAGTGGGTAAATTTGCACCCTCCCTTGGTTGGTTCTTGATGGGAGTTATTCTTGGCAGATCGCTTCTACGGCTTGAACCGCCAGAGTAGTCTTTATAGCTCTTGTAGTTTTGCGATTTCTCGTGCCCCATTTTCAATAAATTTTCAATAGGTAAACTGATTAAAGAATATAGCAAAAACGATAGTCTAAATATATTATTCACTTGAAATAAGCGTGCAGGATTCTCTCTAATCCCCCTATAAAATATGCCTCGGGTTTAAAAATCTTTGTCAGCCTGCTTCCCTTGGCAACCAAATTGGCAGCCAAATTTCGAAACTTATTGTCAAGCTAGAGTTTCTAGAACACGAATCGATTTAAAAATTCCCTTTCTTTAGTAATTTATATGTAGCCGGTGACTTATCAAACGCTAAGCCTGAGCTATGAGCCCTCCAATGAAACCAGATTCGAACTTCTCTGAGCCACTTCTGATCACACTTAGCCAATCCCTTTTTAAGTACATCATCTACCTTTGGCAACCTGGGCGAATAATCAACCAACCCATTGCAGTAGTTTTACAACCTGTTGAGATAGACATATTATCCAATCTAGAACGCATAGGTTCCATCACTAAAGGAATGTCAACTTTTTTAATAGAAATAGGAACCAATTCCACAGAAAATGTGTGCTAATTGGCAAAAATGTCCAGTCACAAAAAAAGATGTAAACAATGAACGGATGAAGGAGATTCAACAACAAATGTACCAAGCACTAAAACAACAGAGTTTCAGTCACAAAACAGAGCTAATATGTTTACTATGGTTTTTAAGAAAAATCAACTCAGTCACAAGAGTTGAAAACTCCATCCAACAATGAACCCTAATAGCAACTGAAACAGACAAAAGAAACATCAAATATCAAAACAAATCAGCAAATCTATAATAATGTTACCAGTCCATCTGTAAAGACCCAACAATTGGGGAAGTATTTTAGCTAAGTAGGGTACCAAGTTGGCAACTTGGAACCCGGTGAGCGCGGTCACAATGGGATAGACTGTCATCATCCATCGGAAAACCTTTGTGTGTATGTTATAACGTCCAAAATTACCAGCAAAATGCGTGAATATGTAGTATATAAAGGTGAATATAGCTACAGACTGTGTAGAGTGGGGCAAGACCAGCGTGGGCCAGAAGTGCTGATTGGAGGAGTTGAGCTGTGCTGGCTCCTTGTAAAAGTACTTGCCAGATGGATCGTTGAATGACCCATGCAGTTGTTGATATTGGTGGCCCCCAATCCCTAGGCAGGCTGTAAGAACAGCTGAGAAGATCAGGTGGTTCATCTTCTAATCCTGGAGAAGGGTAGACAAAGCTTAGTGTCTTTAACTTTTCTAGAGGGTAAAAGTTGTGATTGATTTATGTGATAACAATTGAGGGGTAATTTGCTCAGTGATAGCACAAACTATCATCAAGTGATTGAGCTTTATTATATACTATCATCCTTGGTGGGGCATGAATAGTGAAAAACAATGAACAGGGAACCCCAAACTCTTGGTGTTGTCTGGAATTCCCTTTTGGAAATGGGTTTGGAAGGGATGTGCAGGTAATGAATTGTTACTCTCTGACTTGCATTGTTTGGTGCCATTTTGGATACTTTCATGCATCCAAATTAACTTCTGCAGTTAATGCAGGAATTGTTGTGCTGGGCAGCTTGTCAGCCCTATCCAAATCTGGTAGATTCCAAATTTGGGCAGCACTTTTCCTTACATTTGGGTTTGGGAAAATTGCCCTTTTCAGTTTCCTAATTTAGAAGTTTCCCCATCCAGCGGGGGTGGACAGTCCTGCTGTGGGGGATGTGCCGCCTCCCATTGGCTGGCGCCTGCCAGTTAGCCGTGTGGTCTGCAGACAGCTGGCTGCCCGCAGCTGGGGTAAAAAAACCATATTTTTGAATTTTTAAAGTTGTTTTCAACAACTTGCTGTTTTGTGACAGTTTCCCCAATAAGGGAGAACTGCTGAAAATTTTTGTTTTGACTTTTAAGATTAATTGTGCACAAAATCTTGTCTTACAGAAGGTTGTTTTCAGAAATATTCCTGACACCATCTTAATCAAGATATACAATCTAGAGCAGAAAATGGAAATGTAATATTACGAGTGTTGTTTTTAGAAGAAAATTATCAAACAAATCAAATATATCAATACACACAGTTAAAAGTGCATATTCCCAACCAAAGAGAATAAGTACAGTAGTTTTCAAACCTCTTGAGATAAACATATATTAGTCAGTTTAGAACACATGAACTCATTCTAAAAACAAAATCAAAAATTAAGGAATTTATATTAAATTACAATAGATTTGGATCCACTTTGATTTCATTTTTAGACTGAGTTCATGTGTTCTAAACTGAATAATATACTTTTATCTCAACAGGTTTGAAAACTACTGTATTATCAATCAAGGTTCTCTGAATATTGCATGTTTTGTCCCAGTGTAGCATAATTTGTTATTACTTTTGTATTCTAATTATGTGCCAGAACAAGTATTTAGTAAAAAAGTGATTCAATTTTAGGGGCTAGTGTGGACCATAATTATTTTGAGATTGTGTCAATCTGGGTTCTCTGAAGATTGCATGGTTTATCCTAATGTGTGTGATCCTAGTATTACATGAATTTTGTATACTGTAAATTCAGAACCTGAATGTAAAAATGCGGGATTGTCAAATCTTGGTCCAAATTTTGAATCACTTTTGCGGGATGGCCTTTTTTTAATTAAATTGAATTCTTTGTATTTTTATTTGAATAATTGAAAATGCGGGAACTCATAGACCCTTTGCAAAGTTTAAGTTGAACTGCATATTTCCAATGGACAAAATGAATTAACTGGAATCAGATTTGAAGCATTCAAATCTATCAACCATATTCATTAAGTTTACTATGTTTTTTGAAATTGCGGGATTGTCAAATCCAAGAACCAAATTTCAAATCAGTTTTGAATGCCACTAGTAAACTCAGATATTAATTGCAGGAACTGGAATCCAAATTTAATGTACAGTAAGTAAACTAGGAAACACCAACCCAAATAAAGAAGCTCCACTCTGGATAAAATCAAATGAAAAATTTAATCTCAACAACCATGTTTAGACATAAAAAGTGATTAAACTTTAAAATCATCCAAAACTGGAAAGTATACAATATTATTCACTTCAAATCACGGGCACAAAAATTCTGTTACTATTTAAGGCTAACTCAAGAGAAAATAACTACTCACAACTAAACCAATAAATCCAAATAAATACATATTTAATCTAAAATATATATTTTTATTTTATTTTTATGGACCGTCAATCACATTCCCAACCAGCTCCTGCACCAGCCCGCGGGGCAGCCTGTCCACAAGGGCGTCCCAGAGGGTCCAAGAACAGACCCAGAACCCAACTCAAGGGGAGTCATGCCAATACACAGG
This sequence comes from Entomophthora muscae, assembly GCA_014839935.2. Taxonomy (NCBI): domain Eukaryota; kingdom Fungi; phylum Entomophthoromycota; class Entomophthoromycetes; order Entomophthorales; family Entomophthoraceae; genus Entomophthora; species Entomophthora muscae. Next base: position 17,353 of record QTSX02003654.1, read on the forward strand.
TCTCCCAAGGTGTCAGCGCCAGCCAACCACCTCTCACATCCCAAGCCTGATCAACCAGCCTGAATCCCAGACAGAAGCCACTCTCAAGGCCTGCCACAAAATTCTCCTACACCAGGGTCACCAGGAGCACTGAGGTTACTTACACCTCCACCGTATACCCAGTTGTCACCTGGCCCCACACTCTTGACCCAAGAGTTGCTACTTCCTGCCCCCGCGTTTTTGATACCTCCTATCAGCCATTGGCCACAACTGAGGAACCATCTACTCCTATTGTGTATTCAACCATTGACGGTGCCACTGCAAGCAAGCATGATCCCATCTTTTACACAAAGGTCCCCATTCCCTGTGTTGAGCCTGGTAGCCAGGATGCCGTAGTACCTGCCAAGGGCCAGCGTCGGTTGACAGATAGTGAGTGTGAAGCTCTCCTCAACTGCTTGAACAGGGGAATGGCGATTTGGGATATTGCTTCCCAATTTGGTGTCACGGCCAGATACATTGCCAACATCAACAACAAGTATGGCAATACTGGGCAAATTGCTGAATCCACCAAGGCAAAAAGACAGCCCAAACTCCTTCAGCCTATTCACATTGATGCAATCAAGAAGTGGGTAGCCAAGGATTGCCACCTGGACACACTTGCTGTCCAATCAATGCTCTCCATGGAGTTCAGGCTTTCTGTTTCCAAAACCCATGTATACAAAACAATGGTTGATTTGGGCTTCTCCTGGAAAGTACTGGGAGTTTTGCCATATAATAAGAACAGTGAAAAGACCATCTAGGATTGACACATTTATGCTGAGACATATCTGGCACTAAAGGAGACTGGGAATTTCCAGTCCTTGTATATCAACAAACTGTTGTTTTCCTCCTCACTCAGGTCTAGGCATGGGTGGGTCAAGAAGGGAACCAAGGACAGCATAGCCCTTTGTGCAGCTGTCTGTTCCCAGACCTATTCAATGGTTGCGCTTCTTGGTCCTTGCAGGTTGGATCAATATCAGATGATCAAGGGCTCCCATAACAGTGGAACATTTCTTGATTTTCTCCAAGCCATCAAGGAGTACCTTTGGATAAATTACAGCGGCACAACCAACGTTGTTGTGCTTGATAATGTTGGGCTCCACAAAGTGGATCTGGTTGTGTCCAAGTTCCCCCCATCAACAAAAACAGCCACACCTCCAGCCACCAGTTTACCAATTGTCCAATGAGACTTCTCTTCCTCCCGCCATATTCCTCATTCCTGAATCCAATTGAGAAGGTGTTTGGTTGGATCAAGAACAAGGTGAAACAAGGCCTCTCTCAGGACACTGAGGATCTCTTCAATATTCTCGAGATCAGCCAATTTGCCATGCCACCCAATGTGGTGGGGGCTTTCTATGAGCACTTGGAATCCTTCCTCCCTAAAGCCCTGGCCTCCAAGCCAATCAGATAAATGTGCGCTCTGGGTTTTATTTATTTTTATTTTTATTTAGTTTGTTTTTATTAGGACTCAAAAATTATTATTTATATATAATAATGTGACATTTGATTGTATTATAGACATATAAGAATACATGGAAAAGGTAAGTAAAATTAAGTATACTAGGTAAGATGAATATATTTTTATTATAATGCACTGAATATTATTATTGGCTTTTGTACTAACAAATAAATAAATTAAAAAAGATAGAAATAAATTAGTTTATTTAAATAATTGCAAATCCTTGATGGCACTTTGGCTTTATTATAAGCCACAAATTGGACCTTGCAGGTCATCATCTGATCCTTGTTATTTCAGTGTCACTATAGCCACACAACACAGAAACCAATGATTTTCATATATTACTTACTAATTAGTACTTAGGATGCAGGTCAAGTATATCAAATATGTTTATCAAATCATATTATGAGGAAAAGATAATTCAAGTTCTAAACAATCATTTGTTTAGAATATAAGTGGAGCGAGCCGCATGATGCGGATAAATTCAATTCTTGTTGTTTGTTTATGTAATATCTGAACCCGTACTTGACGCGCTAGTAAATAAACAAATTTATAAATCATATTTTGTTATTACACATGTTCACTTTATTAAACTATCCCTTTATTATTATCAACCTAATTATATATTACTATTATAATTTAAAAATTAAAATATTAAAATTAGAATTAAAATATTAAAAGTAAAATTATAATTATAAATCTTAAAATTTAAATATTAAAGTTTAAATATTTGAAATTTAACTATTTTTATTTAATTGTGCTATATTCAATATTGAAATATCATATATTAAAAATTTTAATATTGAAATATGTATTATTAAATTTTAATATTAACTTTTAGATAATAAAATTTTAATATTTAGATATTTAAAATTAAAATTTTACTATAAAAATTTTAATATTACATATTTTGATATTAAAATTTTAGTATTAAAATATAAAAAATTAAAAAAATTTAATTTGCAAGGGAAAAATATTTATTTGGGGGATGCTAATTGCAAAGGAAATGTGATTATTCCGGTGAATTATACCCCAAAATTAAATTTTCTGCTAGTGTGTCTAATTGGATCCACATTCTCTTCTGTACGTTGTGGACAACACTGGATGCAATTGCTAGAGGGGTGGCGCCTTGTACCCCGGTGGTTGTTGAACATTTAATAAAAGGAAGGCGGGTGAGTGAATCAACTAGTAGGTTTTTTCAGGGGGCACGTAGTACCTGTATAACGTTGCCAATGCAAATGAGTCATACAGGACGTGCTTAGCTGTCCTATATCCCCACGGTGTCTTCTGGCGGTCAAGGGCTACGCGGCAAATATTCATTTGAATAGGCTCATTCAACTTTTTGACATTGGTTTTTAATATGCAGTGAAGGAGGATTCCCAGGTATACCGCAGCATGGATTCTTTGCAAGGTATACTTTTCCAAGAACATGCATAATTTTTTGAATGTTTGAACTAGCCTATTGATATAGGATATTTGGTTGAACTTGAAGAGGGTTCTGGGGGGCACCCAACTTGAATCAGCCCCCCAGGCCTCAGCAAACTAAAAAAAGGTTTAAAATTATTCACAGGGACTGCATCCCCGACTTTATTTGATAGTGCCTTAAATACTTCATTAAAAAATGCAGTTTTCAAATATTCAGTTCCAATTTGAAAGTCAGTTTTTTATTAAATTCTTTTCATATTCATTGATGTTTGTGAAGGGGAATCTTTAAATGCTTTTGTATATATATTCATCAAAGTTTAGCTTGATATCACCACAAATTTCATTCATTTCTTTGAAGTTGATACTTGATCCTATTTCATATGCTTCCCTCAACCACAGCAAGCACCCCGCAGGTGGTAAATATTCCCTATTTTTAGCTTCACTACTTGAAAAATTATTCATATTCTGTTGAATTATTTTATTTATTTGGTTTTTATTTATTTGTTTTACAGGGGCTACCAGTGACAGGTAACCCCCGTAAAACCAACTCGGCGTATAAGCCGCCACTTCCGCAACCTCATCCCCATTCCTGGTGATGACTAAAATAAATATAAATAAAACATAAAAAGACTTACTAATTGTTTCCTCTGTGGCCCCCTCAGCCACAGGCGCCACTTCAGCAAACTTCATGAGCGTTGGCTGCTCTTCATTAATTTTCCTGAGCTTAATTTTTCTTATTTTTCTTGCAACTTGTGCTTCCTCTTGATTTTCATTTGATAAAGTTTCTGTATTTTGTGAAGTGCTCCTGATTCTTGCTTGTGTTTTGTTTTTGTCTGTCTCCATTTGATTATTTTCCTCTTCATTGGTGTTAATTTCCTTTTGAACTTCATTTTCTTCAATTAGTTTGATCTTATTATTTTCTTTGGCCCCCTTCCAGAACTCCCACAAATTGTAGGCCACATCATTGAACTTTAGACTTGATAGAATTGTTCCCTGTAGATTTATTAATGCTTCTTCATTCTTTTTGTCTATAATATTTCCTAGTTTGTTCATAGCATCTTCTTTTGACTGGATTAGTGGCTGGCCCTTGTTACCCAGCTTTCCTGTCACTATTTCCCTGATATTTTTTTCTATTTCAACAATCTTTTTCAGGTGTACTTCTAATTTGTTTATCAAGTTATTGATAGTTGACATTTTGTTTGAATTCCATCAAAAACAGGTTTTTATAGTACTATCGTCAATGCATACATATTTTTCATCATCCTTAACAAATTAAAGACAATAAACATAAATATTGCATTAAAATATTGCAATTTGACGTCAACTCTTGATATTTTGATATTATGTGCATAACTCAAAGTATTTTGTTTAATAAATATCACTGTAAACTAGGCCTTTTTCATTACAATTTAAAATAAATTGACTGTTTTTATATTAGAGAGCCATTAACACTTAGTACAAATATTGATACATAGTGCATTTTAAAGCCTGTATATTTACCTATTAGTAATATTATAGAATTATTACCAATAGGTAAATATACAGGCTGTAAAATTCACTATGTATCAATATTTGTACTAAGCGTCAATGGCTCTCTAATATAAATACAGTCAATTTATTTTAAATTGTAATGAAAAAGGCCTAGTTTACAGTGACATTTATTAAACAAAATACTTTGAGTTATGCACATAATATCAAAATATCAAGAGTTGACGTCAAATTGCAATATTTTAATGCAATATTTATGTTTATTGTCTTTAATTTGTTAATGATGATGAAAAATATGTATGCTCATAATTTTATGCTATTTGTAAAATGTACAACATTGTATTAATTATGGGAAATTTTGATAATGTAAAAAGAAAATATTATTAATTATGAATTGAAAGAGAGATATCAATTTTAATAAGTTGTCACAAAAAAAAGATTTATTTACTAATCAAAGACAGGAAGGGGAGGGAATGGGCGGAATGAACATTGCCTTCATATGCGCCTGTGAAAGGGGCGGCATAAGAGATAGTGGTAAGGGAATGGGTGGTGGTTTGGGAGTCAGGGTTGGAAGGCAGGTGGCTTGATGGGGGGGTTGGGGAGGCAGGGTTTGTTGACTGGGAAGGGGCAGCAAGAGCTGATTTCTTCAATTGCTCAAATTCTTCTTCTGTCACATATACTGGCTTGACAAAACAGATGGACTGGCGTGGGGGGAGGCAGGGGTCCTTTCTGGACTTATCACTATCACTTGCATAGAAAATGATGAGATCAAATAAGTCCTAAAAAACGTAGAAGGGAAAAGCTCATACCCCTTATCAATTTGGGTGCATAGTTTATTGTAGGTGGCAGGCTTTAAGCGCCTGAGGGCAGAACCAAAATTGTAAAGACATACATCTGCAAGATGCATGTTGGTGTATTTGATGGGGTAGGACCAACAAGTATGCCCACAGCCCTGACTTCTTGGGTTGCCCATTCCCGCTGCTCTATCTCCACACTCATTACAATTGTGTGCACGGCGTTTTGTGTGGCCCACTCCTCCAGCATGGCCTTGAGCTCTGTCTGGTAGGCACCCCATCTGCGGTGTTCAATATTGCCAAGTAATAATTGACGCCCAATGGGGAAACTGCCAATAAAACCCCGGCAAAACGATACAAGATTGGGCCGTGCTTGTACATGTCAGACTGGATACACTTTTCTTCATAGTCTTGAATACTTGCAGATATCTTAGCATACAACAGAAAGATGATGTCATTATGGGCCCTCATTGCCCTTCCTTTGATAAAATTAAAAATAGTTGAATTGTAGGGATTAGTATCCACCAAAATGGGGCCACTGAGAACTTGATTGGACAAGATTCTAGCAGAAATCACAACTCTGTGCATCCACAAATTGACTTTTCTTTTGTTGGTGAAGATGCCATGGAGTCCCAACTGGAGACGTACCTGGACCAGGGGCATCTGCTGTAATACCCAAGTATTGAGGGTAAAACTTTAGTAACATAAGATGTCAGGTTAGGCGGCTCAAAGCTGTTCAAGGTGTAGACAATTGGATAGAAGTTGACTGCCTGACAGAAGGCTTTGACAAGGATGTTGCATTGTCTAAGGCTGACGGCAAGGTAAAGTAGCGTAGCTACAGGGATCACATAAGTAGCCAAGGTGGGAGTTGGGCAAGATGACGCCAGAGGTGTCCACGGGTTCAAAACTGTTGATTTGAGATGAGTTGGCTCATTGTACAATATCCCTTTTGGTCCCTGTGGTTCAGGACCAAACTGAGCATTGGTTGGCTGGTGGTCCCCTATCCCAAGGTAAGCTATCAAGACAGCTGTGAAGATGATGTAGTTCATCTTCTGACTTGGGGAGGTGTAATGGGTTTAGTAAGGTTACTTGCTTAGCCTGGGTAAAGGATTGATTAATGTGATAATATTGAGGAGGATATTCACTCAATGATAGCAAAAACTATCATTGAGGGGTTTGTCTTTATTTATACTAGTGGACCTGCAAGGCATGATTATTGTAAGGCATAGCATTAGGGAACCAAGAGTCTGAGTTGCATCTGATATTCCCTTTTCTGGATTAGCTTGGGTGGCTGGCAATTGAGAAGGCTTGGCTAGATCCAAGTTTGCATTGGCATAGTGCAAGTTTGGTCTTCTTCATGCATCTAAATTCATTTACTGAATTTGGTGCATGATTTCCATTGTTGGATAGCCTGTCAGTCTATTCCCCATTTGGTAGGCTCCCAAATTGGGCAGCAGTTCCTCCCAAGTTTGGCTTTGGGGAAATTGCCTTTCTTGATTTCCCAATCTGGCTATTTCCCAAAGGGGTGGATGGGGACTGGCCTGCTGGCATGGGAGGGCAAATGCTGGCAGGTGGCTGGCAGGTGGCAGGCTGGCCCATGGGTGCCTGGTTTGAGGATGGCTTGCAGGTGGGGCTGGCAAGAGTGATGGGCATCTGCTTAATGGCGGTAAGCGTCTGCATGTTGGCAGCAGGCAACAGCTTGGTGGTGGCAGGCTTCTGTGTGGTGGCGGTGTGTATCTGCTTGGCAGCAGCGGACGTCTGCTAAGTGGCGGCGGGTGCCTGCACGTTGACGGCAGGCAACAGCTTGGTTGTGACAGGCTTCTGTGTGGTGGCAGCAGACATCTATTTGGTGGCAGCAGGCGCCTGCGCGTTGACAGCGGGAAATGGCTTGGTTGTGACAGGATTCTGCGTGGTGACAGTGGAGGTCTGCTTGGTGGCGGCAGGGGTCTGCACGGTGGCAGTGGATGTCTGCTTGGTGGCAGCAGGCGCCTGCGCGTTGACAGCGGGCAACAGCTTGGTTGTGACAGGCTTCTGCATGGCGGCAGCATGTATCTGCTTGGTGGTGACGGGGGCCCGTGCGGTGGCAGTGGTTGTCTTCTTGGTGGCGGTGGGTGCCTGTATGTTAACAGCAGGTGGACGCTTGGTTGTGGCGGGCTTCCGCATGGTGGCAGTGTATATCTGCTTTATGGCAGCAGATGTCTGCATGTTGTTGGTGGACGTCTGCTTGGTGGCGGCAGGCGCCTTCATGTTGGCAGCAGATGACAGTTTATTGATTACAAAACTATAAGTGTCAGGAATATTCCTGACATCCGTGGGTCATGTTCCATAATGGCCATCATAAGGGGATGGGCTGTGTCACCTTTGGTCAAAGTAAAGGCACCAGTTGGGGTCTTCTTGGTAGGGGGGCCACAGTTGGCGTAAGCTCGCAGGATTGCAGCCACAGTGGACTTTGCAAACCCCATCACAGCCGCAATTTCCCCAAGGGACATAAGCTTCCCTTGCTTTTCATCCATTTTGAGAACAATCTCTGGAGTGATTAATTTTCTTCTGCGTCTTGCAGGCTGATTGGCTGGGGGAGGGATGTGTCTATCTTGGGAACTGGTCAATGTCATCTGATTGGCTGTTTTGGGGTTCTGGGCTCTCTGGGTGACCCCATGGCTCAAATGGCTGGTTCCAGATGCCATTGTTGATACAGGATTTGGGTTGGCAGCTGCCTGTGAATGATGGGCAAACAGGGCCATGCTGGAAGTTGCAGGAGAAAGAACACACTCCTGGGTAGTGCTTGCAGAGGGGCCTGTGGGTTGGGAGTGGCCATAGAGGGAGGCTTCACATCAGAAGACCCAGCGTAGCCCTGCATGATTTTGTCAAGGCCAAGGAATAGCTTGTTGACTTGGTTGTTATTGAAAGAAGACATAATAAATTTTTATTAAAAAATTTTAAACTCAAAAAGAGATGTGTACATTTTAGTCAATTTTATTGTTAAGTATGTTAAGTTGGTGAATAGTAGGATCTAAATTTTAGCCGTCCTAAATTGGAATAGGGTGATTTTTGAGAATGCCTATGATTCCTAAAATAATTAGCACAAATCCACTCTAGATCCTTTAGCATCCTTTCTGAGATTCCCATAAATTATATTTATTTCAAATTCCTTGCAATTATGATTTGAAACTTGGTTCTTGGATTTGACAATCCCGCAATTTCAGATTCGTTAATTTTTACATGATGTCTATGATTTGTTTGAAATACAGGAAATCTCAAATCATACATTAGAATCCCAAATTTCTGATTCATGTATTCCACATTTGTTTGTTGTGTTTTGTCTTTTGTTAGATGAGTTATCTGCTCAAGAGACTTGAAATTTGCAAATTTACATAAACCAAAAAAGTCAAATTAAATGGTTGCTTTTATTAAATATTTTAATTTTCACTCAGCTGAGTTGCCCACAAAAGTGATTCAAAATTTGGACCAAGGATTTGACAATCCTGCATTTTTACGTTCAGGTTCTGAATTTACAGTATGGTTGGCTTTACTTGGCATATGAGTTATTTATCAGGAGTGTGAGATCTAAAGTGAAGCAAGATACTATATCATAGCTTAACATCAATTTTTATTTCTTGAAGAAATTCAATTTTAATTTATTGAGGTGTCTTTTTATATATTTAGTTGTTAATCTGTCAGTTTTTTCTTTATACAATAGAAATATTTTAATTTTATCTTCTTATGATGTTACTTTTTGTTTCTAATTTTACTACCAATATAGTTACAGAGTTTAATATATCACATGTATTTCAGAGCAGATATATGTGATAAAGTAGATTATAACTTTATTATACTATTTATATACTTATATATTCTAAGTTTAATCTTTGTGTATTGCTATAATTAAGTGAATTTAAAAACTACAAGTACAAAAGACCAGCCAATCAGATTTTTTTATTTTTTGTTGTCTTTGACAATTGACTTGGAAAAGACATGTCTCTGTTATTATGTTTAGTTTAAATTAGTAAATTAATCTTGTTGGTAAAAAATATATGTGTTTAACAATTGGCACACCAACCTTTGGTCAATATAAAACCCAATTAGTAGCCTTTATGGTGCTAGATTGACCACAAGTCAATGTGCTGATTGGTAAATAGAGACAGTTTTTTTTGCCAAAATGCTTAATTTGATAAGTTAAACTGGGAATAATAACAGAGATATGTCTTGTCTAAATCAATTTTTAATGACTGGAAAATAAATCTAATTATTATTAGCTGGTTCTTTTTACTTGTAGTTTTTAAATTCACTTGATTGTAGTACTACACAAAGATTGGCTTATAGTAGTATCAAGGAGCTGGATGTATGGGTGTTCTGGCTACCGCTAACCCACTTAACATCCAGTCATCACCTGATTTGGTGCCTCTTCAATATTCAGTTTAACATACCAGAAATGACAACAAGCCAATATCACATGACTGTCCAAGTATCCAGCAACTCAAACCCATCCCATACATGACCATCCTTATCTTTGATCCAACTTAAATCCCCGCCATAGCACATGCTAAATAAGTCTAAAGTATTATCCAATAAAATATACTTCTTCTCTTCTTAATTTCCATATTCAAAGCTTCCCCAAAAGTTACTCTTTATTACTGGTAGCATCTACAATTTTTGACCACACCTATGAAAGAGAAATTGACTGAACAGAACCTGCCCACCTTTGCTCACGTACTAAACTAGGCCACATCCCAGGATATCTGGAAGACATACTTCCGCGCCCACAACATTGAAAAAGATATACCTAGTGGATGTACTGTATTTGAAGGACTGGTCATGCCCAAAGCATGTGCCAAGATATTTCAATACAGACACTCTCTCCAACCACAAACAAACACACAACTGCCTATCACAGGCAAAGTTACCAACACCAAGTACATTAGTATCAACAAGTTCTTTGGTAAAAAAAAAGAAAACATCATCAACTGGTTGGACCACTCAGCCACTAAACTCTGCGCCAGCCGCATCCCCCACAAAAAATGGGTCCAGGAAGCCAGCAAGCGCCTGTACAAGGCCGCGGCTAACTGGTTTGACACTTGGGTTGGCTCACAAACTGACAACCAGCTCAATAACTGGAAAGAGTTCAAAGAAGATATCACCCACAACTTTTGCGTAACTGAATACCTCCAAGACATTGCAATACAGCTAAGCAATCTTCCTCAGAAGACCAGTCACAGCTTACGCCAATGAATTTGAAGAGATATATTGAAAGATCTAAAGCCCAGCACAAGCTGAAAATGTACACACTAGAGCTTTATTCATCAATAGAATGAAACCCTCAGTTGCTACTCTCATCTGTCCAGAGGCCAAAATCACCATGCCTGCGCTCATTGTAGAAGCCAAGCACACAGAAAAATGCTCAAACATGGAATATGCAGCACACAACAGCACTCACTCCTCCAATGGCAACAGCAATGACAGAGAAAAATCCAATGGCAGAAAACGCCAAAAAACCAATCATAGAAACAGCAACTCCAATCAAAACAATAGCAATTGCAGCCAGAGCGCAAACTGCTCCTGTCCCAAGAAAGAGGACACTGTTGAAGTAAACAATGCTGAAACAGCAACCCACTATGAATCTGACCCCACATTCTCTGACCTCAAAGGTCTTGAAACAGAGGAACAGGGAAAGAGGAGGGGAAACAGGCTTAAGTGCCCCTGTCACCCCAAACCAACAAGAAAGTGTAACAAGGCACAAACTTTGCTGCTCACATCCCACATGTCCCGCAATCTTATATCTTTATGAATGTAAAAATTAAAGATTGCTCATAACTTTTTGTCTACCCATGCACTTATAAATCACATAAACATAAAATTTTATTTGACTCTGGTGCACAACACACCATGGTAAGAAAACCATTTTTAATCAAATACAAAATACCAGTTGTCAAATCCAACTTCAAATATGCCAGAATGGCAGAAAAATCAAAGGTTCTACTCAAAGGCAAAACAACTCCCTTCAGAATTGACCTCCAAGGCATACAAACGTCCATCAAAGGACTTGTCATGAACAACACAAACTACAACATTGTAGCAGGCATGGAATGGTTCACCCAAGTGAATCCCAGTGTATGTTGGAAAAAAAACCATGACCATCAAACACAACAGAGTCAATTTTAATATCCTCAAGGAACCCAGCAACCTCATTCTAAGAGACACAGTATTTGTCCAGGTCATAAACCAAGAAAACTCTGAACGTCTAACCAAAGACAGTATCCTCTACATAATGAGATATACCAAATTTAATAAAAAGCAAACAATCAAAATTCAATGCCCAGAACTTGCAGCACTCCTAAAGGAATACACTCATGTATTTAAGGAAGAGCTAACAGACCCACCCCCCAAAAAGGAGGTCAAACATGACATTGATTTATGAAAGGGAATGTCTAAATCTGTACGCCTCTAAAGACTCTCCCCCATGGAGACACAAACCCTCAAAAGTCACATCAAGGATAACCTTGCTAAAGGCTTCATCCGTTCATCTGAATCCCTGTGGGGGGTGGAGTATTTTTTTAAAGAAAATGAAGGCTCATTCCAATTAGTAACAGAATACAGAGCTCTCAATGCAAGCACAGTAAAAAATAAATGTCCCCTCTCACTCATAGAGGACCTGTTTGCAAGACTCACTAGAGCTAAAAATTTTCTCCAAAATTGACCTCACCTCAGGTTACAACCAAGCTGAAGTAAAAGAAAAAGACATATCAAAAACTGTGATCTGTACACAATTTGGATTGTTTGAATGTAGAGTAATGAACTTTGGGATGGCCAACACCCCCGCAATTTTTGTCATCATGATAAACCAAGCACTAAACAGTATCTCAAATACATTATGCTACCTTGACAATATCATCATATTCTCAAAAACCAAAGAGGAACACCTCACACATGTCTGCAAGACACTTGATCAACTTGCAAAGCACAAACTCTACACAAAGCCTAGCAAGTACCAAATTATGAAAAAAACTCTTGTTCTTGGGCCACATTGTCTTGGACAGTGGCATCAAAGCAGATCCAGATAAAATAAAAGCCAAAAACAACATACAACACTCCACCTCTGTTAAACAAGTTAGATGCTTTCTCAGAATGATAGCTTACCTAAGGAAATGCATCAAAGACTGCGGGAAACTAACCACACCAATCAATGACCTAACCAAGGGTAATACCAAAAAGAAATCCATTTGGACACCAGAATGCAACAAGAATTTTCAACTATTAAAACAAGCTTTGATTGAAGCACCAATCTTGCAATACCTCAATAACAATGGGTGCTACAAACTTGAGTTGGATACCAGCAACACTGCCATTGGCATAGCCCTACACATCTGCTAGCCAGGACAGCAAGAATTTCTGCCAATATGTTACAAAAGTAGAAAACTAACCAACACTGAGCAGAGGTGCCCCATACACAACAAGGAATTGCTAGAAATATACCACACATACAAGAAATGAAGATGTTATCTAGAAGGATATTTAAATGTCTGAGTACTAACTGACCATAAATCCTTAATCTATTTCAAAACTCAAAACACACTCACACAGCAACAAGCCAAATGGATCTCTCTGCTGGAACAGCTCAATTTAGACATCCAGTACAAAAGGGGGGCAGAGCTGGTTACAGCCAATGCTCTCTAGGCTATGTCAGCCAAGAGAGGATCATCCTGACCACCTGGACCCTGACTGACCCAACCTATATAACACTGAGTCCAAGACAAAAGGGGTTGACTCCTCCACACATAAACTAACCCACAATACATTAGTAAGGAATTGAAAAAATTCCACGTATCAAATGGCACAGTATACTGTAAATTCAAAACCTAAACATAAAAATGTGGGATTGTCAAATCCTTGGACCAAATTTCAAATCACTTTTGTGGGATAGCCTTTTTTAATTAAATTGATTTTTTGTGTATTTATTTGAATTTTTAAAAATGCGGGAACTCATAGACGCTTTGCAAATTTCAAGTCAAACTGCATATTTCCAATGGACAAAATGAATTAACTGAAATCAGATTTGAAGCGTTCAAATCCATTAACCATTTTCATTAAGTTGACTATGTTTTATTGGAATTGCAGGATTGCCAAATTCATGAACCAAATTTCAAATCACTTTTGAATGCCACTAGTAAACTTGAATATTAATTGTGGGAACTGGAATCTAAATTCAATATACAGTAAGCACACTAGGAAACACCAATCCAAATCAAGAAGCACCACCATGACTAAAATCAAACTAAAAATTCAATCTAAATAACCATGTTTAGACATAAAAAGTGATTAATCTTTAAAATTATCCAAACCCAGAAAGTATATAATATTATACACTTCAAATCACATATATAGAAATTCTGTTACTATTCAAGGCTAAATCAAGAGAAAATAACTACTCACAACTAAACCAATAAATCCAAATAAATACATATTTAATCTAAAATATATATTTTTATTTTATTTTTATGGACCAACAATCACACTCCCAATCAGCTCCTGCACCAGCCTGCGGGGCAGCCTGTCCACAAGGGCATCCCAGAGGGTCCAAGAATAGACCCAGAACCCAACTCAAGGGGAGTAATGCCAACACACAGGACTCCCAAGCTGTCAGCACCAGCCAACCACCTCCTGCGTCACAAGCCAGAACAAACAGCTTTAATTCTAGACAGAAGCCACTCTCAAGGCCTTCCACAAAAGTCTCATACACCAGGATCACTGGGAACACTGAGGTTACTTACACCTCCACTTTGTACCCAGTTGTCACCCAGCCCTGCACTCTTGACCCAAGAGTTGCCACTTCCTGCACCCGCGTCTTTGACACCTCCTATGAGCCATTGGCCACTATTGAGGAGCCATCTGCACCTGTGTTGTATGCTACCATTGACAGCGCCAGCGCAACCAAGCATGATCCTACCTTCTACACAAAGGTCCCTGTCCCCTGTGTTGAGCCTGGTAGCCAGGATGCTGTGGTACCTGTAAAGAGCCAGTGTTGGTTGACAGATAGTGAGTGTGAAGCTATCCTCAACTGCTTGAACAGGGGAATAGCAGTTTGGGATATTGCATCTTAATTTAGAGTCACATCCAGATATATTGTCAACCTCAACACCAAATATGGCAACACTGGTTGAATCGCAAAATCCACCAAGGCTAAGTGGCAGCCCAGCCTACTTCAGCTACCCATCTCAAGGCAATCAGGCAGTGGGTGACCAAGGATTGTCACCTGGACACACTTGCTGTCCAATCAATTCTTGCCACAGAGTTTGGGCTTTCTGTCTCCTAAACCCTTGTTTACCAAGCAATGGTTGATTTGGGCTTCTCATAGAAGGTATAGGAGTTTCTCTGTACAACAGAAGCAGTGATAAGACTATTGAGGATTGGCGCATTTATGCCAATACTTATGTGGCTCTTAAGAAGACTGGTAATGTTCAGTTCTTTTACATCAACAAATCATTGTTTTTCTTCTTGCTCAGGTCCAGGCATGGGTGGGTCAAGAAGGGGTCCAAGGATGGTGTAGCACATTTTGCAGTTGTCTTTTCCCAGACATATTCCATGGTTTGGCTTCTGGGTCCTTGCAGGTTGGACCAATATCAAATGATCAAGGGTTCCCACAATAGCAGGACTTTTCTCAATTTTCTCCAAACCGTAAAGAAGTACCTCCGGATCAATTACAGTGGCACAACCAACATTGTTGTGTTGGATAATGTCAAGCTCCACCAGGTAGATTTGGTTGTGTCAGAGTTCACATTTATTGAGAAGTATGGCCATTCCACCAACCACTTCCTTGCCAATTGTCCAATGAGACTCCTCTTCCTTCCATCCTATTCTCCATTTCTGAATCCAATTGAGGAGGTGTTTGGTTAAATCAAGAATAAGGTGAAGAAAGGCCTCCCTCAGGACACTAAGGATCTCTTCAAAATTTTTAAGATCAGCCAATTAATGATGCCACCTGATGTGGTGGCAGTTTTTTACAAGCACTTGGAATTCTTCCTCCCTAAAGCCCTTGCATCTGAGCTAATCAGATAAATGGGCGCTCCAGATTTATTTATTTGTTTTTTTATTTTTTTTTCTATTAGGACTCAAAAATTATTAATTATATAGTATGTCATGACGTTGAATTGTATTATAGACATATAAGAATACATATAAAAGTTAAGTAAAATTAATTATACTAGATATAGAGACAAATATTTTTATTATAATGCACCAAATATTTTATTGACTGTTGAGCTAACAAATAAATGAATTAAAAAGGATAGAAATAAATTAGTTTATTTAAATAATTGAAAATCCTTAATGGTAATTTAGCTTTTATAAGCCACAAATCAGAACTTGCAGGTCATTATCTGACCTTATTGATTTAGTGCCACTATAGCCACATAACACAAAAACCAATGATTTTCATGTATATCTTACTAATTAGTACTTATGACGCAGTTTAAGCATATCAAATATATTTATCAAATCATATTACAAGGGAAAGGTAATTTGAGTTCTAAACAATCACTTGTTTAGAACATAAGTGGAGCAGGCCTCTTGATGCAGATAAATTCAGTTCTTGTTGTTTAACTATATAATATATGAACATGTGCTTGACGAGCAACTAAATAAACAAATTTATATATCATATTTATTATTTCATGTGTTTGCTTACTATAACTACTGAATTATAATATATTTAGATATATTACTATTATAATTTTAATATTTAAATTTAAATATTAAAATAAAAGATTAAAAAAATTAAAAAAATAAAATAAAGATGAAAGTTATATTGCAAGGGGAGATAATTTATTAGGGAGATGCAAATTGCAAAGGGAATGCAATTATTCTGGGATTTTATACCCCAAAATTAAAATTTCTGCTAATGTGTCTAATTGGGACCACATACTCTTCTGTACGTGGTGGACAACTCTGGATGCAATTGTAAGAGGGGTGGCGCTCTGCATCCCGGTGGTTGTGAATGTCTTATAAAAGGGAATTGCAAAAGCAAATTGATTAGGAGTTAGTTCTCAGGAGGTATAGTGTATCTGTACTACAAAGCTAATGTAAAACAGTTGTATAGGACATGCTCTACGGTTTGGTAGCCCCACAGCGTCTTCATTTTGTCCAGTGCCAGCTGGCAGATATCCATTTGAAGGGGGACATCCTCCAGCTTTTTCATGTTGGCTTTCATGATGCAGTGGATGATTATCCTGAGGTAAACAGTAAGGTGCAGTTTCTGTGAAGTATAGCTTTCTGGGAATAAGCATAATTTCTTGTATTTACTGACCAATCTATTCATATAGGATGTATTTGAAAATCTGAGTAAAGGCAAGTCAGGCATTTTAGAGGGATCAGCCACCCATGTCTCCACAAAAGATATGAATAAAGGTTTCATCTTATTGACTAAGAATACTTTGCCTATTTGATTTGATATTGCTTTTATTAAATTATTGAAGATTGCTGCCTCAATTTTTTCTTGTGGAACTTGAATTTTGATGAATATATCTTTGAATGTCTTGAACAATTTCAATTTTCAACTATGAACTCATATGAAATAAACCCAAAATAAATAAATTTCATGTTGACATTAAGTTTAATTTCCATCATTTCATTGAAACTAATACTTGCGCCTACTTCATAGGCTTCTCTGACCCAAGTTGAACTTCCTTCTGGTGCTTTGAATTCCCTATTCATTGCTTCTTTTGTTGCATATTGATTGATATTATTTTGCATTATTTTATTTATTTCATTTTTATTTATTTGAATTACAAGGGCTATCAGTGATTGGTAACCCCCGTAAAACCAACTGGGCGTAAAGGCTGCCACTTCAGCAACATCATCCCCATTCCTAGTTATAACTAAATTAAATATAAGTAAAACATAAAAAACTTATTGTTCCCCCTGGGGCCCCCTCAGCCACCGGCACCCCTTCAGCAAACTTCATGAGTGTTGGCTGCTCTTCATTTACTTTCCTGGGCTTGATCTTCCTTATTTTCTGTGCTACTTGTTCTTCCTCTTGATTTTCATTTGATAAATTTTCAGTATTTCTTGAAGCACTTCTTCTTCTTGATTGTGCTTCATTTTCATCTATTTCCATTTGATCAGTTTCCTCTTCATTTGTGTTGATTTCCTTTGAAATTTCAGTTCCTTCAATTAATTTGATTTTCTTATTGTTTTCTTTGGCCCCTTTCCAGAACTCCCACAAATTGTAGGCTGCATCATTGAACTTCAGACTTGATAGAATTGTTCCCTGTAGATTAAGTAACACTTCTTTGTTATTTTCATCTATAAAATTTCCCAATTTATTCAGAGCATCTTCATTTGACTGGATTAGTGGCTGGCCTCTGTTGCCCAGCTTTCCTGTTACTAGTTCCATGATAGTTTTTTCTATTTCAACAAATTTTTGCAGGTGTGCTTCTAATTTATTTATCAAGTTATAGATATTTGACATTTTGTTTGAATTACATCAAAAACTAGTTTTTATAGTACTACCTTCAACACATGAATACTTTTCATCATCAATAATGAATTAAGGTCATAAATATAAATTTGCATTAGAATAATGCAAAATTTATATTTGTGGTCCTTAATTTATTATTGATAATAAAAAATATGTATGCTAATATTTTATGTTATTCATAAAATATGCAACATTTTATTGATTTTGAGTATGTAAATAATGTAAAAATAATATGTTATTAATTATAAATCAAAAGAAATAATATCACTTTTAATAAGTTGTCACAAAGAAAGGGTTTATTTTACTCATCAAAGGACAATTAGTGGAGGGAATGAGCAGAATGTACATCACCATCATCTGCACCTGTGAAAGGGATGACATCAGAGGCAATGTGAAGGGAATGGGTGGTGGTCTGGGAGTCAGGGTTGGAAGGCGGGTGGCTTGGTCTTGATGAGGGAGTCAGGGAGGTAGGGTTTGTTGACTGGGAAGAGGCAGAAAGAGCTGATTGATTTAATTGTTCAAATTCTTCTTCTGTCATGTATATGGGCTTGGCAAACCAAATGGATGGGCATGAGGGGAGGTGGGGGTCCTTTCTGGACTTATCACTATCACTTGCATAGAAGATGATGAGATCTGATAAGTCCTGGACAAATATGGAAGGGAAAAGCTTGTAACCCTTCTCAATTTGGGAGCACAGTTCATTGTAGGTGGCAGGCTTTAAGCGTCTGAGAGCAGAACCAAAATTGTAAAGAAATACATCTGCAAGATGCATGTCAGCGTGGTTGATGGGATAGGACCAACAGGTATGCTCTGCAGCCCTAATTTCTTTGGTTGCCCATTCCCGCTGCTCCATCTCCGCACTCAGTACAACTGTGTACATGGCGTGTTGGGTAGCCCACTCCTCCAGCATGTCCTTGAGCTTTGTCTGGTAGGCATAACCATCTGCAATGTTTGGTATTGCCGAGTAATGATTGACACCCAATGGGGAAACTGCCAACAAAACCCCAACAAATTGATACAAAATTGGGCCAAGCTTGTGGACGTCAGATTAGATACACTTTTCTCCATAATCTTGGATGCTTGCAGAAATCTTGACATATGACAAGAAGATGACGTCATTATGCGTCCTCATTGCCCTCACTTTAATAAAATTAATAATGGTTGAATTATATGGGTTGGTATCCATCAAACTGGGGTCAGTGAGAACTTGATTGGACAAGATTCTAGTAGCAACCACAACTCTGTGCATCCACAAATTGACTGTTCTTTTATTTGTGAAAATGCCATGGAGTCCCAGTTGGAGACAAACCTGGACCAGGGGCATCCACAGGTCACATTCCATGATGGCCATCATGATAGGGTGGGCTTTTTCACCTTCAGTTGACATATGGGCTCCAGTTGGGGTCTTCTTGGGAGAGGACCACAGTTGGTGTGGGCTTGCAGGGTTGCAGACACAGTGGACTTTGCAAAACTCATTGCGGCTGCAATTTCCCCAAGGGACATAAACATCCCTTGTCTTTCAACCATTTCAAGAAAAATCTCTGGGCTAATTAGCTTTCTTCTGTGTCTTGCAGGCTGATTGGCTGGAGGTGAGATGTGTCTTTCTTGGGAACAAGACAGTGCCATCTGATTTGCTGTTTCTGGATTCTGGCTTCCATGGGTGGCCCCTTGGCTCAATTGACTGGTTCTGGATGACATTGTTGATACATGATTTGGGTTAGCAGCTGCCTGTGCGTGATGGACAAACAGGGCCATGATTGAGGACACAGGAGAAAGAACAAATTCCTGGGTAGTGCTTGGGGAGGGGCCTGTGTATTGGGTGTGGCCATAGACAGAGGCTTCACTATTGGAAGGCCTAGTGTAGCCCTGCATAATTTTTTCAAGGCCAGGGAACAGCTTGTTGACTTGGTTGTTATTGAAAGAAGACATATTAAGTTTTATATTAAAAAATTAAACTCAAAAAGAGAAGTGTATATTTTAATCTACTTAATTATTAGTGTTTTCTTAAAATCTACTGTAATCAAACATCTAAAATTTAGCTGTCCTAAACTGGAATAGGGTGATTTTTGAGAATGCCTGTGATTCCCAAAAGAATTAGTACAAATCCACTCTAGATCCTTTATCATCCTTTTTAAGATGTACATAAATTATATTTATAATGAATTCACCTCATTTTTGATATGAAATTTGGTTCTTGGATTTGACAATCCTGCAATTTTAGATTTGTTAAGTTTTATATGATGTCTATGATTTGTTTGAAATACAGGAAATCTCAAATTGTACATTAGAATCCCGCATTTATGATTCATGTATCCCATATTTGTTTGTAGTTTTTGTCTTTTGTTAGTTGAGTTATCTGCTCAAGATATTTGAAATCTGCCAATTTAAATAAACCAAAAAAAGTCAAAATAAATGGTTGATTTTTTTAAATATTTTATTTTTTACACAGCTGAGTTGTCCCCAAAAGTGATTTGAAATTTGGACCAGGGATTTGACAATCTCACATTTTTATGTTTAGGTTCTGAATTTACAGTACCACATTGTTAAAGATAAAAATGTTCCCTACATCCCACTTGTACAAAGAGTTGACACTATCCTAAGACATCACTGTCTACTAGGACACACAAAGTCTAACAATCTATACCTCACTTTAAAAGAGATAATATGGTGGCCCAATCTTAAACAAGACATAATAAATGTTCTGGAAAAGTGCACAGTGTGTGAGAAATACATCAGCACCAAGGCTCTCCAGCCAACAGTTAACCCAGTACCTGACCCTGAACCACTTAAGGTTTAGGGGATGGACGTAGTGAGGCCCTTCCCAGAAACTAAAACAAAACAATGTTTCCTATTTGTAGCCATTGACTTTGCTACATGTTGGCCTATCTGCTGGTCAACAAAAAATCACAAGGCAGAAACAATAAATCACTTCATCAACAAGGCAATAATAGCCAACTACGGAATTTCAGACTACATCATAACTGATGGAGCCACAAAACTATCAGGTCATGTGGTAAACAACAATTTAAAAGTAAAAAATATCAAAAATTCCACAACCTCACCCTACAGGCCGCAGGACAGCAGCAGAGTTGAACACCTAAACAACAGCCTCATCAGAACCCTCAAGAAAATAATGGATGGCAAAGACAATGACATATGGCCACTATATGTGAAACATGCATTATTAGTATCTCAGGTACACATCAACCAAGGGACAGGCTACTCACTGTTTGAGCTAACATACAGATACAAACCAGAGATATTTACCTGCAATAACCAACTGTATGTGAAAACCCCCCAGAAAACCTCCCACAGTAGAACAAGCACCAGCTTTACAACACATATGCCTCAAAGCTAAGATAGCAGAAAACAAGAGACTCAAAGCACAAAAGGTGACCTCTGCAGAGGAACCACTCCCAGTCAACTCCCCTGTCTGGATCCTTGCCAGAAACAGAAAGAAACTGGATTCAGTACAAAGAGAACTGGAAAGGATTTTCAAATACAGACCAGACAGAAACACCTACCTAGTCAAGTTCCAGGGCGCCAATTACCCTATCATCAAAAAGTATCACAGATCCTGCCTTTGCCTCAGCAAAGGAGAACACTTGAATCAGCTGGTATCAACTAGCAAACAACTCCAGGAACATCAGGCAGCAGCTGTCAAGACAAATACCCCTCCTGATGTACCAGAGTAACCCCTTAAGGGGGTGTCAAGGAGCTGGATGTACAGGTATTCTGACTACTGCCAACCCACTTAACATCCAGTCATTGCCCAATTTGGTGCCAATCCAATATGAAGTTTAACATGCCAGAAATGGCAACAAGCCAATATCACATGACTGCCCAAGTATCCAGCAACTCAAATCCATCCTGCAAATGACCATCCTTATCTTTGATCTGACTTAAATCCCGCCACAGCACATGCTATATAAGTCTAAAGTATTATCTAATAAATTATACTTCTTCTCTTCTTAATTTCCATATTTGAAGCTTCCCCACAAGTTGGTTCTCATCAGTAGATATAAATATTAATCATCTTAATTAAAATCAAGATTATTAAATCAATCATCCCTATAGTTAAATATAAAAAATATATTATCAAATTAAAAACCCTAAAATCTAAAGCAATTTATATTGAATAATTAAATAAAAAGTGAGTGTGAAAACAAAGTTCAATCAGCAAAATGGGGGGGGGGAAGGGGGCAAACTAGTTGGCAGTCTAAAAGGGTAGGTAGTGAGGGCAGTACTGGCTTGATGTGGGATTTTTGAGCTTCAGTGGGCTGGGAGGATGAGCTGGGGACCGTGGCAGTGTGAGGTACCAGGGGCCCATGGTTGCCTTGGTTGGCTCAAAATGTTGTTGATTTATGACATCATAATCAGGCTCAGGGATCACAGTAATTGGCTGGTATACCAGGGACTCATAAAGAAGCAGCTGTGTATAATTGGATCATTAGCTACTGCTATGGGCGTCGAGGGCCAGCTTGGTGGACATTCCTGCAAATTTCTGATGTATGAATGGCCTATTGTAGTTGTGGGCAGCAAGAAGCACCTGCTTGAACATATTGGGATTGCACTCTCAGATCTTATCCACAGTATTGTAGAACAATACATTTCCTAAGTTTATATTGGCATGGCCAACAAAAAATATCAACCCATTGTGACCACCTACTCAAATCTTTTATGATGCCTCTTTACTGCATTTCATTTGATGGCTCAGGAATATATGGCATTTTGAATTATCTGAGATCCACATATTGAGCAGGTATGAGAAAAATCTGCCATAAAAATGTAAATAGCAAACATGTGGGGTAGTATTCTATCAAGGTAAGGCACTAAGTTTGACACTTGGAACCCAGTGAGTGAGGTGACATTTGGGTACACTGTTAATACCCAACGGAACACCTTGGAATGTACATTAAATGTTCCAAAATTACTGGCAAAGTAAGTAAGTACATATTACATAAAGGTATATACAACTATGGACATGGTAGAGTGGGGCAAAACCAGGACAGGCCAGGAGTAAGGCTAGGAGGGGTTCAATTGTGCTGGCTCTTTGAAGTAGTACTCCTTGATGGGTTCTTAAAAAGGCCTGTATGATTTGAAGTTATGTTGATGGCCCTGTTGTGAAGTGATTGGTTTAATTAGCCTTCACTGTAACAGACATTGATCAATTAAGCTCTGTGAATGAGAGAGCAATAGTAATCTCACACTGGATGAAAGGTAGTCCAACTGATCAAATTAAGTTGCTATTTGAAACCATATTAACTAATGATCATCCAATTATTAGGGTAATAGTGGGCCAAGCCAGCAGAGGGATCTGGCTGATGAACAGGGATCCTGGCGCTCTGCAGCTCCTGTTAATATCCCAACATCTATATAACTCTCTTCTTGATTTATAAATAAAGGTTCAATATTTACTACCAAATTTATTAGGTACAACACACCATTTTGAAAAGGGCATCTCAAAAAAAGCTATTTCAAAATATGTCAGCTCAATTTTTGCTATCTCAAATTCATAGTAAAAACACCATTTCAATTTACAGCATTTTGACTCAGAAAAAACAGGGTTTTAAAATTTTAGATTTTTTAACTCCAACAATAACCCATAAAATTCTCAAAAAATAAAATGTAAAAAACATTTCTAGGCTTAAAAAAGCCTCAGAATTTCAAATCTGCAACAAAAAATGGGGTAAATTTGTAGCAACAAGGTTGTGTAAAACCCAAAAGTTAAAGTATATCCAAAAACAACTATTTTCATCTATTATAACTATAAACTATACTTTAAAATAAGCATAAAATTGTACCAAATACTAAAAAAGTCAAAAAATAATAAAACTGAAGGATAATAAGAGGGAAAATTGGGAGGCGTTCTTTGAAAAAGGGATCAAACATTGGTAGAAAGAGCAACTGAGATAGCTTGGAGATTCTCAAGCTTTCTATCCTTAGGATAGTATGCAAGGACCACCTTGCTGATTTCAGTATATTTCTTTATAGCCTTAGTCTGCTTGGGGGGTTGTCCTTGGACTTCATACCAGTCTTGAAGAGCCAGGCAGAGATGGCTTGCTGGGTTTTTAAATGCACCATTATCTTGTTGAATTTGGGCTTATAAACCCTGACTCTTGTAGCAAACTGGTTATGCCATCCTTCAAGGGAAGAGGTGGTCTTGATGAGGCCGTCTTTTACCTGCTTATAGCAGTTCCACTGAATTGAGTCGCCGCTTTTTCTGATGTGGCGTGCTCCCTGAAAGATACTAATCCATCAATTTTCAAAATACTCAATAAAAGTTGCAAAAGCTGCCTGGTTGGCAAGGATATAATGATGGTGGATGAGGGTGTTGTAAAAGGCATTTGTCTCCTCCGTTCTCACAAGGGCAAGGGCAGCAAAGCAATTGAAAACGTCCTTGGCTTCTTTAGTGCCTTCATAGTTGACCAGCTCATGAATATCAGAGCACTTTTGGAGGCAGCAACACAGTGCCTGTTGGAAGTGGAAGTAGCATCCCTGAGGGGAGCTCTTGAAGACTCTTATGAAGGCATTTTCCTGAGCCTGTTCAAAATTCACTACCAGATATTCATGTTAGGGAAGGCTTTCTGGCTGCTCCCTGGTTGGAGTGGCTTCCTCTTCCTGTGACTGGGCCTTTTTCTTGCGCCCTCTGGTTTCCTTTGGCTCCTCTTTGATAGTTGGGAGGATTTCATCCAACTTGGCCTTTAAAATTGTAAGAGCACGGACATAAGTTTCCTGTTTCTTGTTGGGAAGGAAGTAGAAGACCAGGGGAAGAACCAGATTTCCAACCTGCTCATAGATGTTCCAAAGCTGGTTAAATAGCTTTGGGAAGGTGGAGAAAGTTCCATATGCAAGCCAGGTCTTGCATTTTAACAGGTTGCGCAGATCCTGTATGATGGCAAAGCAAATGATGCACTCAGGCGCATGTTGGCTGTCATTTTGAAGAAGGAATCTCTCCTCATGATAAGATAGTTTTTGTTCCTCTGTAAGGATAAATTGCTCAATTAATGAAGCACTGACGCCTTCAGTGCTCAGAGCATATCTCTGATCAGTGAGATATCTCTGTAATTTTGAGGCGCCACCAACAGAGGCAAGTTGGTTATCATTTAAATTGAGGAGGGCATCATTGGCAACCTCAGTGGCGGTTTGGTCTTTGGTGGTTGGTATGACCTGGCAAAGAAACCAGCGGATTAGTTGGTATAAGGGATCAAACAGCTCAGAGCAGTCATGCTCAGTAGTCAGGGCCTTGAATCTTGTAAACCCATAAATGGTGAGCCTTGCTGGGCACCCAACGTTATAACATTTATAGTGATGTTGACAGATTGGTTTTTTCATCATTACAGCTGAAGCTATAGCCCTTGTAAAAAAACTGGCACCCCCTTTCTCAGTCATGATGGGGTAGCTGGCTGGGTATGTGGTGGGCACAGAAAAGGTGCTATTTGAATTACAGATATTATGCACGGTGTATAGATCCCAGAGCTCAATTTGCTCATCTGCAGGAGCACCAGGCTCCTGTTCCTCTTCCTCCTCAGGCTCTGAGGTGGGATCAGAGTGGTGGTTAAAGTTGAACAACTTCTCTTGGGGGTCTGAAGAGGAGTAAACAAAAGGAGAGTGGGGAGGGGTAGGACTTTTTCCCTTTGGTTCAGGGGAAGGCATGGGTGTCTTGGGGGGAGCTTTACCCTTAGCAGGCTGCTTTTTAGGTGTAGTTTTGGCCTTCTTGACCTTGGGAGGAGTGATCTTGGACTTGGAGGCCTTGGTGGCCTTGGACGTAGCTTTGTTGATGGACTTGGGAGACATCTAAAAGTGAATTAGTATCAAAATATGAGCATATTGGGGATTGTTTTTAAAGAGAAAAATGAGAATGTTTTAAATAAAAAAGTATTAATTTATTTAAATTGAAATTTTAAAGAAATTCTTAAAACATATATTATCAAAATTTAAGTGTTTTCTTTTTTTTAAAAAATATTTTTTATCAACAACACAAGTATGCAAAACTTTGAGTTTGACTGAAAACTTGCAGTCAAAATGGCATTTTTGAAGTGACATAATTGAGGTGCTGTAGCTCAAAAACATAGTGTTTTTGACCATTTTTTATATTAAATTAACAAATTCCCAGTGGAGCTACTTCAATCAGACCAAAGAGTAAAACTTGAATATTTCTAAAACTAGCTTATGCAACTGGGGTTAAAAATTACCCAGTTGTTTAGAGGAGATAAAAAATATATATCTGCAAAGTTTCAGGCAATTTCTTACATTTTTATTAATATGGTTTTTAACATCAATTTGTACTTTTGAAAAGTGGAAAACAAGAATTGCGGTGGGGGAATCAATATAGCATAGCCTGGCATCATATGTAATTTTCCCTTATTTTCTCCTATCTTTTGTGCGCATCAAATCAATTGGGTGATATGAAACTTGGTGGAATTTGAAGTAACATAAATTGAAATGGCGTAATCACCCCCTTCCATATTAAAATCACTATTAAAATATTTTTATTAAGGAAAACCTTATCAATGTATCCATGTATAATAAAGCTATAAATTACATATAACAAAACTGGGTTTTTTATCCAGCAATGACAATCACTAGAAGGGCTATCATAGTGGCGTCTTTTTAGGTTATTCTTATTATAAGTGTCTTAGATTAATACTATAGGAACATCTTCTGGCACTATACAAAAGTATTTGATTTAGTTTGGGTATAAGTTTATTTTAGTTAAAGATAAATAGTTTGATTTGAAATGATGTAAAGTCAAGATGGCGTAAACACACCCCACACTAAGTGATTTTATATGTAAATAAAGTTAGCAAAATAAGATTTAATTAAGCTGACTCAAAGTGACAGAGTTGATATGACGTAAATTCAAGATGTTGCATTATTAAGGTATATGTAAATTTTAACTATTTTATTGTTTATTTTATTTTTTTGTGATTCAAAATCACTAATGCAAAAAACACCATCTCAAATTTAATTTGAGATGGCGTAAATCAAAGTGCCGTTTTTGAGATGGCGTGTCCTACCATTTATTAAACACTAAGTTGAAAAAACCTTATTAACTTGGTATTTGATAATTGAGAATTGTGATTTGAGTTGAGAAAAATAAGCAACTACACAATCATACCCACAAATACGATATTTAGTGCTCACTCCGTAATGCAGCATAACAATGGCTCTCATTGCCCCGCCAATCACTTGTCTTTGGCCAAGGGAGAGTTTGGAGATGAACTTCTCCAAGCATTCCTTTGTCACTTGTGGGACCACCCAAATGGCCTCTTCACATAACTAAGTTGTCTTGCAGGCACAAGATATGGCCTTCTGAGAGACACTGTTGCTTTCACCCAGTACATGGTAGTACTATACCACCCCCAACAGATTGAGGACCAATTGGCCCTCCATCTGGACGTCCCCACCCCACTCAAAGTGGACAGTAACACTGAACCCACCCAGCAGCAGCTGGAGCTGGCTATAACCCACTTGGATCAGGGATCATACCAGAATGGGAAGGCCCACAAGAAACTTGCAGTGCTGCCATCCTATGGAGAAAATGCCAAGGAGAAATTCCACAACTTTAACAGGACTACTGCTAATCAGCTCTGTCTTCAAATGAAGACTATAGAGCAGGCAAAAGAGTACCTCTATAGTTTTGCTTGCCCGGCAATATGCCACAATTGTATTCACCTGGGATACCAATTGTCACTGTTCTCTCATCAGGGAAATCTGATTAATAGTCAGCAGGCCTTCCTTTGTTGCCTTTACAATGAAATCTCAAGTTTGATGACTAATATTAGCCATCAAATCAACAGCGCAGTTAACCAGCAAAATCACACTGCTGCCTGGGCAGCCCAATTGGAGGAATGTCTAACCAACTATGTTGCCGCAATGATTGAGGCTATGCTTGAGCATAAGGGGGTAGACAACAACAGGCTATGCACAGTCATGCACCACGTTAAAGGAGACAAAGCTGCCTTCTGCCACCTATGTAAAGAGTTCAAGTTGCTCTGTTGTTCTGTAGGTAGGGTTGAGGACAGACCTACCCCAGTACATGATGGGGAGGACATGGACATCATTCAGAGAGAAATGGAGGAGCTCTTAGGACACGTGATCAAGATTAACAAAGGCCTACACCAATCTCATGCAGACTGTTGCCACTTCTATGTTGAGTTAGCTAAACTCACAAAGCTAGTCAACAATAACCATGTATGTACTGAAGAGAACCATGACAACATAGAACAACTGAGAAAAATCATCATTTTGCCCAGGAAAATTCAGGCATACAGTTTGACTGGCAAGACTCCAGAATTGGGAATCTTGCAGAAGAATTACAGGCCGCAAATTGAACCATCTGGGACCTCTCACAAGAGGTTCAGTTGTAACATAGCAACATTCAGTTGCTTCAAGAGCAGATAAAGCAACTCCTTGCAGTGAATCTCTGGTAGCTAATAATTGAGCCAGAAGTACAAGAAACCACAGGAAAAAGCCCCAGTGCTCTCTCTCCACAGTCAGGCTATGACTGACAACCAAAGATCTTTTCATAGCTATGAGAGCAATGAGGACAACATAGGCTGTAATACAAGGAAGTTTTATGTTGCTGAGCCTGTTTTAGATATCAGTGAAACGCCTTTGCCTGGAGTGGCTGCGTCCAAATCAAGAGCCAATAACAACACAAGAGATGCTTCTTCTGAAGCGCAATTTCACGCATCAAACTTGAGATCTTTGTCCCCTCTGCCTAGAAGAAGTTAAAATTACAGTACATCTACTGTGATTCAAAACTTCAAACCAACAAACCTGCCAAAGTTTGACAAAAAATCCAACATACATATGTTTTTGAGACTCTACAACAACTCCATGTAAGGCGCAGATAACACCATATAAAATGCAGCCATCTTTAATTGCCTTGATTCAGAAACTCAGACTATTATCATGACCAGACTACCTGAGCAAGGGTGGATCTATGAGAACCTGTCTAGGGACCTTATTGCTGAGTTTGGTAGCAAGGAAACTTTATTTTGTTGCAAAATGAAGTTTACTGAAGGAAAGATCAAGAAGGGGGAGAGTTTAATGGAGTGCTCTGAGCGGCTCTATCTAGAAGCACAAACACTAGTTTTTATTGGAGCAGATAATTTTGTTGACGTAAAAGGAGCACTTCTTAACTATGTGCTTTCTAATAGAGAACTATCCATTGCCCTCAAATCAGGAATTTATGGTGCAAGAACGGTCCCTGAACTTATGCGCCATCTGGGTTCTTTTAAAGAACAATTTTAGGTCTCATTCTATGTCTACAAGAAGACTAACACATCTCTTAACTGATTAAAAAGGGAAAACCATGGAAAAAGACATGGTAAAGAAAATGGCAACTGGTTCAATCCCTGTGAGCAATGGCCCTAACAATGACAAAACATGCTACAAGTATGGTCAGCTTGACCAATTATCACAGGATTGCAAGCAACCAAAGGCCAACATACATCATGTAGGCCCAGACAACAGCAAAAAAGACAACAATCATTCAGATGATAATGAGAACAAAGATGAAGAGGAGTAAAAAACTGCTAAGCAGTCAGGTTGTGGAGAAACCCCTGACTTCTAGTAGTAACGGCCCCTCTCCAACACTTGATCCAGACCCCACTGCCAAGGAACCACCTGAAAAAGAGGACAGCCTGATGGATCCAGATGCTAGCCCTGAGTGCTACCTGCCTGATGAAGAGGAGGTGAGCAAGGACTTGCTCTATGGATTTCTGGCTGTAAACGCCATCACAAGAAGACAGGCTATAAGGACCAAAGCCTTGACTTCACGTGAAGCAATAGAAACTGTGACAATTCCTTACGCTGAACAACTGTCACATTCTTCTAGTGAAGTTACTCATGAAAGTAATATTTTTAAAAAATTGGCACAAATGCTACACTCAGTACAAGGCTTGACTACTTTGGAGACTCTAAAGGCCTTAAAGCCAGAGCTGACCTCTTCTCTTGAAGCATTCCTGGCGCAGTTCAAAGGTCTAGATGTACACAAAGTAAAAAAATTGCATCTCCAGATTATGAAGGCCAATATGATTGCATTTATATCAAACTTGTAGTCCAAAAGCTCAAAGTACGGGAAATCTTAGACTCAGGAGCTCCAGGAAACATAGTTTCCACCAGGCTGGTGAAGAAACTCAAATTGACTCCTGATTTGGACTACAAAGAAGAGTTTGGCACTAATGGCCCCAATAAAACCAAAGCTTTGGGTGCTTATTCTTCTCTTTTGCTTTGGTAAGCTGGTAGTGACTGCTCTGGCTATAGTTCACCAAAATAAAAGCTATTATATACTCATTGGAACAAGTTTTATAGCTACTTATGGTAAAATTATAAGCCATAAGGACAGCACTTTTAGCATCTTGGGCCCTTCTGTTCCCATTTTTTATCATGGAGATGGTCCCAAGGATTTACCAACCAAGAAGACCCACCACATCAATATGGAATACACTGATGGGGACCTTTCTGTAGCCTATACATTACGCCAGAGAAAACTGATGACTCTCCCCTTAGCTACTAAGGAGTATAAAGTGATAACTATGTATGCAGCCAAAGATTTTGTGATCCCAAAGGGTTCACAAGTCATTCACAACATTGGTCTTAGTCTGGGGTTCCCAAAAGGATTATATGGCAAAGTCCACGGCCTCCACAATAGATTCCGCTTTGAACCTGGGATTTCTCCCGGAATTGTAATGCCTTATAATGAGGAGATCTTGGTCCTTCTGGGTAATCTTTCAAATATCTCCATAAAGGTAAAAAAGAACCAACTTTTGGGCCATCTTTAGCTTGAAAAAAACTTGGCTTTGATGGAGGTCATTCCCTTTGGGGAATTCAGTGAATTTGAGCTCCCTTGCAACAGCTCTGCAGTTCTATAGTTAATTCCTAAAGAATCACCCCAGGGATTATCTGAGCCACATAAAGACCAGGCATTGTGTCTTTTTGATCAATACAGAGCTGTCTTTGCAGAGCACAACCATGACTTGGGAAAGGCTCTAGGAGTAGAACATATACTGGAAATGCAAGGTACAGCTCCCATATGTTCCTGTCTTATCAAGAGAAGCCAGGCCCAACAAACAATTGACAACAAGGAACTACAGAAAGTCCTCTTAGCTGGACTTCTAGTTCCTAGTAAAAGTCCTTGGTCCTCTATCCTTCTAATAGTAAAAAAGAAAGAAAGATCCAACTTCATGGTAATGGATTATAGTAAATTGAATTCTGTCACAAAGAAGGATTTGTACCCACTTCCACAAATTGACAACACACTTGACAAGCTAGGCAGCGCCCAATTCTTTAGCACTGTGGATCTAATTAGTGGCTATTGGCAAATTGACTTTCCAAAAGAAGACCAAGAGAAATGCATAATCATCATGGAGCAGGGCCTTTTCCAGCCCACACAAATGCTTCAAGGCTTGGATAATGCCCCTGCTACTTTCCAACGTGCAATGGACTCAGTGATGGGTGATCTCTTGCTTTTTTGTGTTCTGGTCTATTTAGATTACATCAACATCTTCTTGAGAACTTTTGGTCAACACTTGGAACACCTTGAGGCTTTATTCCAGTGCTTGATTACGGCTAATCTAAAGCTTAAACCTAGGAAATGCAATTTCTTTAAAGAGCATTTGGAATTCTTAGGGTATATTATAAGCAAGGATGAACTTAGACTGGTTCCTGCAAAAGTAGAGGCAATTACCCATATGCAGCAACCAAGAAGAAAAGGGACATTCAAGTATTCTTGGGGATGATAGGATACTATAGATGTTTCATTTCTAATTTTGCTGGTTCAGGAGGATCTTTATTCCATCTCTTAAAGAATGAGGCTAAATTCTCATGGACTACAGGGTGTCAACAAGCTTTTGATGAATTAAAAGCCACTCTTGTCACTAAGCCTGTCCTGGTGTACCCTGATTTTGATTTACCCTTTGTTGTCCATACAAATGCTAGTCTCACCGCAATAGGCACAGTTTTATCCCAAATGGATGACAAAGACTAGGAACATCCTGTAGGATACTGCTCAAGAACCTTGAATTACCATAAGCGTAACTGCACAGTCATGGAACAGGAATGTCTGGCAGTTATATACGCCTATCAACAGTTTTGAGTATATCTGCACAGCATTCACTTTACGGTGATGAAAGACCACATGTCTCTTAAATGGCTCAAGACCCTGAAGAATCCTGAAGGCTGTTTAGCACGTTGGGCCATTAAACTTCAAGCATTTGATTATGAGATTGTACATAGTGCCAAGGCCTCCCACCAGAATGCAGATTGCCTATCTAGACTCCCAAATGTGGCATTAGTCTCACCTGCGGCAGACAAGCTTTATGACAAGCTACTCCTTGACCAGTCTTTGTGAGGGGAGGAGCCACATGAGATTCAGAAGATTCTGAAAAATCTTGTTGTGATTACTAAGGTCAAGAATAAGCAGCTCTTGAAACTCCACAAAGACAATTGGTTACTGTACATAAGATCCTCATTACGTACAGACACAATTGTATCAGCACATTGCACTGTAGGCCACAGCTGCATCCAGAAGACTCTCAAATTTCTACAGCAGCATTGTTACTGGGAAGGGATGCATTCAGACGTAGCAGAGACACTGGTCGCCTATCATGACTGCAATATAGGACAACCCAAGGTCTCACAATACCAGCATTGTCTGATCAGACCTGGGTTTGCATTTAACACAGTTGCAATTGACGTAGTTGTATTGTTGCCCATCACAACAAGTAAGAATAGGTTTGTATGGTGGCTATGAACCAGTTGACTATGTGGGTGGAAACCAAAGCTATCCTGAATCAGTCTGCCTTAACCACAGCCAAGTTTATACTGGAGAACATCCTTTATAAGCATGGCTGTCCTCAGACTTTGTTAACAGATAATGACTCCAATTTTACTAGTTATATTATACCACAACAGAACAAGATGATGGGCATTTGTGGTACCCTTTCAACACCATACCATCCCCAGACAAATGGAATGGTAGAGTGAACCAATGAGAGCTTAGTACAGATTCTAAGGAAGCTAAGCATCCAACACAAAACAGAATAGGATACATATCTTCTGGCAGTCACCTTTGCGTACAACATTGGATTCCATAGGGACACCAGGAAAAGTCCTTTCCAGCTCCTTTATGGATAACAACCTAGTCTGTCTCCTCACCTGTACAGTTTAGTCAATTCAAGCCACCCCCTCTCCCACAAGGCTTATCTGAAGAAATTGGCTCAGACGCTGATCAAATTGCAGTCTGAAGCATACTCTACTAATCTGGCAACTAAGGAAAAGGACATGGATTGTGCAAAAAAACTTGCCCGGTCCTGCCTGTATATGAGATAGGAAGCCTGTTATACTTCTACAGCAACTGAGGGTACAGTTGTGAAAAAAAGCTCATGTCCTTATAGCAAGGACCAGTAAAGGTAGTCCAGAAAGTAGGTGTAGATAGCTACACTCTCAAGGATATGAAAACAGGCCAACTGATCACTCAAGTCTATGCACAATACATGTGCAAGGCTCCAAGTGGTCAAGCATAAACCCCTTTATGGGTAACAACTTGGAAAAAGATAAGAACTAATATAAAAAAATCCATAAGTTGTAACCCTATTTGTATCAAGAAAGAGATAAAGCCTATATAAAGAGAAACAATATGATGGTTTATGCAAAAGTAATTTATTAAGATGCTATTGCCTCTAAACCCAGGTGCAACTGGATGAGGAATTTTGCCACAGCTGTATAAATTAGCCAGACATTGGGCAACCAGAGGAATGCAAATGAAAGGAAAGGGGATTTGTCTACGGGAACAAAGTTTATGCAATTAATGCCAATGGAATAAGGAAATGCAGGTCCAAGTAGAATGCACTCTCACAGAAGACTCTTGTGTTGCACATATTCCTCTGGTGTCTTACCTCCAACAGATTACATGACCCTGAGGAGCCACTCAATGTACTCAGGCATATTATGTAGTCTCTGATGGTAGATAACTTTAGAGCCACTAAGCACCAGATTTCCAACCAACACCATTGACTGACAACTTCCTGACCTACTTTAACTAAGAAGCTCCAAGGTAGCGCCAATAGTCCATTGTAACTGATATTTGTGGCTATCTGAACCATGCCATAAGGGCACAAGACCTGTAGCAGAACAAGGATTAGACCACGCTGTAAAGACCAGTTCAAGAAGTTTAAGAGCGCAAGATATCTGATTGTCTGTCAGAAATACTCCATCAAAGGAAAAGTCCTGAAGGCACAACTGAGCATACCTTACAAGTTTCACCCTAGGAATACACCAGTGCATGTTATTCCCTACTTTGAGTTTTTTGGTGGAAATCACATAAGGGTTCTACAAGGCCAGCATCAGTGTTGACCACATGACCACTGGTCCACAGAAGCGCAAGGTAGGGATTTTCTCCCAACAAAGAAAGGCAACCATTTCAATGAAGGAACCCTGACTGTCTTCTTATATTGCCACAGGAGTTGAGCTTGCTTCATTTTTGTTCAATTCTCAAAGAAAAATGGTTTAAATGGGTACAGGCTCATCATATCTAGTAGTGGACACGTGTGTAGGAGCTTTGCTCTTGTCAGTATGGTTCCTTTTCTTAGCAATAGTTGATAGCTGCAAGGAAGTAGGCATGTCAGAGTCTATTGCTACATAACTACAAGATGGCATACTTGGTTTATATGAGACTGTGCTAGAGGAACTATGAGAAGCTGTGTCTATTTCACCACCTAATATTTTGGTGAATTCAGCTTTTTCTGATACTAGCACAGGCAAGTTGCTAAAGACATTAAAAACAAGACTATTGGATTTTCCCCTTTGAGATTTACCTATTCTTTGTTTGAACACATCTGTATAGCAGACAACTGGCTTTCTGTTCCTTTTTGGGCAATTCACCATGCTGAAAGAGGTTGAGAATCTTTTACAGTAACATCTAGTTTAGTGGGGGGAAATGTTGTGAAGTGATTGGTTAAACTAGCCTTCACTGTAACGGACATTGATCCATTAAGCTCTGTGAATGAGAAAGTATTAGTAATCTTGAACTAGATGAAAGGTATTCTGACTGATCAATTAATTTGCTCTTCAAAGCCATATTAACTAATGATTATTCAATCATTAGGGTAATAGTGGGTCAAGCCAGCAGAGGAAATTGGCTGTGGAACAGAGGATCCTGGCGCTCTGCAGCTCCTGTTAATCTCCCAACATCTATATAACTCTCTTCTTGATTTATAAATAAAGGATTGCTATTTACTAATACATTTATTATATGCACTAAGTTGGAGAAACCTTCTTAACTTAGTCTTTGATAATTAAGAGTCATGATTTGAGTTGAGAAAAATAAGCAACTACACAATCATACCCACAAATACAACAGGCCCCCAATACCTAGGCAGGCTGCAATGACAGAAGGGAAGATAAGATGCTTCATTGTCTATCTCCCAGGAAAGGGCAGACAAAGCTTATTATCTTTGAATTGATTCTATCTAAGTTGTTGTGAATGTTGCCATTCACCATGTTTTGATTTTGCCTTTGATGGGTTATTTTGAGGACAAATCTCTCTCTTTTGCCTTTTCCCTTTGAAATGAGTCTGGCTCCAAATTGGGAAATTAAATTGTTCAGTTTCCTGATTCTGCACAACTCACTTTCCCCACTCATGCTTGTGGTGAGTGATCCTAAGTCTATGACTGTTTTGTGGTAAAGCTACACAGTATATATCCCATTTCAATTCTACCAATAAAATTTAAGTTATATCCACATTTTTGTCTTTGTGTCTCCATGTACTTTGGCGCTTCTCTAGTCACGTCTAGCAGATATTATTCAATCAGGGCCACAAGGTAATTGCATAGCCTTCTCTGGCATTCTAACCAAGACTTAGTACAAATCTAATCCTAAGGTTAGGATTTCCCATTGTGACTCTGTGCCGCGCCTCAGATCACAAAAAAATGGTGCTCACTACAGGGGCTGTAAGCCCCTTGTTATCCCTTTTACAATCATGTTTTCAGGACCTTTGCCTCCTCCCATACAAGAGCTGACTTCACCTGAAATTACCAGTCCTCCTATTGAGGAAGACATTGTAACCTGCCTATTGTCCCTAATATGCTGAACCTTGG
Source organism: Entomophthora muscae (assembly GCA_014839935.2). Taxonomy (NCBI): domain Eukaryota; kingdom Fungi; phylum Entomophthoromycota; class Entomophthoromycetes; order Entomophthorales; family Entomophthoraceae; genus Entomophthora; species Entomophthora muscae. Next base: position 53,110 of record QTSX02003654.1, read on the forward strand.
GAATGTTCCCTGCCTAGTGGCCTACTCTTTGGGTACCCCTGACTTGGAACAAGTTATGCCGGTAGCCCTTGGGTTAGCCCGTGATAAGGCCATCCCTTGTCTCCAGTTTCAGTTCAGTTGAGCTGAATACTACAAATTGATTGTGGCTCCTCAATTTCCACAGCATCTCCTCTTAGCAGATGTGTGAGATTAGGCTGATTAACCACAAATGATCAGGCTAATCATTGCACACAGATCTTATCAGTTACACACTGTATTATTACTATGTTTATATTATATTAAGTATGGTAATTATACGACATAAAATCACCAATATATTATAGTGGTTATAACAGTTATACGCCATGTAATTGTTAGTTTATTAGATTAGATGTAACAATTATATGCTGTATAATCACTGATTATCATTCTGATGTGTGCTGATTATACGCTGTATAATCACTGATTATCATTCTGATGTGTGCTGATTATACGCTGTATAATTACTAGTTTATTATAATTGATATGACTATTATACGCCATATAAATGTTAGTCAATATAGTAATTATCATTAATTAAATGCCGTGTAATCACTAAATCATCAATTATATATTGCTCATTTCACTTTATTGGACGTTGTATCAACTCAGCCCACGCAGCCTGATGGGCATGTTTGATCATATCAAACAAGAGATATACAAATGGCTAAGAAATACCAAGTTCAGATCAGAATTACACGATGTATAATCGGATTCCTTATTGGTTTGGGTCAACATTAAATGGCAGATAATCCACAAGTCACTATTGGATTGAGTCTGCTATTATATGGTGTATAATCTCTAATTTGACTTGTTGCATAAATAAGCAGAAGACTTGCCAGCCAGAAAAGGATCACTGATTAAGCCCTACAAATGGAATACCAAAATTCCACCTTCCAATGTTGGAAGACAGATTAAGGACCATTTATAAGTGTCAACTAAATACAGCGTAGTTTCCCAGCGCAATAATAGGTGTGTAAGATACAGCCAATCAATAAATGACAGTAGGCTAGCTCAAGAAAAGATTAGACTGTAGCTGAAGTGCCATGTACGCCTACAAAGGCCAGTAGCAACACATGTGCCAAGGACAGCCAATCAGGATAGGCATAGCTAGCAAAGATGGACCTATTGCAAAGGTAGCCACTGAAAACTGTCTGAAAGGACAAGAACAAGGGTTGTTGCAGTATATATTGATATAGACACCTGAAAGGATGACAACAAGTTCTTAGTTATACCTGGATAGATTGCAGCTGCTGGCTAGATTTTACTCCAGCTTCAATAAACGTAATTATCTTCAAAGTTCTATTATATTGCAGTCTGTAGTGCTCTTGCATAGGATTAGGTAGAGTACATTGGCAAGGCTAACATCTATCTGTAGCTTTGAACACACCAGCAATTACAAAAGCTACTCATCATTGGTGCTCACTCAAAATTGAGCCTCTGCCAATGCCACAGGAAACTGCCTCACCTGTCAAGGATTGTCCTTGGCTCTGCCTCCGCCCAGCTTTGTTGACAAGCATGGGTACAAGATAGAATCATCAGACAGTGAGTGTGCTCCTGTCTTTTCTGTGAGCGACCCTGTGGTTGATCATCCTCCCGCAACCGTCCCTTTGGTTGTGGCCCCGTTGCCCTCTATCCCTGAAGGTCCCGCCTTGGTTGGTTCATACAGTTGCACGCAGATTGTTGAGCTGTCTGAGGATTTACTTTGTGGATTCTGCCTCTGTCCCTCTGATTGCCCTGACCAGAATCTAAGCATATTCTTCCACTACCAGGACCAGGAATCTTGCTGGCAACTTTACTGGCTCTACTGTAATGCATCCTTCCAAGCTCTTCAGGAACGCCTTGCTAGTGGAGATCACACCGTAGAGTACCTTGCTGGCTTTGTCCAGACCTCTGTGAAACAACTCCAGCTAGTTGCTGCCCGCCAGAACCTCAAACTTTTGTCCCTTGGTGACGCCCTCCTCTCCTGTTGCCGCAACTGGGCTGAGCAATGGGCCACGGCCAACACCTCCTTTTTGGAGATGCGTGCCGTGGTCCTGGCTAATCAGTCCATGGGGGGATGCACATGCATGTATTGATGAACTGATTGACATATTAAATACAAAGTTCAGATACATGGTCCATGAAGCAATGGATGCATGTGGAGCCTCTCTGGCATGGCTGCAGGACGTCCACAAGTTCTGTGCTGAGTCAGACAAATTCAGCGTAAGAATGGCAGACAACATAGCCACCTTGGATCAAAACGGTATTGCCCTGGACAAAGAAGTAGAGCAGCTTGGCTCACAACTTCACCAATTTGAAAAATACGTTCTGGACAGCTTCCAGAGACTAGAAGCAAAAGTCAACAATCAAGTGAAGGCATCCCGCTCATCTACGCCAAAGCCGCTACTTTGCCCATACAGTGCAAAGATTTCAACACTAGAAACCAGAATAGCGATGTTGGAGAACACAATCAATGGATACAAAGAGGAGTTTGCAAGAGCGCATGAGACCATCATGGCTCTGCAAACAGAGCAGCTGACCCTGAGAGACGCTGTATCACGCCTTTCTAAAACCACCACAAGCGTAGAGTCTGAGCTCCTCCAGAAAAGCCGGCAGATGGACAACAACAATGTCCACAACTTCCTGGCTAGGATGGAATCCCATATCCAGCTACTGGCAACAAAAGGCTGCAAATGCATCTCCAGCAGCCAGCAAACGTCATCTTCAATGTGTACAGATCACAATGAAGACGCGGCCAACACCTCTGAGGAGGAAGGGGAACTACCAAACAGGGGGATTCCCGAGGTATTCACAACCCTTCCTTCTAGAGAGCCTTTCACACCAAAGGCAACACCTAGGGCTAGGCGTAGTTATACAGCGGATAGACAGTCAAGCACCTCCCCCCGCCAGCCCACCAAGCCTACAGCTGTGAAAAACAATTCAAACCTTTGAACCTCCCAAAATTTGACAAACAAGGGAACGTACATTCCTTCCTGAGACTCTTCAAGATGGCAATGAGGAGCACTAGCAACCACACTCATCACCACATTAGACGCAATCAGCGTCAACTTAGTAATGCCACGCCTACCTGCAACTGACTGGATGTATCAAGAGGCTAGACAGGCAGTGCTGGAGGAGTTTGGTGGAGAGGATATCCTCTTCACCAGGAAGTCTGAGTTTGGCATAATAAATTTTGCTCCAGGCAAAACTCTGTAGGAATTTGTGGAACCATTCTACCATGATGTGCTGGTGCTCCTTGGCTCTGTTACAGTCTCCACCTTTGATATCTGCGCTGCAATGAAGAAGGCCACTCACCTGTACAAAGAACTCCAAAGAGCAATGGCCCCTGCCTACGCCAAAGGCAAAGACATTTCAGAAATTGTGGACTGCCTCCAAGTCATTCCAATACGTTTGGTCCTCCCAACTGTCCCAAGTCCAAGCAGCCTAAGCCAGCCTACAAGAAACCACACTTTCAGAAGGAGGACTCTGCTAAGCCCTCTGCACATCCTCCTGATGTGAAGGGCCCTTACTACATTGCCTGTAATACAGCAGGACATTGAAAATCATAGTGTCCAACCAACTCCAAGAAGGTGCATGTGGTACAATCCAATTCTGCTAGCACAACCAAGGGAAAAGCCAAGGCGGAGTAGAAGAGGGAAATTCTACCTCCGCCAAATCCCTCAACATTCCCATTGAACCTGGCCCCAAAGACCACTGTCCCAATGAGCTATACAAAGACGCAATCCATATGGTTGTAGCCAATGTTCTGTATGCAGTGACTACCCAATCCCAAAGCAAAGTCAAGCAAGAAGAGACCGCCCTGGCTGAAGTCTCAAAGCCATATGCAGCCCAGTTACAGGATGCCAGGGAAAATTGTCGCTCACCATGCTCCAAGGACACCCCAAGCCTAAAGTTGATCCAAGTAGCTTTCCCCCTGGAAGAACTTAAGTCCACATACCCCAATGTCTGGTAAAGTTTGCTCCTCACCTTGGAGAGCAATGAGGAGAATGGTATACACACATTAAAAAGCCTTGATGACTCTTATATTGATTTTACCTACATTGAGATATTGGTTAACAAACATTGCATTCAAGCCATAGTGAATAGTGGCGCTCCATTTAATATCATCTCCACTAAGATGGTGAAGAAGTTGGGTATAGCCCCAGATGTGGACTACAGATCACCCTTTGGTACAGCTGGCAAGGAACCCACATACTCTTTGGGAGCATACAGCGCACTACCTATGCAATTTAGCTCCATTGCAGTGTCTGCCCCTGCAGTTGTTTTGCAAAAAAACACCTATGATTTCCTCATTGGCTCCTCCTTCCTGGTGAAATATGGTGCCATGACACATTGGGGTCTTGCCACCTTCAAAATCCTTGATAAGACCTTACCCTTGTTCTTCAGTAAGGAAGGTCAAGACACCGCTCTCAGGCCCTTCAAATTTGTCAATCTGGCTTACGCCAACAGAATTGTCCCTGTAGAATACAAAATTGCCAGAAAACACAGGCATAAACCCCCTATAAAGATCCTGGAACATAAGGGTATTCTGCTGAGGACAAGGTCTGCCTTTTCCCTGGAGCCTGGACACCAGAAGATTGCAGAGACTGGGTTGTCTGTGGTTATCCCTGAAAGGTTATATGCAGAGGTCATTGAACCCTGGGGCCGTTCTTGCTTTGAGCCGTGCATTGCGCCAGGCATTGTTACCCCAGGCCAGTAAGAGATACATGTTCTCTTGGCCAACCTCACAAAGAAGACGCTTTCTATCAAGAAAGATCAAGTGGTAGGCTTCTTACACTTCTACCCCACATAGGAACTATCCGAGGTTAAGGGATTTAGTACATTTGAAGAAATGGGTATACTGGACAAACCAGGACCAGCAGTCCATCTGACTACCCCCTTAGCTGACCTTTCCTCCCTTGGTCCTGAGGAGCAAGCTCGGGCATCTTTGCTGTTCAAAAAGTACTGCTCAATCTTTGCGGAAAGCAATCATGATCTGGGTTGTGCTGAAGGAGTAACCCATCACATCAATACAGGAACCACTCTTCCAATCCGCATGTGCCCCATACAACAATCAAAAGCAAACAAAAAAGTTGTCTCAGAAGAAGTCAGCAAACTGCTGAAACAAGGCATGTTGGTCCCATCTAAAAGTCCTTGGGCATCTCCTATCCTGATTGTCAAGAGGAAAGATGGCTCTAACCAAGCTGTCATTGAGTATTGACGCCTCAACAAGGTCACTAAAAAGGACTACTACCCCTTGCCTTGCATAGATGACACATTAGACTGTCTTGGGGGTGCCAAGTACTTAACTGCTATGGACCTCATATTGAGCTACTGGCAGATCAAACTACCCCCTGAAGAACAAGAAAAATGCACCATCATAACCTCACAAGGACTATTCCAACCAACAAGGATGCTGCAAGCGCTGTGCAATGCTCCTGCAACCTTTCACTGTGCAATGGACACCATTCTTGGCAACCTTAAGCTCTCCTGTGTCCTATTATACTTGGACAACATCAATGTTTTCTCCAAGACCTTCACTTAGCATCTAGCTCACTTGGAAGAGGTTTTCAAGAGGCTAGCAGCCGCCAATCTTAATATAAAGCCGCGCAAATGCCAGTTCTTCAAGGACCAGTTGGAATACCTGGGCTTTGTTATAGATAGCCACAGCCTGCGTCCCCAACCTGCAAAAACCAAAGCCATATCTAAGATGAAGCAACCTGAGTCAAAACGTGATTTACAAGTATTCTTAGGAATGGTTGGTTATTATTGACGTTTCATCCCCCGCTTTGCAACAACTGATGACCTCTCTTCCACTTGCTGAAATCAGGAGTTGACTTTGTATGGAGTAAACAATGCCAAGGAGCCTTTGACAAGTTACGCTTGGCCTTGTCAAGCAACCCTGTTCTGATGTACCCAGACTTTGACAGACCATTCATGATCCATAACAACACCTCACTTACTGCAGTTGGGGCTGTACTATTCCAACTTGACAACAAGGGACTCAAACACCCTGTAGCCTATGCCAGTAGGACACTAAACGTCCACAAACGCAACTATACAGTGACAGAGCGCAAATGCCTGGCAGTCATCTATGCATGCAAACAATTTTGGGTCTACATCCATGGTGTACGGTTCACAGTGGTCACAGATCACGTGTCCCTAGCTTGGCTCCAGAGCCTCAAGGAACCAGAAGGCCAACTTGCTTGATGGGCGTTGAAACTACAGGCCTTGGACTACAAGATCCTTCACTGCCCTGGCAGCAAGCACCAGAACGCAGACTGCCTTTCCTGCTTACCCACTGTGGCCCTGGTGGGCCCATTAGCGGATCAGCTGTACCAGAAAATGATGACTGGGAAGTTTAGCAACAAACCCAAGAAATTACAGTATATTCTACAGGTCCTTTGGAAGGATACAGTACTAAGCAACGGTGTGCTGTACAAGCTAGTGGATGGTAAGGAACGCATATTCCCTCCTCCCTCCAAAAGGACTAGCATTGGTACGGCTGCTCATAAGGCAACAGGTCATGGTGCCTTTTGGAAGACCAAAGAGATCCTGTCTTGCACCTACTTCTGGGAGGCAATAAATTTTGACATTCAGGAGACAATTGACTGCTACATCAAGTGCCAAGGGAATAAGCCACTATAAAAAAGCACAACTTACCAAATGGTGCAACCCCATTTTTCCTGGCATACTGTATCAATGGACGTTGTGGGACCACTCCCATGTAGTGGCCCTGGCTTTTGTTATGTGATAGTGGCTATAGATTACCTAACTAAGTGGGTGAAAGCCCGGTCTCTAAGGAAAGTAGATGCCCCTTCCACTGCAAAATTTTTCTTGGATGCCATTATACTTTGCCATGGCTGCCCCCCGGTCCTACTCTCAGATAACGGGACCAATTTTACGGCCTCAGTAATATAGAGAGTGAACAACCTCATGGGAGTCTGCAGAGTACTCTCCACTCCATACCACCCTGAAACCAATGGGATGGTGGAACATGTCAATGGTACCCTAACCCAGATCCTCCGGAAATTAGCTTCATCATGTACATCCTCTTGGGAAACATACTTAGGAGCAGCAGTGTTTGCATACAACATTTTTTTGCATCCCACCACTGGTGCATCCCCTTTTCAACTAATGTATGGTCAACACCCTGCCATTCTGCCTGTCCTATACTTGGCCACAGGAAATCATGGGCAACTTTCCTATGATCAGTACCTAGGACAACTGGCTGACACCCTCATCAAATTGCAGGCATCTGCTTTTAGAAAAACAGCAATCAAGACCCAAGCCAGATTTGAAAGGAACTCCGCTAATAGGGCCCCATTGCCCTCTTTTGAAGTAGGGGGAGGGGGTTGCATACTGTGACACCAGAGGAGCAGGTAGATCCCACAAACTAGACAAACTATGAGTAGGTCCCTTTGAGATCATAGAGAAGACCTCACCTGACGCCTACACCATCAAGAATAAGGGTAGTGGACACATATTCAACCACGTGCACACAAAGTTCCTTCACCCATTTTGCACCCCAAAGGAAGGGACTAATTAAACACTATCTGAACTTGTCATAAAAGAAAATAACATAAGTAATATAGGCACATAATATGATTCATGACAGGGAAAATATAAAGAGATATAAATATGTAAAAAGATATTAAAGATATAAAAATATAAAAATAAAACATAAAAAGTGCATTATATGGAAAGAGGACTTAGTCCTAGGAACCTTTATTGGTGAGTGTCCTCCTCAGGCTCCCCAGGGACATTGTGGGTGGTAGCCTCCACATAGTCATCAAAAGTGTGGGTGGCCACCACCTGGTAAAGAACAACAACGTTTTAAAGCCACATATGTCGCGCTTCAGGGGACAGCCATTCCCAGTGCATAATGGGTGCACTCAAGGCCAGCTCCCCATCTGCCAGGCAACCCAGCCCACACTTGATTGGGAAGCACTCCCCCAACACCAAGCACTCTACAATGAACCCCTCCAATGGATAATCAGCTGGAAGACCCTGCTGTTGATGCAACACTTCACAACTGTAGTATTCCAAGATGGCCTGCATTTGACCCAAGGAACCTCAAGGAAGTGAAGGCTTTGGAACCAGGAAAAGGTTCCCCAACAATGCCATATAGGAGAGATACTGGGCAGGATCCCCAGTCTCCAGCTTTTCCAAGGTTGAATTTGTGGCAGCAGCCAGCCAATTATGCTCGTTATCTGTGCGCCAAAGACCCCACTGAGGGTAGAGTTGGGACTGGGCCCCCAAGCACGGGACCAGAATTGCACTACCGCACGGTTGAAATCTATCACCTGTGCGTACTTGGCATACAATGCTACATTGGAGCATGGTGGCTCCACTAAGACCCCCTCCAGGGGCCAGACCAGCTCACAAAGGGCCACAGAACAAATGGCAGGAGGATGATACTGTTTGGAGTGGCAAAGACAGGAGTGAACATCTGTCCCCTGCACACAAGACAGAAGAACAAAGAGAAACTTGGTCAGGAGCTGATAGCCTTGGAACAGGCCATTTAACTCAAAATCCACGTGATTGGGATCATACGTGAGTACCACAGAACCTAGAAAGGCCAGATCTGGCATGTAGGGTACAGTAGGGGGGCAGGGAACAATGGCCCTGGCCTGCAAAGCCTCCGGGTCCACCAAGGAAGCCCAATGGGCACCCACAACCACCAAGGGAGAACAACTTCCTTGCGTAGCTTCTTGTTCCAGGTTGGGCCTATGTGGATGTTGAAAGGGGTTGGTTAACACAGTGGTAGCCAAAGGCAACTCTGAACAAGTATTGCTCTTGTGAGCACACAGTGAACACCAGCCGTAAAACTGGAGGCGGTGAGCCTCTTTACTCTGGCGGTTGAACTCCTGCTGGCGCTCTGCTGTCATGGTTGCCAGGAACTCCTGGTACTCTTCTTTGGTACTGAGTTGGGAGGAAGTTGTTGAAAAAGCCATATGTCAAACTCTCTTCTTACCCTCCCTATTTATGGTCAAGAGGGGGGAAATGTGAGATTAGGCTGATTGGCCACAAATGATCAGGCTAATCAATGCACGCAGATCTCATCAGTTACACGCCGTATTATTACTATGTTTATATTATATTAAGTATGGTAATTACACGCCGTAAAATCACCAATATATTATAGTAGTTATAACAGTTATATGCCGTATAATTGTTAGTTTATTAGATTAGATGTAACAATTATACACCGTATTATCACTGATTATCATTCTGATGTGTGCTAATTATACGCCGTATAATTACTAGTTTATTATAATTGATATGATTATTATACGCTGTATAAAAGTTAGCCAATATAGTGATTATCATTGATTACACGCTGTTTAATCACTAAATCATCAATTGTATATCACTCATTTCACTCTATTGGACATTGTATCAACTCAGCCCACTCAGCCTGATGGGCATGTTTGATCATATCAAACAAGAGATATACAAATGGCTAAGAAATACCAAGTTCAGATCAGCATTACACAGTGTATAATTGGATTTCTTATTGGTTTGGGTCAACATTACATGGCAGATAATCCACAAGTCACTATTGGATTGAGTCTGTTATTATATGGTGTATAATCTCTAATTTGACTTGTTGCATTAATAAGCAGAAGACTTGCCAGCCAGAAAAGGATCACTGATTAAGCCCTACAAATGGAATACCAAAATTCCACCTTCCAATGTTGGAAGACAGATTAAGGACCATTTATAAGCGTCAACTAAATACAGCATAGTTTCCCAGCGCAATAATAGTTGTGTAAGATACAGCCAATCAATAAATGATAGTAGGCTAGCTCAAGAAGAGCGTAGGCTGTAGCTGAAGTGCCATGTACACCTGCAAAGGCCAGTAGCAGCACACGTGCCAAGGGCAGCCAATCAGGATAAGCGTAGCTAGCAAAGATAGACCTATTGCAAAGGTAGCCACTAAGAACTGTCTGAAAGGACAAGAACAAGGGTTGTTGCAGTATATATTGATATAGACACCTGAAAGGATGACAACAAGTTCTTAGTTACACCTGGATAGATTGCAGCTGCTAGCTATATTTTACTCCAGCTTCAATAAACATAATTATCTTCAAAGTTCTATTATATTGCAGTCTGTAGTGCTCTTGCATAGGATTAGGTAGAGTACATTGGCAAGGCTAACATCTATCTGTAGCTTTGAACATATCAGCAATTACACAAGTTGCTCAACAGGCTGGCTCCGCTGAGCGCCTACTGTCATCCTTTGTGCAGCCTGCCTTAGCCCACCATCAAATGGTATTAGGGCTCCACGTTCAAGAAATCTTGTCTCTACAAGAAGCTGTTACTTATCACTGGGATCAATTTGCTACCTATCAACAGTGGATCCATTCCCTGTTTTCCTTGGTATCAGACAACCAACACAACTCTGTAACCTCCCAGACTTGTTTGGTTAATTCCATTGAGCAAATGTACCAGTCCTTCTCCAAATACGTCAGAGAGTGTCTACATGAGTTTCACCAGTTGAAACAACCCTGGAAAACCCAAGTAGATTCCACCCTGAACAATTGTCTCACCAACTTCAAACAACTTGTACAGCAGCTCAATCCATTCAGCACTTATTACTTTGAGCAGCTGCAGCAGGTAGCAAACCTTGCTGCTAAGAGCCTTAATGGGCTCAGTGCAGAATTTGATCAAGAGAGAGCTGTCACTGCTGTTGCTATTGCCAAGCTCCAAAATCAAGTGAATGAATTATCTATGCCCAAGCCAGATGTTCCTCCCTCTCCCCTATCTGATGATTTGGTGGATAAAGAGCAGAGATTGTGAGATGCCATTTGAGAGCTATGTGCGTCTACCTGCAGTCAAAGACGTCCTACTGAAGCTCCTCAGCCTGACTCCCAGGTGCTTGCCCTAACCACTCAAGTTGATGAGCTACAGCAGGAACTTGCTGGCTTACGCAAAATGGTGGCAACTGCTGCTAGTTCAGTTGGGGTTATCAATGAAGATGGCTGCTGCCCTGGCTTGCCAGGAGCCCCTCAAATCCAATGTGCTAGGGAGTTGATTGCCCTAGCTAATAAGGTGGATAATTTGAAATTGGATCATGCTGAGTTAGACAGAGACATGCAGGAAATGAGTGAATTAATTGATTCAGTAAATTACAGGTTTGCCCCTTGCCTCTCAGTGGATCCTTCCCTGACCTCCCAACTGACCGAGCTTTCCACGGTAGTAATAAAACAGGGCCAACGCCTAGATGTTACTGAGCAACAGACCACCTTAGCTAATAATACAGGTGCCCGCACTGCTGAGATCTTGACTACTATTAAAGAGTGTGTTTTTCAGCTGTGGGCCAGACAGACCCCCTCCAAATCTGAAGCAGAATTCTCCCTGCGCATAAATGTACTTGATAGCAACAATGGTGGTCCAACTCCCAAGCACACTTCAAACCTACCTTTAAGTAAGTCTTTGGCCCCAAAACTTCTAACATTGAAGCTTTTTGAACTATCTAAAAACTGCCATGAGAAGAGCCTCTAATGAGGTTAAAAAGGAACACATTATAACATGCCTGCACCTAACCTATCAGGAGGTATTAGTGCCCAAGTTGCTCACCATTGAGACTTGGGTCTAAATGAAACAGCTTCTGATTAATGAGTTTGGTGACAACCTTAGTTTGGAAGTGAAAAAAGGATGCCTTCATGCACATTTTTTTCAAATCTAAGGAAACTCTGGCCAAATTTTCAGATAGATTCTACATGGAAGGACAGCAATTAATAACAAGCAGACAGCTGACAGCGCATGAAGCTTACATGGCTTGCGCCCAAGCCCTCAAGGTTAATCAGCTTCTGTGTCTCCACTTTAAGGCTCACAAGGCCATGCTTTCTTTGATGAAGAGTATAAAGACACTGTTGCAGGATATGCACCTTATTCATTCTGGAGCGGTTGTGCAGGAGAATTGAGCTGCCTCTAATTCTGGTTTTTCTTCCTATGGCCCTCACATCCTCACCATGAATTAACAAAACCCTCCTAGATGTCAAGTTGCTGTAACTGTGGCCAGATAGGTCACCATTCTCAAGTCTGCACCAATACTCAGGTTGAAGGAGCTGATCCCAATGAACAGGCAGGAAAAGAACAGTCAACTTAGAGGCAGAGATGCTCTTGGTTGAAAATTCTTCCCAGTCTCTTTCCATTCCCCCCTCTATAACCAAATCTGAGCCTGCTAACACTGAGGCTCCTCCCATTCTGCTGCTGTTCCACAATATCTCTGATGACTCTGACATGGACAATTCTGATATGGAAGATTTGTACGCCTATGGGTATTCAGTCCTTGCCGTCCCTGAAACTATTGCAGTCCCTTATAAGCTACATTCTGGGAAAACTACAACAACTGCCAAGCCTCTTCCTGAAGCCAAAGAGGTTGTCTCTTGCCCATACCTCCCTCAATCCAAGAGATCCCTCGTGCTTGTTGAGTCTTCTGAGGAAGCTGCTGAGGTTGCTGACGCTGTGTTAAAAAATGTCTCAGTCTTGCTTCCTCTCCAGAAGGTCTATAAGAAGTTCCCGGGCCTAAGATGCATGATTGAGAAATGGGACAAAGAACTAGCAGAAGCCCAGGACATCCTAGTTGTTCTCCCACCCTTTGGTTGTACTACCACTTGTGTGGAGATATCCATCTAAAAGATGAAGAGTAAGGCTGTTTTAGACACAAGGTCTCCTGTTAATGTTGTCTCCTCAAAGCTTGTCAAGAAGCTCAAACTTGCCCCTGACCTTAACTATCATCAATTATATGGCACAGCTGGGCTGTCCATGACTCTCACTATAGGAGCTTATTCTGCTCTGCCCATGCAATTTGGCAAGCTTCTCTTGGCCGTGCCTGCTGTTGTCCTGGAGAATGAGAGCTACAACCTCCTTGTTGGTACTCAATTCCTTAGGGAATACAATGGGATCATCAACTTGAAGGACATCTACCTCTCTATCTTAGGGTACAAGGTCCCTCTGATCTTTGAAGAGACAGTTAAAGTTTCCGGGAAACACCTCAAGACATGTGCCTTAGAACATCCCACTGGTGTTTTCACTCTAAAATACTGTACCCATTCCTTCAACATGAAGTCTCTCCTATGGCTTGCCCTGCATCTGAAGGGATCCTTCTCTTGGCCACCTCTTCTGTAACCATTCCCCCTGGATCTCAGGCTATCCTAGACTACCAAATATTGTATGAGCTACCTGAGTGTATATTCCTAGAGTTATACTCTCCTTCTCTGCTAGGACGCAATGAACCCTATCTCTGCCCAGGAATATTGGATGTCTCTCATAAGGACCCTGTTCAATTGATGGTTGCCAACTTAACCGCTCTCCCCATACATGTGTCTAGAGGGCAAGTCATTGGCTTTGGCAAGTTGTTGAATGCTCCTGATGTCCTATCACTACATTCCTTTGGTACGTTCTGGGACTTTAATTTACCTGAGAACAAGCCCCAAATTTATCCTTGTTCACTTCTCAAGACTTCCTGCAACTATCCCCAGTTCAACAGAAGGAGGTGCTTGATTTGATAGATCAGTTTTGATATATATTTACTAAAGATAGCACTGATTATGGTTTAACCAAAGGTGTCATTCACCAGATTGATACTGGTGATGCTCCCCCCTTCCGCGCTAAACCTTATTGCTGCAGTTGTGTAGAGGATGCTCAGGTGTCTAAAGAGCTCAAACAACTTCTAGACGCTGGACTACTCTTTCCTTCCCAAAGTCCATGGCTCCCCTTGCTCATACTAAAAAAGAAGGATGGAGGTCATCATATTGTGATGGACTACTGACAATTGAACTCTTTAACCAAAAAGGATTTCTATCCCTTACCGCACATTGATGATGCTCTCTGCTACCTTGGGGGCTCCAAGTTCTTCTCTTATATAGATCTAGCATCTGGGTATTGGCAAGTTGATATCTCTCCCAGGGATAGACAAAAGGCTGCGCTCATCACTTCTGAAGGATTGTTTGAGCCTATGCAAATGCTGCAAAAACTCTGAAATGCTCCAGCTACTTTCCAACAAGCCATGGACTCCATCCTCTGTGATTTGAAGCTCTCATGTGTCCTAGTGTACTTAGATGATATAACAGTCTTTAGTGCTACCTTTACCAACCACCTGGCTCATCTCAAAGAAGTGTTCATAAAGATTTGAGAAGCTGTTCTTAAGTTAAAACATCTAAGTTTGTCTTCTTCAAGGAACATCTTGAATTCTTGGGACATGAGGTGACTCAGACAGGAATTTGCCCCATGACTAAGAAAGTTGAGGCCATTGACAAAATTATTCCACCCACCACCCTGCAAGAGGTTCAAGTCTTTCTGGGCATGATGGGATACTACAGACAATTCATCCTCAATTTTTCTGACACTAGCAAACCCTTGAACCAGCTGCTGTGTAACGTCCCCTTTGAATGGACTGCCAGCCAACAACAAGCCTTTGAGATCCTCAAGCAAAAACTCAAAGAGGCTCCCATCCTAGTATATCCTGATTATGATAAGGAATTTGTCATATATACTGATGCTAGTGACCTGGCCATTGGAGCCATCTTGGCTCAATTGGATGATGAATGTGTGGATCCCCCTGTAGCTTATACCTCTTGTGCCCTGAATAAGCATGAGAAGAACTATATTGCAACAGAGAAAGAGTGCCTTGTTGAGCTACATGCTGTCAAGCAGTTCTGCCATTATGTGCTTAGCACCCATTTCACTGTGGTCACTGACCACGCTTTGCTCAAATGGTTACAACAACTCAAGGAATAAGAAGAATGACTAGCTAGATGGGCTCTCCACCTGCAAGGGTACAACTTCACTGTGCTGCACCATTCCTGGATTTAACATCAAAACGCTGACAGATTGTCCAGAATGCCCATCCTTGAGCTACAACCTGCTGAGGCTGATCAAATATATGAACTAATTGAATATCCTTCTTTTTGGGAGAACAAGACAGAAGAAGTTCAAGTTGCCCTTTCTAAATTATCTGAAGACACGCTCATTTGTGACATTCAGCTTTTCAAGAAAGTACAAGACCACTACTTGCTTATGTAAGGCCTAGTCTTTGCCTTTTGGTAGTGCTCCAAGCTCATAAGGAGTCAGGGAACAGAGGCGTTCCCAAGACTTATGCCTGGCTCCAGAAGAACTACTTCTGGGAAAATCATTGCCTGCTGATTCCAGATGTCATTGCTAGTTGCCATGATTGTCAGCTCCAACAACCTCAAGCTGCCGCTCACAAGTTCAAGCTAGTCCCCTCTCAACATGCATTTCACACTGTCATTATTGACGCTGTGGGACCTCTCCCTTGCTCTCACTCTGGTTGCTGCTTTATCCCAATTGCTGTTGATCATTTTAGCAAGTGGGTAGAAGCTTGCCCTACTAAGGACATCACTGCCAAGACAACTGCCACCTTTCTGCTGCAAGATGTATTCTTTTGCCACAGTTGTCCTCAAGTGTTGTTGCCTGACAATGGGACTAACTTCAACACCAAGTTAGTGACCTCTGTTGTTGAAGCCTTGGGGTCTTGCCAGTCTTTCTCTGCCCCCTATAATCCTTCCACTGATGGGGCAGTTGAGCACACAAATTCAACTCTGGTTTCTATCATGAGGAATGTCAAAACTGCAGGCTTGACCCGCCAGCAAGGTTCAAACCAAGCAGGTTTGTGACCCGCAATCCAATTATATGGTCACTTGAAGCCAGGCTAGGAAGTCAACTCAAATTACCAAATCCAACAACATGAACAGATGATGATCCTTTATGGTGGATACCTTGTTTTGGCGCTTGACTCATTACCAGGATCAAGCCACCCCCTCTTCCATCCAGCTGTATGATTTCCAATCATGTTCCTGTTATCCTTGATTCACATAAACTATATAATCACTATCTCACAATAAAGATTATTATCTATCTTCTAAATATTTTCCCCGTGTAACTCTGCTAAAACAGCACAGTTACGACATTGGTAGCACAGGTAGGCTCTCCATCCTACCTTATCTTGAAAAATTCTGCCTGTTGCCCGCACACACCGCGGCCAACAAATCCTTGACAGAATTATGTCTGGCCTCCCGCCCAACTGGACTCCGTACACTCCTGGTACCAAGATACCCGATGGTTTTGTCCTATACTAAAACATGGTAATCCCACTACCTGCCTTCAATGCCATGTCTGCACAAGGTTTCTTTCAGGCTCCCTCATTGATGCTGTGGCCAGCTGACAAAACCACCATGCCTGCCTATGTATCTCAAAGACTATGAAGCGCCACCTTGGAACCTTTTGCCAGGGCCAACAACAACAACACCGCCACATGGATCCAGTCCGCCCAGAGCAAGCTAGCTCAGATGGAATGCCCACAGCAATTTCAGATAGCAGAAATTTCCATTTTCCTGACCTATGACGCTGGCACCTGGTGCAACAAGTGGCATGAAGAGCAAACTGACAAGAACTGGGATATCTTTAAGCAAGACTTCCTGGCAAGATTTGTGCTTAAAGATACAGTACTCATGATCATTTGCCAAGTGAAGAACCTGACCCAGACAGGCACTGTGAAGGAACTCAACCATGCCTACAAGTAACTCTGTCTTTATGCACCATCCAACATGGCCTTTGACACCCAGCCACACACCTCATGTACTACAACGCTCTCAAGTTGCACATGATGAGACATGTAAACCTGGATCAAGTGACCAACCTGCAAAGCCTGTACTGTGAAGCAGAAAAAGCAGAGCAGACATCCAACGCTCTGCACAAGGAACAAACTGGGAAACAAGAAATACCCAAGGATTCCCATCCAAGTGGGCGCTCTGCTCAACCACCTCCTGGAGGCAACAGGAACAACGCCAACCACAAACCCACAGGTTCTAATGGGCATGGAAATGGAAACAATGGCCAGTCAAACTGTACTCATTTCTGTGTCACTGCCACACAAGGCAACCAAGATGAGGGAAAAGCCCAGGGAGAGCACTAAGAAATCCAAGCTCTCCCCACGCCACTCCTGACTTGCCCAACAATGAGTACCAACCCAAGGACGTGGACCAATGCCCAATGATCCAGGTGCCCTCAGAGGACCCAGTACTGTACACCATTGCCAGACATCCCAATAAATTGATGTCCTATCTTTTCTGCTTTTGCAGTTACACAGGCTCACCACTCTGGACTTGGGCGCAGACCAAACCTTAGTCAACAGTAGCTTTGTGGATAAGTTCAAGCTGGCCACTAATCCTTCACAGATTAAAAGTGTGGTCCTAGCTGATGAACACCACATCACTGTGACAAAGGAAACTGCCCCCTTCTCCATCATGCTTGAGAACCTTCACTCCACCATCCAAGGTCCTGTCATTGACTTTCCTAAGTTTGACATTGTACTGGGACTAGACTGGTCACGGAAGGATAACTCTCATGTAGACTGGACGACCTCAGTATTGACCATCAAGCGTGAAGACGTCAACCACCAGATCTACCCTGACTCCATGGACCAACTGCTATGTAACCACGTCTTTGTACGTATCACAGAGACCCAGGACAAAAAGAAAGACCTGAAGGCAATTGACCGGGACTCCTGCCAGTACAAGATCATATACTTCAAAGACCACCAGGATACCTCCACACCTCAGGACTGCGACATTGTGGCCCGCCATCCAGAAATCTTTAAGGAAGTGTTACCTGGGCTGCCCCCTGAGAAGCACATTCAGCACTCTATACAAATCAAGGGGGCTGTACCCAAGACGCGCCCCATCTACAGGCTGACCCCAAACAAGGACAACGCCTTACGCGCCTACCTCAAGGAGGCATTGGAAAAAGGACTTATCTGCCCCTCACAGTCTCCCTTTGGGGCCGCTGTATTCATTGTGGCCAAAAAGGACAGTACCTTACGCCTGGTCAAAGACTACTGCACCCTAAACAAAGTTACCATTAAGAATTGTTACCCACTGCCGCTGATTGACAACCTCTTCAATGCCTTGGGAGGAGCCACAGTCTTCTCCAAGATTGATCTAACTGCAGGCTACAATCAGATTTGTATCAAGGAGAAAGACATTCCCAAAACAGCCTTCTGCACTAAATACAGCTCCTACAAATGTGTGGTACTCAACTTTGGCATGATTAATGCCCCGTCCACCTTTGTAACCTTCATGAAAAAAGTGTTTGCGCCCCACATAGGCAAGCATGCCCTCATGTACCTAGACAACATTATTGTCTACAGCCCCTTGATAAAACAACACCACAAAGACCTGGAGGCAGTCTTTGTGACCTTGGCACAACACAAACTGTTGGCCAAGCCCTCCAAGTGCCAGTTCTTCCGTGAGCAACTACCCTTCTTGGGACACATAGTCTCAAAGGACGGCATCAAACCTGACAGTCAAAAGATATAAGCCATCTGCAAGATGTCATCACCCAAGGATAAGTTAGAACTCCGTACCTTCTTGGGAATGGTGGCCTATGTACAATGTTTCATACCTGACTGTGGCGTCTTGACTGCCCCCTTATCTGCCATAACAGGCGCCAAGTCTAAGTTTGTGTGGACCCCCCAATGTGACCTCTGTTTTAGACGCCTCAAAGAGAAGCTCATGACAGCTCCCATCCTGCAATACCCCAAATGTGACAGGGAATACCAAATGGAAACCAACGCCTCAGATGCATTCATTGGGGGAGTACTACAAATAAAAAATATGACAGTGACTTCCTCCCCGTAGCCTAAAAATTGCAAAAATTGACAGATGGCAAGTGTTGATACCCTATCCACGACAAGGAACTGCTGGCTATTGTGCACTGCCTAGTCAAATGGTGTTGCTACCTAGAACGCCAGGAATAATTCACAGCATTAACTAATCACAATTCACTCATCTATTTTAAGACTCAAGCAAATCTATTGCGCCGCCAAGCGCGGTGGATGGAACTATTGAAGAGATTTAACATGCTCATCCAGTACAAGCCTGGGACCAAGCTTGCTATGGCAGACGCCCTGTCCCACCTGTATGTCTGTGCTTCAAGAAGAGAAAATGGGCTTGACCCAGACTGGCCCCTCTTAGTGCTACAAACAAAGGACAAAGGGTTCCCCCCGGGCACAACTGACATAACCAAAGAAACAGTTATCAAGAATGAACACCTCTTTGCTGATGTATATGGGACTCTTCACAGAAAGATGACTGACAGCACAACCATTCCCTACATCCCCACACATCAGCAAGCCAACACTTTCCTTTGCTATCACAGAGACCTTGGACATACCAAGAGCCAAAATCTATATGAGTTTCTAAAACATAAAGCCTGGTGGCCAACCTTATACCGCAATGTCCAGGAAGTTCTAGACCAATGTGAGGTGTGCAAAAAGTTTGCCAAAAGCAAAACCCTGCCAAAGTCAGTACTCCCCATCCGCACACAACTACCTTTCAAAGTATGGGCTCTTGACATTGACGGTCCCATGCCAGGAAAGCACAATGACAAGAAATACATCATCACTGCCATTGACTTTGCAACAAGATGGCCAGTAGCCCAAGAAGTGAAGGCACATACCGGTAATGATGTTTGACAATTTATTGGCAAAGAAATAATCAGCAAGTTTGGAAAGCCAGAACTCCCAATAACCAATGGAGGCAAAGAGTTGACCTCCAAAAACACCAATGTATACCTCACCAAGAATGGGTTCAAGCACACTGTAACAGCACCATACCACCCATAGGCCAATGGACGCATAGAGCAGCTCAATGGTAGCCTTGTGCAAGCCTTAGCCAAACTCACCGCTGGGAGACCTGAAGACTGGTATAAGCAGCTACCAACTGCACTACTTGTGTGTCAAACCCAAGTGAACAGATCCACCGGAAAAAGCCCGTTTGAACTGGTATACAGCACACAGCCAAATACCATTCAAGCATTGACAGGACCTAAACTGGAAATTCCAAGTAAAGTCCCTCCCCGCTCAGACCCTCAAGTAATAGAGGCTAACAGCAAGCAAACAGCCAAAGAGAATGAACGTCTGCAAAAGACATTTGTCCCCATCTGCAATAGACATGAAGTTGGGGACTAAGTATGGGTCATGAATGTTAACAAGAGCAAGTTACAGCCTGAAAAAGTGGGGCCAGCAATTATTCTGAAGGTAAACAACAATAACACTTACCTTGTGCAAGGACTTGGAAAATGTAAGCAAGACAAGACCCTACACCATGATTGCCTACAACCCTGCAAAGCAAGACAGAAACAACGAGAAACCGCCCTGCCTGCCACAGAACAGCAACTAGTTCAATACAGCGCCCGGGCTCCTGACAACCTCCCTGATAACCTGCCCCCAGAGGAGGCCAACCTTCAGTTGGGGGGATGTCAAAACCGCAGGCTTGACCCACCAGCAAGGTTCCAACCAAGCGGGTTTGTGACCCACAATCCAATTATCCAGTCACTCAAAGCCAGGCTACAAAGTCTTCTTGAATTACCAAATCCAACAACATGAACAGATGATGATCCTTTATGGTAGATACCTCATTTTGGCGCTTGACTCATTACCAGGATCAAGCCACCCCCTCTTCCATCCAGCTGTGTGATCACCAATCATGTTCCTGTTATCCTTGATTCACATGAACTATATAAACACTATCTCACAATAAAGATTATTATCTATCTTCTAAATATTTTTCACTGTGTAACTCTGCTAAAACAGCACAGTTACAACAGGAAACTCACTTACTCTGATGCTGCCAACTGGGATCTATACTTACCCTCTGCTCTCTTTTCCTATTGCCTTAGCAAACATTATGCCACCGGGTATTCCCCTTTTGCTATGTTGTATGGTTGCAAAGCCACCACTCTGTTGCTCTTGGGGCCCCCCCTACTCTCCTCTGATAAGGCCATGAATCCTGATAACCATATCAATGATCTAGTCAACCAAATCATTGATATTTAGGCTTCTGCCTACACATCCACATATAAGACCAAGATGCTTGAACTCTCTCCCAACAATGCTGGATGATCTCTCTTGCCTGAGTTCAACAATGGGGACCACATTCTTTACTATCAGCATAAAGTAGGAGGACACGCTCATAAACTGGACTTGTTGTGGATTGGGCCCTTAGAAGTGACCTTCAAGCAAGAATCAGAGTATACTGTAAAACTCCTCTCTAGTGGTCAACCGTTTGCCTGTGTGCATGCCAAGTTCCTCCACAAGTACCACCCTCCCTAAGGCCAATCTAGAGGGGGGCAATGTTGTGAATGCCGCCATTCACCATGTTTCAATTTTGCCTTTGGTGGGTTATTTCGAGGACAAATATCTCTCTTTTGCTTTTGCCCTTCAAAATGAGTCTGGCTCTGAATTGGGAAATTCAATTGTTCAGTTTCCTGATTCTGTGCAACTCACTTGCCCCACTCATGCTTGTGGCAAGTGATCCTACTGTCCATGTACTGTTTTGTGGTAAAGCTACACAGTATATATTCCATTTCACTTCTACCAATAAAATTTAAGTTTTATTCACATTTTTGTCTTTGTGTCTCCACATACATTGGCGCCTCTCTAGCCACGTCTAGCAGATATTATTCAATCAGGCCACAAGGTAATTGTATAGCCTTTCCTGCCATTCTAACCAAGACTTGGTACAAATCCAATCCTAAGGTTAGGATTTCTCATTGTGACTCTGTGCTGCACCTCAGATCATGACAAAAGTCTTGTAAGTAATTTATGTGATATGATTGAGGGTAATTTCACTCAATGATAGCACAAACTATAATCAAGTGATTGAACTTTATTATGTACTAGTGACTGAATGTGTCATGAATATTGAAAAGAATTAGATTGGCAACTTCAAACACTTGGTGTTGTCTGAGATTCCCTTTCTGGGATGGCATTGGGGTGGATTTAGTGACAATGTATTTTCAGAATCTAACTTGCAGTGGCATAAAGAGGATTGGAATGCTTTCATGCACTCAAATTCATTATTTTCATCTGGTGCCTTAACATTGGTGCAGTGTAGCTTGTCAACCCCTCCTGTCACAGTAGATTCCATAATGCTGGGAATAATTTGCCCAAGTTGGAAAGCGCAGAAAGCCAGAAAGCCATTCACCAAATTAACTGATTTGACAGATTTAAATCAAACAGTTAATTAGGAATGAGTTACGGCCGCTCCAGTTTTCCATTTGGATTTGATTCCACCTTGCAAACTGATGCTGATAAATCAATATAATCTGAGAGTCACTCAATACAACCTTATTTATTGGCACAGTTATCAGAAGTTGGTCACACAAAGGTTCTTTGAAAACTGTACTAGGTACTCACTTGACAATGCAGAAGGAATAGAAGCCAAGGATCCAGGTGGCATTGTTTAGTCAGATTTGATATATATGAGAAAATTTTCACTGTTCAACTCTTAAGAGTTGAATCCTCCCTAAAAATTTTAATCAAATAAAATCAATATTATCCTGGTCTAACTTTATTTTATTGTACATTCTGTAGTTAGCCTGCTGTGATACATCCCTTATAATTTGATTCTCAGTCAAATTATTACCAGAAGATGGGGTCCCGCTGTCAGCACTTTGTTGTTGTCTCCTCCCAATGTTAATCCAATGCCATCAAATCTTGGAGTTTCCCTACCATGTCTGAAGCCAAGACACTTGCTCCATCTCAATGTCCCAAATTCTATGCTGAAGACACCTTGATCCTCTCCCAGGAAATTTATCTTTGACTTTTTTTGGTTAGGATTAATCATTTTGCTTAATCCTAGTGTATCTTTTGGACATTTTACCAAACAGTATTTGAAGCTTTGTTGGTGGTTAATCATCAACTCCATGTGGATTTGGGTGGTGATTCCCAACCACATGAAGACTGCTTCTTATTATCCAATCATTTCTGTCACACCTTCCATATTTGAGGTATTCCCAATTTGGGCAGCAGTTCCCCCCAAATTGGGATTTGGGAATTTTTTTGTTTTTGGGTTTCCAATTAGGAAATTTCCCCATTGGGCAGGGGTGGATGGGCTAGCTGAGGAGGTGTGCCTCCAGCAGCCAGCTGGCAGGAGCAGGTGTGTGCAGGCAAGCTAGCAGGAGCCTGGTAGTTGGCTGCGCTAGCCTATAAAAGGTGGAATTACCAAATTTTAAATTTTTAAATTTTGGTTTTTGCTGTGCACTTTTTGCGGCAGTTTCCCCTATCAGGGAAAACTGCTGCAAATAATTTCTCTGATTATTTGGCGCCATTGTGTTGCAAATGTTGATTTCTTGTGTTATTTTGTCAGGAATATTTCTGACAAAATAACAGTTTGGTGTAATTGGATGAGGTTTGGTAGAACACTGTCCTTTTTGGGAAAGCTGCTAGAAATGCACCAATGACTGTGCCCTGCTTTTACTTCTTTTTATGCTTGGGAGTGTTTTTTCTCCACTATCCTGTAATCCTGAACATACAATATCAATTCATAATAAGATATAAAAATGGCATTGTCCAATATACTGGACAGACAGCAGGTAATTGTGGCACTAATTACTGGGGTGTGGGAAAAATCAGAGTCACCATTTCACTCATCATCTGTGCAATTAGTCATAGCCAAGATACTAAAAAGGGTATGCATCCAGAGCTGTACTGTGCAACTGGCAATGAATATGCCCTGGAGCCCAAGTAGGTGACAGACCTCAGTCAATTGGAGGTATGTGTCATGTTGCAGAAGGTTAAGCATGATGGGATACACCTCCTTGATCTGAGAGTCAATCTGCTTCTTTGGCTTCTTTCCCAGCTTTGCACCACCTCTCTTCAAGAGGGCTCAGAACTCACGCTTAATCACTGCCTCAGTAAATTGAAGCCAAATGGCTATTTTGGCAAAATTAACGCCATTCTGCTTGAGGGTCAAGATCTCCTCTATCACCTCATTGGTTATGATTTTACGTTTTTGGTGGGCTTGAGGAATAAGTGTACCCAGATTAGGCAGGGCTTGCTCTGATTAGCCCAAATTCTCAAGCAATGATTAGATTGGATTAGATTGGAGGGGGCCAGAGGTGCCCAGTCTCTAAAATGTGGCACAGGCACAGGCACAGGCTCAGGTTGGTTCTGTTCTTGGGGAGCACCATACTGGCTGTCAGAAAAGCCACCTGTGGATGGGCCTGGTGACACATACAACTCAGCCTCCTCACGACTTGCATTAAATTGGGTGTACACAGGAAAGGCGGTGGTTGCGCTCCTTAGCTCAGCAGCCTGAGCTTGGAGTAGCTCCTGGTACTTCTCCTCAACAACATCAAAGTTATCTTCACTTGAAAAACTCATACTAACACAAATAAATTAAAATTCTATTAAAAACAGTAAAGCAAAGTATTTCCAGAGTATTAATTTTATTTGAGTGTGTGCTCCTATTTGAGAAATTCTCTCAGAGATTAAGGGCCAAATTTAGAAGCACATACATTGAAAATAATGTTGTAGTTCCCTCAATAGATTTTGGTGGATTCACTATTGAAAGACACTATTTTCATTTTGAGTCACAAAAATAATCAAGATTGTCAAAAAGTGAGTTGGTTTGTGTTTGAAAATATCATTTTTGTGACAGAACCTATTTTTTTCTGATCATATCATTTTCATTACATGATCACTATCACAGTTGATGTAGATTGCTTCAGAATGTGCCTGGTTTAGTTTTGTTTTGAATATGGGCTACTTTTTTGCTGTTTCAATTTTGGAAATCCTTATTAGATTTGATTTTGTTGTGTGGTTGACTATTTTTGTAATCGGGACCTAGATAAATGGAGCCTTTATTGAGTAAATTGACTTTCAACTGGAACCAATTGAAATTTGTTATGTGACTGAACCAATTTGGTTTGAACTGAACCATTTTTGTTTATCTCAACAGGTTGTAAAACTACTGTACTTTGGCCTTTAGTTTTAGTATAAAAAGTTTCTGATTGATTTTTTTTAAAAAAATGAGAAATGTGTCCAAAGTTTGATTCTGATGTGCTCAAAAACACTGATTATAGGTTACACGATTTATTTTAAGTGTTCAGGATTCATTGTGCTTTTAATCAAAAGAGTCAGCTTCTAATAGTGAGCTGGGATTAAAATCTTGTCATTTCTGTTTATTGTTTGGGAGATAAAATTTTTGGCTATCCATTCGCTAAAGTATTTATTTTGATGTTTACCTCTATATGCATAACCTTGTAGAAGCAACTATCATTGATGAGCTGCAAAAAAGTTTTAGCTTAAAAGTGAAAATTTTGCTCGCACAATTTAGAATTTCTTCCTAGAATTAGCTGTCTTTCTTAGCAAGTAGCTATCACAATGAGCAATAAATACATGCTTGCAAAAAAGCTTGATTTGTAGCAATAATGAGATGTTTATTTATAGAAGAGTGCTTGCACTTCATTTAATGTAATATGCTAATTGCTCTATTATTTTATGTGAAAATTGAGTGCATTTAAACTCTCAAGGCAGGGATCTAAAAAATAGCCCAAAATTATGAGATAATTTAAATAGGAACCCTCTTAATCAATTACTGATAAGTGAATCTGAAATCAAGTTGGAAAAGTAAAAATTCATTAAATAACTTTCTCTGAATATAAAAAAGACACTTTACTAATCTGTTAAATAACGATAAATTTTTAACCTTGATAAAATGGTAAACATTGAGAGTGGATAAAGACTCAAAGCTTCAAGGACTCTAGTACAAAGATAAAAAGATTAAATATAATCTGTGTTTATATCGTATGCTATCAGATTAACTGAAGTGAAGCTAACCTGGGTAAAATTAAAAAAATCCAAGCCACGAGTATGAGGGAACAGTTGGGTAACGATAGATCATCATGAACTGAGAGGCTCAATCAAGTCGCTAAATATTAACTGTCAGTAATATTAGATGGAAAAATAAAGCTGAACCGGTGTATAGTGTTTATCAAATAGATCATAGAGTTCATAGGTCGGACGAGAAAGTTTGCACATAAAAAGGAAATTAAAAGGGGAATAATGATGACAAAATTTAAAAGGTACCTTGTGTGGAACTCAGTCCCTTAACCATTTCTTTTTGGATTCCAGTTTCTTTTCTTTTTTAAGAGTCTTGAGTTTTTCGAAGACTTTTTTGGGAAGCTTTTGATGTCTAGGGTTGGGAGTAAGGCCGTTATAATAGGCCATGTATTGAAGCCCGCGTTGTTCAGCAAAGCTATCATAGTCAAAAAAGGCATTGCACTGTCGTACAGCTCTGTTATATTGAGAGAACTTATCTGGATTCAAAGTCTGATCAGATTGAAAGTTTCCTGTCTTAGCATTAAACATTCCTCCTATTTTTCCTTCACTCGTTATAGTAGTCTCGCCATATTCTTTTCGAATAAACTCAGAGTATTCAGGGTCCTCAGTTGAATGTTGGATTGGTGCAGGGGTATTATAGAGCTCGGCATAGTTAGGATAGTAATTCATAGGAGTACCCGCAACAGGAGCCCCCATTTGATGAGGGTAATAGTATTGTGAAGGATCTTGGGGATAATAAGGATTATTAGGATGTTGAGCAATAGATGAAATTTGAGTAGAGCTACCGCCTTCAGCTTGCTGGGATTCTGCTCCAGAGCTGTTAGCATTTTTAGAACCAGGAAATGTGTAGGTTGTTTCATTTGTCTCTGTGTTCCAATAATAGTAGCAATGATAATTAGAATCCCAGCAAGATTTCCAGGGGGCACAGACAAAATCATAAGATTCAGTATTCGTATCAACTTTAGGGTCTTTGATAGAAATGAGAACTATTTAAAAAGTAGGATTTACCTTCGGGGTTTACTTTCTCGGCAGCCTCGGACTTGGGGGTCTCGTCATTACCTGAAGTTTCGCCTTCAACTTTAGGAAGACCCTCTGCATATTGGGATTCTTCGGGTGAACTTTCTTTCACAGGTGATTTCGCAGACATGGTAAAATATAAAAAAGAAACGCAAAGTGGGGAATAACTGCTTCTTGCAACAGAAATTTGAAGTTGAGCTTGAAATGCAAAAGAGAGGGTGTAAGTCTGTCGGTTTATTTATGACTTCTTTTTTAAGTATATTCGACCCTTTATTCATTTATTCTGACTACAAGAAATAAATGATATCATGCTTGCACTCGAAGCTAGGGCTGTGGCGGATTTAAACGTGCCAATTACGGCATTTGCTGTAATCGGTGCATCCAAGCCATCGAGGTTTCAGATTCCCCCTACCTAGAAGAATCCAAAATGTTTTTAAAAAACGGTCATAGATGGCTTTCTGTTTTCCAGATGTGCCAGATTTTCTACATTTTTCTTATAAAACATTTTTTTAAAAGTCAGATTCAAATTGTTATATTTTTATTTTTAAATTTGAAAGAAATAAAACATAATTTTTATTTCTAAAAAATCCAAAAAAACACACCCTTCTGTGGATGTGTATGGAAACGATTCTGGAAAAATTGTAGCCAGTACAATTTTCCAGAATAGTTTCCTAAACTTAAACAGCTAGCTGCCTTTTTATAAAGCAGCCACCGTTTAAGATTCACCACAGCCCTACTTGAAGCTAATCAATTTTAGGATAGGGAGTCATAGCTTTTCAATATAAACCCATTTTAAATCCTTCATTTTTAAAAAAAAACTATGGCCTTCCCAACCCCAACCCTAGTCAAGCTCAATTTAATCAAGAGCTTTTATAATTTTATAATAATTTGATGTCAGTTATGTTGTGCCTTTAAAAGAATGTAGTGATACATTTAAATTGTCATAATTCAACATTGTTAACCTACATTGCTTGAACACGGCAGGTTTAGGGTCATGGCTAAGGCTGCGGCAAACCCCAGACAAAAACCAGATTTTGCCCAGCTTTCCAAATTGTGGATTTTTAAAAAAGATTTAAATATAAATATATATAAGCCACATTTTTGAAAATACCAGGCAAAATCCAATTTTTATCTGAGGGTGGTACGCCACAGCCCTAGTTGTGGCAGATCTAATCTGATGGCTGCTTTATAATGAAGCAGCCAATTGGAACAATCCCAGTTCTGATTCCAAAAAATCAGAGCCTTACTTTTGCCACTGGTAAAGGAACCATTTCAGATCTTATTAAATGCATCAGTATAGAATGAGAACTGTTGCACTTTAGCTCTGAGGATGGATAAGATATATGTCATTTCAAACAAAACTGTCCTTTAAAAATTTGACTTTATATCCATTTATTATTATTTCTTGCCTTACCCCCTTGGTTTCAGCCTGATATTTCCACCAGAGGTCAAGCAGATGGCACCACATTCCAGAGAAGGGAACCCTCCCTCTCCAGATCCTTGGGAAATTTTGAGTACCCCTATTTAGGGGCAGTCCACTTCCCAAAATCCCACCACTTCAAATGTGTCATGGCCATAGTTTTCCCGGATGTGGCTCGGCCAAAGCGCCACCACCCGGGGAAACCCAACCTGAAGCCCTGCCCGCTTGCGGCGATCGTAGATTTAAATCTAATGATCAATCACAAGTGGGTGGTGGCACAGGAAATTGGGTCCAAGTGGGGTGTGGATGCCCCACACCCAATTTTCCCTTCTTTGACCTGCTGGTCAACAAATCCTGACCTCAAAGGAGGTCAGGTGACAGCTACAGAACCACCATTAGTGGTATCTGTAAGCTGTCTAAATATTGTATTCAAGGAGGCCACCTCATCAAGATGTACCCAAAGGCTTTAAGTAACAATTGTCCCCACTAAACTACCTTAGTAGTTTGATATTTTACTCTCAATAAATATCTTGCCTCAATGATTCACTTATTTCAATATTTTCCAATCAGATTTTTAATAACCAGACTGCTAGATTCTGCTTTCTCACCTCTGCAATTTCCTGGTAATCTTCCACCTCCTGCTGAAATGATTCCTGAACCCCACAAAATTGAATGTGAGCTTATCTATGCTGCTGATTCCTTGATATTGAGCCAAATGAAGGTCTTCCTGATGTACCTGTGCATAATCTTCTGCTTCACCTTTCCTTATTCACTCTTCAAGGGTTATCATTTACGGGTAAACACACATCATCTCCTCCTAATTGGTAATGTCATCCTAATTTGGGTGTACCTTCCCCATTTGATTGATTACGACAAGCTCTCTCTACTTTACTCTGACACTGGCTGTGATAGCCCTGAGCCAGAAGCTAGCCAAGCCAAAGCATCCCTAATCCAGAGCAAATCTGGCTTCAATTTTTGGAAAAACTGAAGCCTGCCGGATTTTTCCGGAATTAGAGCCTTACTTTAATCACTAGTGAAGGATCTGTTTTGGATATGATTATATTCATTAATGGGGTAAATGAGTTCTGTCCTCCTTTAATGTTTAAGTTATTAAATGTCAGGGATCCACTCATTTGTGAACTTTTCCCCAATAGAATGAAGAGGCACTCCTAAGTTGAACTTGACTAGAGTAGTTCCTACCGGGATTCCAATCATCAATATATGTAACAAGTGGCCTAGCAATCTGGATCTCCCCAAAAAGGGAGTGTAGTGATTTAACAAGTGATATACACTGGTGTAGCCCAAGACTAACCATGGTGTCTTGGGATAGATAATAGGAGGAAAGCAGGCTGTTTCAACATAAGGGGCATAGCAGCAACATATATCAAAACAATATCAGATAGAATCCTCAGATTTGTCAGTTGGAGTTGGATCAGGAGTTTTGAAGTTCACATTAGCCTGGCTGCGCCCTAGTAACACACAAAAAATCTACACAAGGAGAAGGGGTTTCATGCTGTTGGGAAGGATCACAATAGTCTACTAATCAGTTAGGAAGTGAAATATAGAGCTTATTGTGAATGTTTGAAAGGAATAAAATTGTTGGAGCAATTTTCTCAGGAAAAGGAATTCAGCTTAAATACTGAAGTGGAAGTGGGGGAGAGGAATATTATGATTACCCATGTTTCCTGAAAATATTGGAGGTGAAAGATTGTTTTACAGGTCTGCAGCCTGAAGAACAGGAAGAGGTAAGGCTTGGTTTTGCTTGCAGGATGCAGTTGGGTTCTTTAATATGTGCTGGTAGTTTGGACTGCATTAGATGACAGGTAGTTTCATGGCTTGGTTCAGTTTGGAAATCTGAGTGGGTCCCTGGATTGCCTAGAAACTGATTGGATTTATTGTTGCATTTTATTAAATTATGATTGGTTAGATGTGCTCTGTGGTTATTTTTGGATCCATTTATTACTACTTTAAATGTATTTGCTTCATTGTTGTCACCCAAAGATTCCTGGTTTAAGTTTACTATAGCATTTATATTAAAGATCATATTTTTGCTTTTGCTCTTCTCTGTGGACTGTATAGTAAAAGTGCATCTGTTTTCTGATTTTAAATGTGTTTTGTCCAGCGTTAAATCAACTGATTTAAGATCTGAGTTCAAATTTGAATCCACATTAATAATTGTTAATTTTTCTGCTGTCTTTCCCATGTGATTAAGTTTAGAATTTCCCTTTTCTTGTGCAAATGGAGAGCATTTCCTTACAGTAAAATAAGTGAATTTTTAAATTTAAACATTGTTTAAAATTTTGATTTTTAATCGTTAAATATATCCTTTTAACTGATTCATTATTATGTGTAAGGGAAAAGTGTTGCTTAAATTCTTGGTAGTCTATAACATTAAGAATAAGAATTAAAATACCACCCACATTGAAGAACAATAGAAATTGCATGATAGAAATTCTGAAGAAATACTTGATCGAAATTGGGGGGGAATAGCAGAATCAAAATGATTAAGAAGCAAATTATTTCAAAAATTGAAAGGGAGAGACATTGTCACAGCCATATCTGTTTTTCCAGGTGTGGCTAGGCCTAAGTGTCACCACCCATAAAAATAGGCTCTGAAGTGCTGCCTGCTTGCGCAATCAAAGATTTAAGTTGATAAAGAATGCCCTTTGGGGAAGCTTCAGATATGAAATTAAGAAGGAGAGAAGTATATTTTATTGGATAATACTTTAGAATTATATAGCTTTAGCTGTGGCGGAGATTTTAGTTAGATAAAACCTAGGGATTGATCATGTGCAGGATGGGTTCAAGTTGCTGGATACTTGGACAGTCATATGACATTGGTTTGTTGCCATTTCCAGCATGTTTAACTGGATATTGGAAAGGCACCAAATTGGGTGATGACTGTATGTTAAGTGGGCTGGCGGTAGCCAGAATACTTGTACATCCAGATCCTTGACAAAATCTTATGATCAATTGCAAGTGTGTGATTGTCACAGTATTTTCTATAATGATGGGTATTATCTGTCCTAACTGGAAAGCCAAGAAATTGGTGAAACAGTTAACCAAGTTAACCAAGTTGACAGATCTAAATCAAACTTTTGATTGAAAATGGGTTACTGCCGCTCTGGTTCATCAGCAAAATATGATTACCTAAAGAAGATTGACACTGATAAATAGACGTAACTAAGGGTCACCTGATACAACCTTGTTTATCAGAATGGTCATCAAAAATTAATCACACAAGAGTTTTTTGTGTGCTGGACAAGGTACTCTTGGAATGAGACAGAATAGAAACTATGGATTTAGGTGGTATTGCTTAGTCAATAATTTTGGTACATATTAGAAAATTTTTACTGTTCAACTCTTAAAAGTTGAGTCCTCCCTAAAAAATTATACTCAATAAACTAAAATTATCTCCTGGTTAACAGTTATTTGAAATATGTCCTGTAGTGGAACTGCTCTTCTATATTCTTTATAAATCGACTATAAGCTAAATAATAATGGGAAGATGGGGTCCTGCTTTGGGCTCTATGTTGTCTATGTCGCCTAATGTTATGTCAATGCCTGCCAATCTTGGAGTTTTTAACTCAGAATCCAAAACTGAGACTATGATTACTTCCTAATGTCCAGAGTTTTATTCCAAGAACTCTCTAATCTTGTTGCAGGCTATCCATATGAGACTTCTTTGGTTGGTTTTAACTATCTTGTTAAATCCTAGTGTATCCTTGGAATTTTCACTGAACAGTATTTGGAGCTTTGGTGGTGGTTAACTATCAATTTCTTATAGATTTGGGTTGTTATTCTGCACCACTTGGAGACCTTTTAATACTACTCAACAATTTCCATCACAAGCTGCCCCTATAGCAAGTACTATTTTGTTGTGTTCAGCTCTTGGGGTTGACATCCAAGAGGACACAGCAGGAAAACTTTATAACAAAAGGTTTGTGGTTTGATCTACCCAAAGGTTAACCTTCAGGGTAAAATTAAGGGCACATACCTTAATTTTCTGTAAATGAGATAGGTAGAGTTTTTCTTTAGAATATAGGGGGGAAAGTGCCAAAGTTAACAAAAACCAACAAAAATGTGGATAAACTTAAACTTTATCCAGGAATAATTCCAGGTTTATGTAGTAAATCAGAGCACCAATTAATATTTAGAAGGACAGAGGGGGTAAAGAGTCCTGACATTTTATTGGGATCAGAATAATACAGGTGACATAACCCAGAATAAGTGGGAATTAATAAAGCCTCATTTAAGGAAATGTGACTATTAGTGAAGATATAAAAAACCAGTTAGATCTTCACATGTATTAAAATTTGCAGGCAATCTCAAAACAGCATTAATTGTGTGGTTAAAAACATTCTGAATGGGGCTCTTCATAACTAGAGAGCAATACAGGATAGCCTATCCAGTGTCTGATTCTGGATGAGTTTCTCCTGTGCAGTCCTTGCAAACAGAGGAGGAGAGAAACATGAAACAAATCATCATAAAGGAGTATCTGCACATTATTTTTTAGAGAAGTGAAGTCCAATTGTGACCAAGTTGAAACTTCACTCACCCAGAGGGTGTGTACAGAATAGTAACCTAGTTAGGGATCTCTTATGCTTTGGATTGACTTATCTTGAGCTCATAAAGACTTAGATAAGGTAAACATTTGGTTGTCAAGAAATCCAACAAAGGACGGCAAAAGAGAAAGACCTAAAAGGCTTTCAGTTTCAGGTGTTATTTAAAATGTGTCAATATAATGATTAACCACAGTTTAATGCATCTGAAATTACCCTACCATTGGCAAGATGTAGAAGGTCCCTTTGGGAAGACAGTAGAAAATCAAATGGAGGGGATAGTATGGCCTTGAAAGACTAGACATCAGTGTTAAACTGCTGCTAAACCCCTAAAAATTTAGACAATTTAAATGTTGTTATAGATAAGAAATGGGTCAAGGTTAGAGTTGCTCAGATGTCCCTCAAAATTCTGGATCTCCCCCATTCTTGCCCATTAACTACAGCAAATTAGTTACATTTTATTCACTGCTGAAGGAAGTTGGTGCTTGACCGCTAGCCACCAATTATTTTTGAATTATGATGCCATTCAGTTGAATTTCAACAGTTGGCCCCAAAGGTTGAAAATATTCTTGTCAACCAATAAGAAGCTTCAAAACTGGCATGCCCAACTAAAATTCCCTTAAAAATCTCCCAACCCTCACACTAGAAACTTATTTCTAGATAGCTTATTATCACTTGGAAAATAAAACCATTGAAATTTCTAAACCTTCATTATGTTTGGACAATTAGGCCTTCTGACCCCAGTTGTTGATAGCCTAATTACCTCCTTTCTGATGTTTGCCTCAGATTCTCTGGCAGTGCAATTGCTTACTCTGTACCAAACCTCATTGTTAGCTTATTTTTCTGATTTCCCTCTCAAAATTCTGTTTCTCATTTCTGTACTCATGTCAGCTTTCTGTTATAATGACTTTGGCGCAAAAATCAGCAGTCCCTCCTCCCAATTTGGCCTGCCTCTTTTAAAGAAGTTTTCAATTTAATTGATTTATCCTCATCACTTATCTTTAAATAGTTCATCACACCACTTTATCATTACATTGGGTATCTTTATGCTCTTTATAAAGAAACATAACAACACATTTATAGGAGAGATGTCACAAAGAAGCAGTTGGTTATCAAGTACAGACAGTTCTAGTCAATTGTTCAAGGTTGCACTTGAACTGCTAGGATATGAGATTTCTCTGGCATCTGACGTCTCATGTGGAGTAACCCTGGCTTGAGAGTCCAAGTGTGAGTAACTCTGGAAGTGGGCCTTGGGAGCTCAGGGAGTGGCATCTTAGGGAGCAGCTGAAGAGATATCTCAGTGAGAGCATATTATATCCTAGGTTGGAAACCTAATCTACTGATCTGAGGAGTTAACGACAGTAGAGTGAGCAAGGGGTTTGTCTCCAAGGATGAAAATGCTAAAGTTGGGTAACTCAGGCACCTGTACCTAGTTAGGGCTCTCTGGGAATGCCCTTTACATAGTAAAAAAATGGAAGATAAACAGATTGTTCAGCTATGAGAGGTTATCTCTGAGGGTGTGCTGCATTCCAAGGAATCTTAGGGAAAGGGGGTACATAGCTCACTATACCAAAAGAAGGATATGCAGAATAGATAACTATACCAGAGGAGAGCTGTCGCAGATCCTGAATGGATTAGACATTAAGTTGTCCACTTAGGAATTGAGCAATGTAACAATTGCGCAATTGCTTTATCTCAACATGGTTTTAGCAGGGTTAATTACGTTAAAAACGCCCTAAAAACGGGTGTTCAAAGCGCCTTTTGAATGTGCTTCAGGTGTGGGCTTTATTTCTGAGGTTATAAATAGGACATCATAGATATTGCCACATGCCTCCATGAGGAAAGTCACGTGAAACTAGTTGTTCTCTCACGCGGGACTTTCTACTGTGCCTTTCCACTCTCCTCCTTTAGGAAGGTCCTTCTGTCTGTGCCTCCTTTCCCCTGATGGAAATCCCCTGCCTCCTACTATATAACTGAATCAATATCATAATAAATACCAGTTTTGTCATTATATCCTTATATTCTTCTGTCCTATCAAAGGCTGTCACTATACCATCTACAGGTATAGTAATAAGAGTTAGGATCCTGACTAACTGTTTGTAGAAATTAGCACCCTTTACTGCTACAAATACAACAAGAGCCATAGATACAATATGATTTCATTATCACAGTGTATCTGACTGTAGCACAGAGTGCTAGTTAATTAGGATCAGATACACTTAATTTACCAGGAATGATGCCAAAGAAGAGTAGTGCTGTTTTACTAATGAAAGCTGGTTTGTCATTGACAGGAAGTCAAAAAACGGCCTCTGTATTATGGAATAATATATGATACTTTTTAACATGCCTCTGAAATAAAATCCGTGGAGTTCTTAACAGAAGGTCTTGGTAGGTTGTGAAAGAGTAGGTTCTAACTGATGGCACTAATGGGAGAAGCCAGACAGGGTCTGTCTCATATACCTGATAGGATGTTAGAGAATAGAAGAGGAAAGATGTTTTCTTGAAAGGAGCATTATATATTTTATAGAACTTACTGTGGTGCAACACTGTCTTAGAAATAAATTCATCTATATTAGTGATTATATTGGGTAGAGTATCTATAGTACATATCACAGTATCAATAACTTATAGCAAAAATATACTATATAGCAAAAATTTAAGGAGGAGAAGACATGGCTGTATGCTCCTTGATCTTTATATCTGTTGTGAATGCGCCATTCACCATGTTTCAATTTTGCCTTTGATGGGTTATTTTGAGGACAAATATCTCTCTTTTGATTTTGCCCTTCAAAATGAGTCTGGCTCTTAATTGGGAAATTCAATTGTTCAGTTTCCTGATTCTTTGCAACTCACTTGCCCCACTCATGCTTGTGGCAAGTGATCCTACCGTACATGTACTAATTTGTGGTAAAGCTACACAATATATATT
Source organism: Entomophthora muscae (assembly GCA_014839935.2). Classification (NCBI taxonomy): domain Eukaryota; kingdom Fungi; phylum Entomophthoromycota; class Entomophthoromycetes; order Entomophthorales; family Entomophthoraceae; genus Entomophthora; species Entomophthora muscae. The sequence continues at coordinate 88,695 of QTSX02003654.1, forward strand.
CCCAATCTTTATACCCAATAAAATTTAAGTTCTATTCATATTTTTGTCTTTGTGTCTTCAAGTACTCTGGCGCCTCTCCCTAACCACAACTAGTAGAGATTATTCAATCAGGGCCAAAAGGTAATTGTATAGCCTTCCCTGCCATTCTAACCAAGACTTGGTACAAATCCAATCCTAAGGTTAAGATTCCCTGTTGTGTATCTGTGCCGCGCCTCATAACACAATAAATATGTTGCTCACTACAGGGGCTGTAAGCCCCTTGGTTATCCCTTTTGCAGCCACATTTGCAGGTCCTTTGCCTTCTCGTATACAAGAGCCAACTTCACCTGAAATCACCAGTCCTCCTATTGAGGAAGACATTGCAGACCCGCCTATTGTCCCTACTGTGCTGAACCTTGGGAATGTTCCCCGCCTAGTGGCCTACCCTTTGGGTACCCCTGACTTGGAACAAGTTATGCCGGTAGCCCTTGGATTAGCCTGTGATGGAGCCATCCCTTGCCTCCAGCTACAGTTCAGTTGAGCTGAATACTATGAATTGATTGTGGCTCTGCAATTTCCACAGCATCTCCTCTCAGTGGCTGGCTCTGCTGAACACCTATTGTCTTCCTTTGAACAACCTGCCTTAGCCCACCATCAAATGGTGCCAGGGCTCCACATTCAGGAGATTTTATCACTACAAGAAGCTGTCACTCATCACTGGGACCAGTTTGCTGTGTATCAACAGTGGATCCACTCCCTGTTTTCCTTGGTATCAGACAATCAGCAAAACTCTGTCACCTCCCAAACCTGCTTAGTTAATTCCATCAAGCAAATGCGCCAGTCCATCCCCAAATACGTCAGGGAGCGCCTACATGAGTTCCACCAGTTAGAACAGCCCTGGCAATCCCAAGTAGATTCTACCTTGAACGCCTATCTTACCAAATTTGAACAACTTGTACAACAGCTCAATGCTTTCAGCGCTTACTCTTTTTATCAACTACAACAAATTAGCAGACCTTGCTGCTAAAGGCCTTCACAAGCTCAGTGAAGAATTTGATCAAGAAAGGGTTACCACTGCTGCTGCCAAAGCCAGTCTCCAGACTCAAGTGAATGAGTTTCTACGCCCAAGACAGATGTTCTCCCTTCTTCCCCAGCTGACATTCTGATGGATAGAGAACAGAGACTATGAGATGCCATTTGAGAGCAACAAGCGTCTACCTGAAGTCAAGATTGCCCTACTGAAGCTCCTCAGCCAGATCCTCACGTGCTTGCTTTGACAACTCAAGTTGCTGAGCTACAGCAAGAGGTTGCTGTCTTACGCAAAATGGTGGTAACTGCTGCTAGTCCAGCTGGGGCTATTGATGAAGATGGGTGCTGCCCCAGCCTGCTAGGAGCCCCCCAAATACAATGTGCTAGAGAGTTGATTGCTCTAGCCAATGAAGTTGACCACTTGAAACAGGACCACTCTGACCTTGATAAAGACATGTAAGAAATGAGTGAATTAATTGATTCAGTAAATGACAGGTTTGTCCCTTGCCTCTCAGTGGGTCCTTCCCTGACCTCCTGGCTGGCCGAGCTTTCCACAGTAGTAACAACACAGGGCCAACAGCTAGACGTTACTGAGCAACAGACCACCTTAGCTAATAATACAGGTGCCCGCACTGCTGAGATCTTGACTACTATTAAAGAGTGTGTTTTTCAGCTGTGGGCCAGACAGACCCCCTCCAAATCTGAAGCAGAATTCTCCCTGCGCATAAATGTACTTGATAGCAACAATGGTGGTCCAACTCCCAAGCACACTTCAAACCTACCTTTAAGTAAGTCTTTGGCCCCAAAACTTCTAACATTGAAGCTTTTTGAACTATCTACAAAACTGCCATGAGAAGAGCCTCTGATGAGGTTAAAAAGGAACACATTCTAAAATGTCTGCACCCAACCTGTCAGGATGTAGTAGTGCCCAGTTGCTCACCATTGAGACTTGGGAAGAAATGAAACAGCTTCTGATTGATGAGTTTGGTGACAACCTTAGTTTGGAAGTGAAAAAAGGATGCCTTCATGCACATTACTTTCAAATCTAAGAAGACTCTGGCCAAATTTTCAGATAGATTCTACATGGAAGGACAGCAATTAATAACAAGCAGACAGCTGACAGCGCATGAAGCTTACATGGCTTGCGCCCAAGCCCTCAAGGTTAATCAGCTTCTGTGTCTCCACTTTAAGGCTCACAAGGCCATGCTTTCTTTGATGAAGAGTATAAAGACACTGTTGCAGGATATGCACCTTATCCATTCTGGAGCAGTTGTGCGGGAGAATTGAGCTGCCTCTAATTCTGGTTTGTCTTCCTATGGCCCTCACATCCTTACCATGAATTAACAAAACCCTCCTAGACGTCAAGATTGCCATAACTGTGGCCAGATAGGTCATCATTCTCAAGTCTTCACCAATACTCAGGTTGAAGGAGCTGATCCCAAGGAACAGGCGGGAAAAGAGCAGTCAACTTAGAGGCAGAGACACTCTTGGTTGACAATTCTTTTCAGTCTCTTTCCATTCCCCCTCCATAGCCAACTCCGAGCCTGCTGACACTGAGGCTCCTCCCATTCTGCTTCTGTTCCACAATATCTCTGATGACTCTGATATAGATGATTCAGATTTTGATGATCCTGACACTTATGGGTATTAAGTTCTTGCTAATTCCAAAACCATTGCGGTCCCTTATAAGTTACACTCTGGGAAAGCTAAAACAACTACCAAGCCTCTACCTGAAGCCAAAGAAGTTATGTCTTGCCCATACCTCACTCAAGCAAAGAGGTCTCCCATGCTTGTAGAGTCGTCTGAAAAAGCTGCTGAAGTTGCTGACACTGTATTCAAGAATGTTTCAGTCTTGCTTCCTCTCCAGACTGTCTATAAAAGAGTTTCCAGGCTTGAGATGCATGATAAAAAAGTGGGACAAAGAACTAGCAGAAGCCCAGGACATCCTGGCCGTCTTTTCACCCTTTGGTCATACTATCACTTGTGTGGAAATATCCATTCAAAAGGTGAAAATCAAGGCCATCTTGGACACTGGATCTCCTGTTAACGTTGTCTCCTAAAAGCTTGTCAAGAAGCTCAAACTTGCCCCCAACCTTAACTATCACCAGTTGTATATTACAGCTGGGCTATCCATGACTCACGCTATAAGAGCCCATTCTGCTCTTCCCATGTCTTTTAGCAAGCTACTCTAAGCTGCACCTGCCATAGTCTTGGAGAATGAGAGTTAAGGTCTCCTAGTTGGTACTCAGTTCCTTAGGGAATACAATGGGATCATCAACTTGAAGGACAGCTACCTCTCTATCTTAGGGTACAAGGTCCCTATGATATTTGAAGAGCCAGTTAAAGTTCATGGGAAGTGCCTCAAGACGTGTGCCTTAGAATATCCCACTGGTGTCTTCACTCTAAAATACTGTACCCACTCATCCAACATGAAGTGTCCTCCTATGGCTTGCCCTGTGTCTGAAGGGATCCCTCTCCTGGCCACCTCCGCTGTGACCATTCACTCTGGATCCCAAGCTATCTTAGACTCTCAAATATCATGATTTACCCAAGCGCACATTCCTGGAGTTGTATTTTCCTCCCTTGCTAGGACGCAACAAACCCTACCTCTACTCAGGAACCTTGGATGTCTCTCATAAAGACCCTGTTCAATTGCTGGTAGCCAACTTGACAGCTCTCCCCATACATATTTCTAGAGTGCAGGTCATTGGCTATAGCAAGTTTCTGAATGCTCCTGATGTCCTATTGCTACATCCCTTTGGCACATTCCAGGACTTTAATTTTCCTTAAGACAAGCCCCAAGTCCTATCCTTGTTTACTGCACAAGATTTCCTGCAGCTATCCCCAGTTCAACAGAAGGAGGTGCTTGATTTGATAGGTCAGTTTTAAGATATATTTACTAAAGATAGAACTGATTATGGTCTAACCAAAGGCGTTATTTAATAGATCAATCCTGGTGGTGCTCCCCCTTCTGCGCTAAAACTTATTGCTACAGTCAAGTAGAGGACGCTTGGGTATCTAAAGAGCTCAAACAACTGTTAGAAGCTGGACTAATGGCTTCTTCCCAAAGTCCATGGGCATCACCTTTGCTCATACTGAAGAAGAAGAATGGAGGTCATTGTATTGTGATGTACTATCAACAATTGAGCTCCTTAACCAAAAAGGATTCTTACCCCTTGCTGTGTATTAATGATGCTCTCTGCTGCCTTGGAGGCTCTAAATTCTTCTCCGCTATGGATCTAGCATCTGGGTACTGGCAATTTGACCTCTCACTGGAAGATAAGCAAAAGGTTGTGCTTATCACCTCTGAAGGACTGTTTGAGCCTACCTGTATGCCTCAGGGACTATGTAATGACCCTGCTATCTTTTGGCAGGCCATGGACTCCATCCTCCGTGATTTGAAGCTCTGATGTGTCTTAGTATACCTAGATGATATAACAATCTTCAGAGCTATCTTTAAAGATCACCTGGCTCATCTCAAAGAATTATTCATAAAGATTCAAGAGGTTGGCCTTAAACTGAAACCATCTAAGTTTGCTTTCTTCAAGGAATGCCTTGAATTCTTGGGCCATGAGATAACCCAGACGGGGATTCTTCCAATGATCAAGAAATTTGAAGCCATTGAAAAAATTCTTCCACCCACCAACCTGCAAGAAGTACAAGTCTTTCTGGGCATGATGGCTTACTACAGATAGTTCATCCCTGACTTTGCCAATACAAGCAAACCTTTGGTCCAACTGTTACATAATGTCTCTTTCAAATGGACTGCTAGTCAGCAACAAGCCTTTGAGACCCTTAAACAAAAACTCAATGAGGCTCCCATCCTAGTGTATCCTGATTACAATAAGGAATTCATCCTATATACTGATGCTAGTGACCTGGATATTGGGACTATCTTGGCTAAGCTGGATAATGAGAGTGTGGATAACCCTGTAGCTTATACTTCTTGTGTCCTGAATAAGCATGAGAAGAATTACAGTGTAACAGAGAAAGAGTGCCTTGCTGTGCTTCATGCCATCAAGCAGTTCCGCCATTATGTGTATGGCACCCATTTCACTGTGGTTACTGACCACACCTTGCTCAAATGGCTACAACAACTCAAAGAACCAGAAGGACAGCTAGCTAGATGGGCCCTTTGCTTGCAGGGCTACAACTTCACAGTGCTCCACTGTCCTGAGATCCAACACCAAAATGCTGGTGGAATGTCCAGAATGCTTATCCTTACTCTACACCCTGCTGAGGCTGATTGGCTATATGAGCTAATTGGATATCCCTCTTCTTGGAAAAACAAGACTGAAGAAATCAGTTCTTCCCTGTCTAAGCTATCTGAGGACACACTCATTTGTAACAACCAGCTTTTCAAAAAAGTATGAGACCAATACCTGCCTTATGTACAGCCTAGTCTTTGCCTTTTGTTGGTGCTCCAATCACATAAGAAGACGGGACATGGAGGTATTGCCAAGAACTATGACTGGCTCCAGAAGAGCTATTTTTGGGAGAACCTTTGTCTGCTAATTCCAGAAAGCATAGCTAGTTGTCACAACTGCCAGCTCCAGCTCCAGCGACCTTGAGCTGCCTCTCACAAGTCCAAGGTAGTCCCCCCTCAACACACCTTCCACACTGTCAGCATTGATGCTGTAAGGCCTCTACCCCGCTCTCTCTTTGGTTGCCGTTTTATCCTGATTGCAGTTAATCATTTCAGCAAGTGGGTAGAAGCTTGCCCTACTAAGGACATCACTGCCAAGACAACTGCTGCCTTTCTGTTGCAAGACGTATTTTACCGTCATGTGTCAGAGATCCAGCCTGTGGGGGGTTCTTGAGAGCTTGCAGGCAGATGGCCTGCAGGCCTGGCAGGGAGGGCTCACCACAAGCTTGGGGCTAACTTTACAATATAATATAACAATTTGTCCAGGAGAGCCCAAGGTCTGCTGACAGGTACCATAGAATCTATCAAGCCAGTAAGAGTGATTTACATCCCTCCAAATATCTGAGTGGAAGTGTCTTCAGTGGCAGCAACAGATTCTGGCGGGAGGTTGGGCTGCAAGGTGAGGGGTGGAGTCATTGGGACCAAATATGCAAGCAGGTGGTTGTACTTGTTGCGGAATAACAGGGGAGGTATAGTGATCTTGTTACTTCCCTGTAGATAGTTTCAGTCTCTCTAGTCCTGGCCTCAGGGTCATAGATTAGGATTTCCTATAGGGTGAACTCTGAGTACGCAGGGTTGAGGGGGTGCTCAGTGAAATGTACTGGGCTATAGGGAGCACCTGGCGGTCAGTAAAGCTCAGGTGGCTGGTCTGCAGTTTCTTGGAGCTGTTGGGTGTGAGGTGCGGAACCACAAGAGGTAGACTGTAGATGAAATAAAACTAATATCAAATATGGAATAACCTTTTTGAACCAAAGGTTCATGTCACTTTATTGCAAGAATGGTGATGAGCATCTTCCTGGAAGTCCAGGGTATAAGTATGCCCATCTGTCATGGGTGAACTTTTACAAATTTCTTTGGCCCGGGTGTTACTGTCTACCAGGTTTTTCCAGTCCTTGATGGCATCCATTGCGGGAGTTAATTCATTGGCTGTTTTGAACTGAGAATACTCAAATTCCCTTGTTGGGTTGTGGGGTTAGTCATCTCTGGGTGGCCCGTGTTCTATAGGAAGTTTCTTTGTTTCCCCTTCTGTGGTGGCCCAAGTTATTTTGGGTTCTGCAGCTAGGCCTGCCTGCTGATTGGTCAAGTTAACAGGAACCTTTACTGTGGGGAGTGTCAATGTAGATACTTTTTATTCACCCAGCTTTAGAGGGTTTTCTGAATTTGAATTCTGCTCTGGTTCAAGCCCAAAAATCTGCAGGCGGCTGGTCCTGCAGGCTGGCAGCCCGCAGGGTGTCAGGGTTTGAATCCCGTAGTTGAGGGTTTCCAGTAAGCATGGTCAATAGGAGTTTGTCACTTGTGACACCATGGCTGCCCTCAGGTGTTATTGTCTGAAAATGGGACTAACTTTAATGAAAATTTAGTAGCCTTGGTTGTCAAGGTCTTGGGATCTCACCAGACTTTCTATGCCCCCTATAATCTTGCTACCAATGGGGCAGTTGAGTGTGCAAATTTGACTCTGGTTTCTATCATGAGAAACTCACTTACTCTAATGCTGCAAACTAGGATCTATACTTAAGAAGCTGCTCTCTTTGCTTATTGCCTTAGCAAAAATTGGGTCACTAGTATTCTGGCAACAGCGCCCATGTTGACACTAAAAATGTTGAAGTGGCCATGTTGACACTTTTAATGTTGACACAATAGTAAAGTGACAACCCAGTTTTACATAATGACATCTCCTGGATGTTGACACTTTTTTAAGTAATGGCTTAGTTTACCCTGAACACTTTCAATACAAAAAAATATTTAAAATATATTATTATACTAAAATTACCCCAGAGAAATCAAAAATGCAATAAAAAATTTCATAAGTAATAAGAATAAGGAGATATAAGCAACTATTTTTCAATTTACTATGTAAATTATACTTTTTATTATAAAATTATTTTTTATTCCCATAAAAATTAAAGTTCCAATGAACCCAAAATAAAGATATTTATATATTATAATAACTACAAAATATAAGAAAATTCTAATTTAAATTTATTATACCTTATATAAGCACAACTGAAAAAATCTCATGCCTTAAAGATAAATTAACAAATAAAAGATATTTCTTACAAAACCACATTGAAACTAAATCCAAAACTTATCATTTATACTTAAAAGATTAGTAATATCCAAAAAATAAAAAATTTAAAAAATCAAAAGTAATATCAATCCGGGCAAAGAAAATCAAAGTTTATTTGGCTAATTAAACCCACCAGCAAGAGCAGTTGTGATATATTCAAGGTATTTTTTTATTTCTGTCACCTTATACTTCTTCTTCACCACCTTTTGCACTGCCTCCTGGTACTCCTGATCTTTACTCTTCTTATTGGGGGCCACCTGGTTGGCTAGGTTGAAAAACTTGGAGACATTTCTGGCCTGCTCCTCTTATAGCTTGGAAAAGAACTTGTTGTATTTGGGTCTGGACCCAAACTTGGTCTTCAAGTGCTTGTGCCAAACCTCAAGGCTGGAGGTGGTCTTCATCTCATCCTTGAGGCAGGTGCCCTTGAAATTCCAAGGGGCAGTGGCCCCACTCTTTCTTCTCCAGGTGATCACCTTCTTGCCTACCCATTGCTTTTCAAAGCACTCAAGGTAGCCTTGAAAATGGAGTAGTGCTTCTTCACGTAAGCATCCTTCAGGAGGGCCTCAAAGCCAAGCCTAGTATGCTCTGGCTGCACAAAAGCCAAGGCAGCAAACTGGGTGATAGCAAAGCGGCACTTACCTTTATCATTGTTAAGATACTTGTCAAAAAGCTCCTTCTTGCTCTTGAGATTCTTGATGAGGGCCTACCTAAAATGGAAGAAGCAGCCCTGGACTTCTCCATTAAGGGTGGACTCAAAGGCTCTGAACTGAGCTTGCTTGATGTCCATTATGATCACCTTCAGCCAAAGTGAGAGCGCATGAGCTAGCTGCTCTGCGGCTAGGGTCAAATCATCCTCCTCAGCAGAGGAAGGGTTCACTCTGGTGGCGTGGGTGGGAGGGGGGTTTAGTTGGTGGGAAGGGAGCTCAAAGCATCCCAGACAATTTTAAATGCTCTGGTGTAGACTTCTGTCTTGGCACCAGGCAGGGGGATGAACACTAGAGGGATAACCTTGTCATTGAACTGCCCATGCAGGACCCAAAGCTGCTTGAAGATGGTTGGTCAGGTTGCAAATGTGCTGCCACACAGCCAGGTAGTAGCAGTATTGAGCTGCTCCAGGCTTTGGGTTGTGGCATAGGCTATAATCCTATCCTCCACTTCCTGCCCATTGTCATGGAGCAGGAAAATCTCACCATCCTCAGTTTTTTAGAGCATCTGTGAGGACCAGGTCTTTAATGGTGGTGACACTCTTGGCCAGGTATTCAAGGCTTGGCGCCTATCACTCACAAACTTGACCAACTGGGTATGGTTTGGAACCCTCTTGAGGTTAGTGGTAGAGAGGTACGTGCACGCAAGCACAGCCAGTTGGGTTGGGGAAAGGTCCTTTGAGGTGGGTATGACTTGCACCAGATACCAATTGAGAAGGTGGGCAATGGTTGTGTTGGGCATCAAATAAGTGTGTTCACCCTTGATGGTTGTACAAATTCCCAGAGCTCAGTATTGAGCCGCACTGGGCAGGAGCAGTCCTTGTAGGTGTAATGCTGGCTCTTGAAGCCCCAGTTGGCATTATTGCATGAGAAGATGTAACCGTTGGCCACCATTTCAGGCCCACTCTTTACACTCATGATGGGAAAAAACTTTCTGTAGGGAAGAAGGAACCTTATACTTCTGTCATTGTTGCAGATGTTATGGGCCACCAGAGGATTCCAGGGGCCAGCAGGAGCATAGCGGAAGCCAGGGAAGTAATTGGGGTGGGGCTTTGAATCATCTCCTGATTAAATGGAAGAGGAAGAGCTTGGTGGTGGTGGGGAAGCAGAAGGGGGCTTGTTGTGGTGCTCCTCATGTGCAGGAGACTTATCCTTGGGTGGGGACTTTTGGGCTTAGCGCTTCTTCCTGGTTGGCTCCTCATCTGAAGCCGAGTTGTAAGAACTGTGGTCTGTAAGGGTGCCATCAGATTTCTCTCCCCCAGTGAAGGGAGTGGTGCTCTTCTCAGGAAAGGGCTCAGGGGAGGGCTTGGGGAAGGGCTTGGCAGTGGCCTTCTTTGACAAGACAGGCTTCTTCTTGATAGATTTGGTTAGCTTAGAGCGACGCTTGGTTCCTTTGGGCTGCTTATAGAGGTGTTCTTGTCCTAAAAAATAAGTAAAATGGCTTAAAATAAAGCAATGTGTTTAAAAATTAAACAAAACAACTTAAGAAACATAATATATAAAAAGGAAACTTTCATGGCTTTTTTGGCATTTAAAAGGTAAAAAATATTTGTATAGTTTTTATTTTATTAAAGTTATAAATAACAAATTAAAAGTTAAGATATTAATGTGAAAGTATTAACTTTATAAATAGATTTTATTTTAAAAACTAAAAAAATATGAAATAGAAAAGTTAAAAATACAACATATCAAAAAATCAGATGTTTTAATTATGTAAAACATAAAGTTTTATATGTGAGAAATGAAAAGCGCCGACATTATGAGTGACAATTAGTAAAAAAAGCTGAATTCTCACTGTCAATTAGAAAAATTGTAGACATTATATTTGACAACATTGTCACTGTTAACATTTTTTTGAAAATTTACTATGTTTTTTCATAGTACACTTAATTAAATTTACGCGGGCTAGCAAATATTAGCCATTTTCTGTGTGTTTTTGTTCACATAGTAAAATTTAAAAAACATACAAAATAAGTAAAAAAAAGTATCAAAGTTCTTTATTAAAAATAATATTTGGGTAGTGGTAATATGATGTTTTACCATTGTGTATATAAGAAGTTGTTAAAACGTTGGTTAAGATAATGAAAAGGGTAAAGTGTTGACAACGTCAATTACAACATTCTTTATATGAAGTGGCATATTAAGTTAGGTTTAATTGTGCCACTCTAATTTGCTTAACTCCACCCCAGCGGATGCTTACAAGCAAATAGACAACATTTCTGAGTGTCAGCATTATTTTCAATAAAAAATTCTATAGTAAATTACATAGTAACTCATGCTTAAATTATTGGATTGTTGTTAGCCACCAATTCATTTGTTATATTAAAGCCAGAATAAGTGCCACATATATATTTATAACATGAGCATTTTAACAGTCTACTGTATGCGCAATGTCTTTTTCTATATATTATTTAAATAAAAAAATATTTTTAAATGCCCAATTAATTTCTTTGTTGTAGATATGTTTCAGTTTTGTTATTAAAAATAAGTTATGCTTAAAAAGTGTCAACATTGACACTTTTACGTTGTGAAAACAAATAAAAAATAAACTAATTTTTATTAGTAAACGTAAGGAAAAATCTGGTTAAATTGAGTTTTTGATCAAGCTTAATATTAAACTGTGTCAAAATGGCCACAATTTTGTTGTGTTTACTTGGTTTGCACCCCTGAACGCTTTAAAAAAGAATTAAGCTAGTGCAACTAGCAAAAAACATAGGTGATTTCAAGTTTTGAGTTGACATGGCCACTGTTGACATTTTTAGTGTTGACATGGGCGCTGTTGCCCTATGGGAACTTTGGGGAGAGCCCAAAGTGAACATTGGAGGGCATAGATTTGCTTAGAGATGTCACCAAGGCAGTTTTCTTGGGAAAGCAGCTGCAGAACTTGGTGTGATCAGGCCTATGGGAAGTAAAGCTGATTACTTTGCAACTAAAAGCCCAGACTTAATCACCTGGCTGAGTAAAAACAATGGCATAGACTTTATTGATCTATGGTTGAATGGCCTAAGTGGATTGCCACTTGCGAGGGCCCAGTCAAACACCAGTTCAATGTAGACTCATTCCTGGGTCTACAGGTTCTGGTAACGGGGACTGAGATAAAGAACCAAGGTGGTTCATAGTTTGGGATCAAAAGAAAAGACTAGTAAGAAGGACTATATGATCATAGTGAAGACTAGTTGAGGGACTGTTGGTTCATGTTGAAGTTTAGAACTAAAATGGTTCATTATGAAGGTGGACCCAAGGTGGTTCCTAGTGAGGATGAGCTGAAGGGCTGAAAAATCATGATGCAGGAGTAGCTGATCATGATGAAGAAGTAGCTGGAGAACTGATGTTGGGAAAAATTGTTTGAAGACTGAAATGAGCTTTTTGTGGACTAAGATGGACTGATTGCTGGTTAAGCTGAAGAGCTTAAAGAGATGGTTGAAGAACTGATAGAAGGACCAGAAAATGTTAGTGCAGGACTAGCTATGGAGCTAGAAGATGACTTAGAAGGACTAGCCAGATTGAATGTAGAGGCTAGAATGCTGATTTTAGTGTCTTAAGAGAGGAAATATCAATATAAGAAGCAGTTAAATAAGGATTTTAAGCTGCCAAAGATATGATATTGTCAAAACAGCAGGCTCAACCTGCCAGCAAGGTTCTAAGTAAGCAGGTTTGTGACCTGCAATCCAATTATCCAGTCACTTGAAGCCAGACTAGGAAGTCAACTCAAATTTCCAAATCCAACAACATGAACAAATGATGATCCCTTACAGTGAATACCTTGTTTTGGTGCTTGACTTGTTGCTAGGATCAAGCCACCCCCTTCATCATCCTACCTTGTGATCTACACAATCATGTTCATGTTATCCATGACTTACATTAACTATATTCACTATCTCTCAATAAAGAATACTATCTAGTTTCTAAATATTTTTACCCTTGTAACTCTGCTAAAAAAGCACAGTTACAACAATATAAAAGAATTAAATATCATATAAAAATAATAAGAAAGAGAGGAAAAATTATTTACAGTGATTAAACTGTGAACTCATTAAGTCTTGATAGAGCAGAAAGGAGCCAGAAACAGGACAGAGAAACTGTAAGGCAAATAAGCAAATTTTGCCAAGAACAACTAGGAGAGTTGAGAGGCAAGCAACAGGTGAGTTTAAAAGTGCAAAACATTGAAGAAAATATAGAGAAACTCAGAGAAACGTTGAAGAATTGAGGTTTCAAAATTTGCCTATGTAAAACATATGCAGAAGCGCTCAAGATTTGCCGGGGAAACATACCAGGAATCACAGTGAACCTGTTCAGAATGCAGAGCAGTTGTTTAACAGGAGCAAGACAGCTTTGGGTTTGAACCATAGTCAAGAGCAAGTCATTTGGGTAAACTGTTTGGCAAAACAGTTGAATTAAGGTGTATGATTGGCTGCAAGCCAGAGTCTATTTGATTAGTGTTTTGAGCGCTTTAACTTAAGAGTTAAAGCCTAAAAAATGAGGAGTAGAAGCAGAAAATTCAGGGCTTTTATTGGCTGAAGTAAGTTTTGAAGTTTAATATATTTTAGAGAGAGAAAAACTGGATAGTTTAAGCTTCTGAAGACAAAAGTTCTGAGAAGGAATTTTGACTTGAAAAAGGGGCTATAAAAGAGAGAGCAATCTGAGACTCTTCAGGGACTGGATCAAGTGGATTACAAAGGCCACAGAGACTAAAGAGGGAGTAGAAGTCCAAGATAAAAGTGTAGGAGTCCAAAAACAAGTACAAGGAGTCCAAGATATTGTTGGAGGACTCCAAGTATTTGCAAATTCATATTGTTTCCCTGACCCCCCCCTTGGGCCATATACCAGAAGGTTTCTTAGGGAATCTTCCTTCTGAGAGTGAATAAAAGCCCATTGTGACCACTATACATATTTCTGAGATACATTTTCTCTTAATAGAGAATGACAACCCCTTCCAGCTGGTCCCTGGCTACAACCCAGGACACACTTTGGGGACTGGTGGACAGGAACCCCACAATGCCATTCTTGACAAGGTAGATAATGGATATCATTTGCATTCAGTTCTCTTAATCCATCTTTGATGATGAGTTCCAGTTTACCAAACTTGTCAATTATTTCCATGCTAATTAAGTATCCTATTTTTTCCTTTGTGTTTTTTAGTGGCTTGTACAACTACATATCTTGTTTTATAATAAATGACCTAACTAATTTAATTCTTTCTATTTTTATCACCAGGTATAGTTCCTAAAATGCGCAACACCCATAATTTGAATAGTTGGGTCTTGGAGATTTGAATCACAGACTTGGGTGATGCTTTAGATTGGGTATACTTTTCACATGTTTTTCTTCTTTCAAGGAATTTTTTAATGCTGTACAACATGTTTGATCACCAGTAGCAAGTCCTGAGTTATTTTTAGAAGTTTTAGCAACAATTATGTCCTAGCTCTCTATAACAAAAGATTGTGTTAGTTTTTGTCTTGACAGAGTATAGGGTATGGTTTCATCACACAATAGTATGCAATGGAGCATGTGTGATTCAGCAACCCAAAGCATGATGTTTATATCTAGTGTTATGTTATCAGCATTATCAATTATCTGATATCAGTCTATCAATGTCCTGTCATGACTTTATCATCTATTCTGAGACTAACAGGGCACTGCCCTTGAGTATATTATCTCATATAAATAAATCACATATGCTCAAATGAATATATAAGTGATCCATCATCCATCAAAAATTAAGAAGACCTATTACCCTTTGACATACACTGACACTTTGAAATTTCCTGGAGACTTCTACTGAATAGATAATGTCCTTTAAAAAGGTCCTACAATTGAAAGACTCTGCCTATTCTTTTACAGAGACCAAAGTGGATAGGAAGATCTCCCTGCTACACTATCATCACTACCAGGTTAGTTTTCCAGGCCCAACCACAAGTGATATTCCCTTCATTCTCCTCTAAGTGGACTTAGGAACATTGATGTATGCCTACCACCTCACTTTCTTTGGATATTGTTGTGTTCTGAGGCGCGGCACAGACATACAACAGGAAATCCTAACCTTAGGATTGGTTTTGTACTAAGTCTTAGTTATATAGCATGTAAAGATATATAATTACCTTTTGGCCCTTAATGAATAATCTCTACTAGTTGTGGCTAAGGAGAGGTGCCAAAGTACTTTGAGACACAAAGACAAAAATGTGAATAGTACTTAGATTTTATTGAGTATAAAGATTGGGAATATATACTGTGTAGCTTTACCACAAAACAGCACATGGAAAGTAGGATCACTTGCCACAAGCATGAGTGGGACAAGTTAGTTGCGCAGAATCAGGAAACCAAACAATTCTATTTCCCAGTTTGGATACAGACTCATTTTGAGGGGCAAAAGCAAAAGAGAGATATTTGTCCTCAAAATAACCCATCAAAGGCAAAATCAAAACATGGTGAATGGCGGCATTCATGACATTGCCCCCCTCTAGATTGGCCTTAGGGGGGTAGTATTTGCGGAGGAACTTGGCATGCACTCAAGCAAACAGACAACCACTAGAGAGGAGTTTCACAGTGTACTCTGAATCTTGTTTGAAGGTCACTTCTAGAGGCCCGACCCACAACATATGGGTCATTATTTGTTAGATTAATCTGTTTCCTATTAACTGTGCTACTTAAAACTTTAAAATTTTGTTTTAATTTTCTTATCAATAAATTTAAATAATTACAACAATTTTATCAAAATAAATCTTATTTAATCCTTATAATATAAAAACCTATATTAAATTGATCATTTTCTACTAACAGCTAAATTAAACTGTATTAAAAGCTAGTAACAATCTTATTTCATATACCATTATTTCTTGAAAGCTGATTAGTACAAAATGACATCATTCTAAAAAGAGCAACCTAAAAATACAATAAAAACTGATATGATGCTTTTTGTTGGAAATCAAATTGTTGCCTAAAATCTTAGCTTTTTTAAAATATTTAATTTAAAATATAATAATTTTTGAATCCCTCTTTTTAAAAAGAGGGCAGATAGCTTTTTTGCATATTTAATAAATATTAAATAATTTTGGATTTTTTAAAAAAAAATCTTGTAAAAAGTTAAAAAAAAACTAAAACTAAAATTAAAACTGAACTTTTATTGAAATTTCAGTGATCTCATTTAGCATAAGTAATTTATTCTTAAGTTAGATTTTATAGAAAATATATAATAAGAACTTATAAGAGAGTAAAAGTTTTTCTTTTCAAAATTTTAAGTATTTAATATTAATAAAATAGCTTTATACAACTATTTAATAAAATTATAGTTTTATACTGTATGCTAGAGAAAATATGTATAAAAAATTCAACCATAAAAAAGAATGTATCAAAATCTTGCTTTATTTAATTAAATTTTATAAAGGTTAAAATTTATTTGAACTAAATGGAAAATGATCTTAGTCATTGTATCTATAAAAATAAGATACAAATTTAATTATACAAGCAAATATTTATATGTGATTAGAAAAACATTTTTGTTTTGATAGATTTAAAATATATAAAGTTCATTTTTTAAGAACTGTTAAAGGTTATAATAAACTTAAGTTTATTTAAAAAAAGGTTTTTGAGTTGGTTACTAAAAGTAAGCTAAATAATGATTTATACTTTAAATTTAGTTTACTGATTAAAATATCATACTTTAAGAGTTAATTAGCATATTTTATTTCAAATAATAATTTTATAAGCTTACATTCAAAGCCACTTCAAGATACTAAATCGGTATTGAAATATAAAGTTGCAGCACAATTCCAAAAGCTGAGATTAAGGGCTTTCTAATGATACTAGTTTGAGCGAGATTGAAGTACTATTTGCGGAAATATCAGCAGTTAACCAGAATATAAAAAGGGGCAAATAAACAATGATATCAGACTTCAGGGGTGATATTGATAAATTAAGGAGATCAGTTGGGGGACAGTTGGGGATTTATGCCTGTAGTGCAAAAGCTCAGCTAACATGGTATTTAAACAGCTCAACTTTACAGAAATTTACTTTACAATCTACACCTTTACTCCTCTCTGATAACTGCACATCTATTTCCAAGCAAGAACTGCCTGAACCAAGCCAAGGAACCCAACCACTATCACTATGGAACCTATCAAGTTTGCACCTCAGATGACACCCTTCTTCTCACTGGGGGCTTCTACTAAGAGAGAAAGAATCTCTATGCTTAAACAAGCATTCCTTTTTACTGCTGGCAGTGATCTTAACAGCTTTGTTGAGCATTTCTTATTAAAAACAGAGTTTGGAAAAAGTACCTTCTTACCTGTCATACAAAATTCTAAAACAGATGATTTCCTTAACAACCTAAAGGAATTGATGTCAGAGTCCCCTGCCAAGCACCTTCCTTCCCTAAGAGCATTGGTTACATCAAGCTACAGTCTGAAAGAGCTTTGGGATTGTGGATTTAAAATGACAAAAAATGAGTATTCATATTCTAAAAAAATAAAAAATGCTAAAAAAGCATCATTAAATTCAAAAAATAAAAAAGGAAAAAATGATTCAGTAAAGAAAGAAAACATAAAAAATATTTTAAAACATATATTAAAAATTCATTTCCAACTAGCCAATTCACTAAAAAATCCCCTGGATTGATTTATGAAGAATTACAAAAAGAGTTGAGTGAATACTCAACTAAAATAAAATACTCATTATTGAAAACAAAAAAAGAAATTTACAAAGATATGAAAATAAAAAAACAATATTTCTATTTCACTTTCCACTTTTTATAAGCTTATTCCTAATAATATAATTAAAAGCAAAAAGCAAACTGATATGTGTAACATTTACAACTTAAAAAAGTCATTAGAAATGAAGAAAAAGGATTTGAGTATAAAGAAGTTGCCATTGCCTAAATCTATTAAAGAAAATTTGGAATCTATTGACCTACATGAAAAGTTTTATAAGCATCAAAATAAAGAATATATTAGTGATATAAATAATCTTGATAATAATTCATGTGTTATAGTAATAGACTATAAAGAAAACTTTAAAATAGGTGGGGGTCCTATAGAGACAAATAATTGTTTTTATGAGAAAATACCTATTTCTTTATTAGGATTTGCAATTGCTTTTAAAGAAAATGAGAAAATTAAATATGAGTATCATGACTTTTTATCTGAAATTTTATCTCATGACTCTTTGTTTTCAGGTCAGTGTTTGATAAGTCTGCTTAAAAATAATAAATTTAAGAATATTAAAAATATTAAAGTTTGGACTGATAATAGTAATCATTTCAGATCTTATGAATTCTTATATTATCTTTTTAAAGAGGTACCTAAAATTATAAAAGGAACAATTAAGTTAAATAGATTTGTTGAGTGTCATGGCAAAAGTATTGTTGATGGTCATTTTGGTGTATTATCTAAAATATTTAAACAAAAGGAAAATGAGATGTATATAAAAAATATAAATGATCTCAAAATGGTTTTTGAGAGAGAGGAAGAAAGAAAGGGTCTATATGAGACACTTGTAAATAATTCAGATGTTTCCCAAAAAATCTTTTTTCACATCTATGATAGAAAATCTAGGCCTAAAAAAGCTGGCTTGAAGTCAAAGCATTTTATGTTAATCTTTCATATTTAACGAAAGATGGTGAGCTGTATGTTTCACCTTTGACATTTGAGGATGTTAAGGAGTACTCCAAAATAGATTATTGTGCAAAGTTCTGCACAGATGACAGAGAAACAAAGAGAGCTGATACTACTAAAGAATTAGTAGGACATGTTCATGAAGTTGGACGCATAACAAAAACTTATATTTCACATAGGGTAAATAGTCTTTTAAATACAACAACTTTTTTTTCTAAAAATAACTAAGAAATTAATTATATGAGCCAAAGATAGGGTAATAGCAATTATAGCTTTGGGGCTGCTATTACTCACCCATACAACTCATATATTTAATTCTTGGCTTATTAAAATAGAAAAAAGGGTTTTAGCAAAAAATACAGCTAATAGAAATAAGATTTATTTCTATTATTTGTATATTTTACACTATTAAACTTTTCTTCAGTAAACTAAGCATTATACTAATGTTCAAAAAACATAAGTTTATGACTTAAATGATACCAAAGAAGTTAAAAGGCTTTGAAATGCTTAATCTGGCGCCTTGGCTTAATCTAACAAATAATTACCCATATCTAGCTTTTAAGTGTGTTCTCCTACTCTATGCTGATAATAGAGAACATGATCCCTGATGTTGAATTGAGGTAAAAGGGAACAGCCAGCGTTGTCAGAAGAGTGCTCTAGCATCTTGGTCTTATATGCAGAAGCATATGCTGTGGCCTGTATGTCAATTATGCAGTTGACTAGATCTTTGATATGGTCATCAGGGTTCATAGCCTTATCAGAGGAGAGTAGGGGCCCCCCAGAAGCAGCAGAGTGGCAGCCTCACACCCATACATAATAGCAAAGGGGGAATACCAGCAACAGCGCCCATGTCAACACTAAAAATGTCAACAGTGGCCATGTCAACTCAAAACTTGAAATCACCTATGTTTTTTGCTAGTTGCACTAGCTTAATTCTTTTTTAAAGCGTTCAGGGGTGCAAACCCAGAAAACATGACAAAATTGTGGCCATTTCAACACAATTTAATATTAAGCTTGATCAAAAACTCAATTTAACCAGATTTTTCCTTTACGTTTACTAATAAAAATTAGTTTATTTTTTATTTGTTTTCACAACGTAAAAGTGTCAATCTTGACACTTAAAAAAGCATAACTTATTTTTAATAACTAAACTGAAACATCTACAACATAGAAATTAAGTGCACATTTAAAAATATTTTTTTATTTAAATAATATATAGAAAAAGACATTGCGCATACAGTAGACTGTTAAAATGCTCATGTTATAAATATATATGTGGCACTTATTCTGGCTTTAATATAACAAATGAATTGGTGGCTAACAACAATCCAATAATTTAAGCATGAGTTACTATGTAATTTACTATAGAATTTTTTATTGAAAATAATGCTGACACTCAGAAATGTTGTCTATTTGCTTGTAAGCATCCGCTGGGGTGGAGTTAAGCAAATTAGAGTGGCACAATTAAACCTAACTTAATATGCCACTTCATATAAAGAATGTTGTAATTGACGTTGTCAACACTTTACCCTTTTCATTATCTTAACCAACGTTTTAACAACTTCTTATATACACAATGGTAAAACATCATATTACCACTACCCAAATATTATTTTTAATAAAGAACTTTGATACTTTTTTTACTTATTTTGTATGTTTTTTAAATTTTACTATGTGAACAAAAACACACAGAAAATGGCTAATATTTGCTAGCCCGCGTAAATTTAATTAAGTGTACTATGAAAAAACATAGTAAATTTTCAAAAAAATGTTAACAGTGACAATGTTGTCAAATATAATGTCTACAATTTTTCTAATTGACAGTGAGAATTCAGCTTTTTTTACTAATTGTCACTCATAATGTCGGCGCTTTTCATTTCTCACATATAAAACTTTATGTTTTACATAATTAAAACATCTGATTTTTTGATATGTTGTATTTTTAACTTTTCTATTTCATATTTTTTTAGTTTTTAAAATAAAATCTATTTATAAAGTTAATACTTTCACATTAATATCTTAACTTTTAATTTGTTATTTATAACTTTAATAAAATAAAAACTATACAAATATTTTTTACCTTTTAAATGCCAAAAAAGCCATGAAAGTTTCCTTTTTATATATTATGTTTCTTAAGTTGTTTTGTTTAATTTTTAAACACATTGCTTTATTTTAAGCCATTTTACTTATTTTTTAGGACAAGAACACCTCTATAAGCAGCCCAAAGGAACCAAGCGTCGCTCTAAGCTAACCAAATCTATCAAGAAGAAGCCTGTCTTGTCAAAGAAGGCCACTGCCAAGCCCTTCCCCAAGCCCTCCCCTGAGCCCTTTCCTGAGAAGAGCACCACTCCCTTCACTGGGGGAGAGAAATCTGATGGCACCCTTACAGACCACAGTTCTTACAACTCGGCTTCAGATGAGGAGCCAACCAGGAAGAAGCGCTAAGCCCAAAAGTCCCCACCCAAGGATAAGTCTCCTGCACATGAGGAGCACCACAACAAGCCCCCTTCTGCTTCCCCACCACCACCAAGCTCTTCCTCTTCCATTTAATCAGGAGATGATTCAAAGCCCCACCCCAATTACTTCCCTGGCTTCTGCCATGCTCCTGCCAGTCCCTGGGACCCTCTGTTGGCCCATAACATATGCAATGTTGATGGAAAATTTAAGGTTCCCTCTTCCTTTCCTAAGTATTTTCCTATCATGAGTGTAAAGGGTGGGCCGGCCATGGTGGCTAATGGTTATATTTTCTCTTGTAACAATGCCAACCGGGGCTTCAAGAGCCGGCACTATACCTGCAACGACTGCTCCGCCCAGTGCAGCTCAATACTGAGCACTGGGACTTGGTACAGACCATCAAGGGTGAAAACACTTGTGTGATTCCAAATACCACCATTGTCTGTCTTCTCAAATGGTATCTTGTGTTGGTCATGCCCACCTCAAAGGACCTTTCCCCAACCCAGCTGGCTGTGCTTGCGTGTAAGTACCTCTCCCCCACCAACCTCAAGAGGATGCCAATCCATACCCAGTTGGTCAAATTTGTGAGTGATAGGCGCCAAGCCTCAAACTGTGACAGAAATTGCGGGATAGTATGAAGCTGTTTCTAAGTGATGGGGAATTACCACCCAAATCCACATAGAATTAATGATTAACCACCAACATGGCTTCAAATATATTTTTGTAAAATTTCCAATTGTAATACCAGGATTAAGCAGAACAATTAGGCCTAGCCAAAGTAGCCCAAGATAAATGGCCTGAGACAACATCAACAAATCTTCAGAATAAAATTCTGGACATTGGGAGGCAACACTATTTTCAATTTCAAGAATGGGGGAAGGAGCTGCAAAATTGGTTGGTGCAAAATTAACATTGGGTGGCACCAATAACAAAGTTATAACTGCAGGACCCCATCTTTCAGAAATGATTCTGTTGAGAATCAGATTGTACAGAATATATTGTAACAACCCAACCACAGGATGCATTTTTTTAAAAAGGAAATTATAACTTGGGATAAATGAATTTTATTGAGTAAAATTTTGGGAGGACTCAACTCTTAGAGTTGAAACAGTGAAAATTATTCAATATATATCAGAAAAATTGACTAAGCAATACCACCTGAGTCTTGACCTCCTATTCCTTTCACATTGTCAAGTAAGTATCTGGTCCAGATTGCAAAGAACCTGTGTGTGACTAGTTTCTGACAACCATGCTGATTGACAAGCTCATATCAGGTGACCTTCAAATTATGCCAATTTATCAATGTCAATTTGAAAAGGGGAACCAGTTTCAGCTGACAGACTGGAGCAGCCATAACCCATTTCTGATTGACTATTTGATTTAAATCTGTTAACTTGGTCAATTTTGATAAAGGGTTTCCGGCTTTTTGAGCCTTCTTGCTTTGGAGGATAATACCTGGCATGATGGAACCTACTGTGACATTACCCTCTGCTTTAGCCCTGGGCACAATACCCCCATCTGGGAGATGGGATAAGGAGAAATTCTTATGGGCAGGCAGGAGTTTCATCGCGGCCAAAGTAAGTTTGGGATGACCAATAGCAGTGGGATTGTGCTTGTAGAACTCATGAATCAGATTTGGGAAATTGGAAAAATTGTAGTGGGGAACCCAGGAGTTTTCAGAATCAGGATAACCTTTCCACAACACCAAATATTCCAAGTGTTGTGAATTCTTGCGTGAAGCCAAAATACAATTTAACTCATACTCAGGTTCTCCCTCCACAAGAATGGGTTGGGAAGAAGGAGTCTCTGTACCTTTAAAGGGAGTAAGAAGACATTCATGAAAGGTGTGGAAAATCTTGAAAGCAGGAGGTAAATCCAGCCAATAGGCAGAGGGACCAATTTGGCGTTCAACTTTGAAGAGACCAACTTGTTTAGGCCCTAAATTACAACAAGGAACCTTCAGTTTAATATTGAAAGCATCAACCATGACTAGATCATCTGGCCTGTAAGTTGGACCTTCCTGGCGCTTGCAATCTGCATATTCCTTGTAAGTTGTCACAACAGCAGCAAGAGTAACCTGGAGCTCCTGATGAACCTGCTTCAATGCAGCAGCCTGATCAGTTGTAGCTTCCACGTTGCTAACCATACAAGGACCCATATTAGAAGAAGGGTTGTAACCCACATTGGCATAGAAGGGCAATACTTGAGTTGATGTGTGAGGGTTGTTAATATATATGAACTCCGCCATAGGTAAATTATCACACCAGTCTCTTGTCACACATTAGTGTAGAAACATAGGTATACCTCTAAACTTTGGTTTACCCTCTCTGTTTGTCCATTAGATTGGGGATGGAAAGCTGTGGAACAACATAATTTGATACCTAGAATCCCAGTGAAAGCTTCCCAGAACTGAGCAATGAATTGAGGACCCCAGTCACTCACAATCTCCATTGGGATGCCATGTAGGGAAAAGATTCTATTCACAAACAATCTAGCCATTTCCACCAAAGTAATTGTGGTTGAGAGAGGTACAAAGTGCGCCATTTTTGTGAAGTAATCTACCACCACCATGATTGCATTAAACCCATTGGAATTGGGAAGTTCACCAATAAAATCCACTGACACAGACATCCAGGGTCCTGCAGCAGGCTGCAGCAGAACCAATAAACCCGTAGTCCTGTTCCAGCTTGCCTTAGATCAAACACATACCAGACAATCACAAACAAAAGCTGCTACCTGCACTGTTAAACCTTTCCAGGAAAACTGCCGGCAGATTAGTTCCACCATTTTGTTTTTCCCTGGGTGGCCTGCCGTTGGACAAGTGTGATGAGTCTCCATGATTTCACCCCAAATAGTTCCTTCTGGGACCCATAAGCAACCTTGATGATATAGGACAGGACCTATCTTATGATAACCCTGAGGCTGACCTACTGGGTTTGCACATGCTAGCTCCAATAGCCTATCATAACCTTTGGACAAAGATTGCAGAAACTTAACTTTGGAATATAAGTCCAGGTCTGCACCCTCAGTTAGGGACATGGTAGCCAGTGTAGCAGGTGGAGACAATACAAAAAGCACCACAGCCTTATCTGGAATCATAGTATGTGTGTTAAACTTGGCATCCACACTAGCATCTGGGAGATGGGAAGGATTCCTGCTTAATGCATCAGCCAAGTGATTGTCTGATCCCTTAATAAACTTGTAGTGGAACTTGTATCTTGTCAGGTCACCATGCCATCTGGATTGACGGCATGACAAAACCCAGGGTTGTTGATAATATAGAAGAGCTTTTTGGTCAGTTCTTACTACAAATGGATGACATGCCAACATGAGATGGTGATGCCAATGCTTTAACAATTCCACAACAGCCAACAATTCCTTGTTGTAAATCATGTAATTGCGTTCACGAGCTTCCATCTTTTGGGAGAAATACCCTACAGGTCTCTCAATCCTATCACTAGCTGTCTGTAACAGCACACCAGCTACAGCGTATTTGGATGAATCTGTGGAAACTACAAAAGGAAGCTCAGGATCTACATGTCTTAACACAGGTGACAACAACAAAAGAGCCTTGACTGCTGTGAACGCATATGCGCACTCAGGTGTCCAGACCAAAGTTGTCTTACCACTAGCCAAATATAATGGGGCGGCCACTTCAGACAGGTGTGGAGCAAAATTCTTAAAGAACATGCAAGTACCCAAGAAACTACGGAGTTGGGATACTGTCACAGGCGTAGCATACTCTCAAACCGCAATTTCCTTGTCAGGGGCAATGGTGTGGCCATTCTCAAAGATAATATTACCCAGAAAGGTAACCTTAAGTTTGAAGAATTCACATTTGCTTCTTTTAATGATCAAGTTGGCCTGGAGGGTGTGCTCTACCACTGCTGACATATGGGCTTTATGTGACTCCTCATCAGGAGAGAATACCAAGATATCATTCATATACGCAATGGCACATACACCCAGGAGATCCCCCACAACGGAATCAATTAGTTGCTGAAAGCAAGCTGGAGCATTCTTCAATTGAAATGGCATTACCCGGAACTGAAAGATACCCTTCTTGGTTCTGAATGCTGTCAACCATTCCATTCCTTCTGCAATCCTGATTTGATTGAAAGCATTCAACAGATCAAGTTTTGAAAATACCTTTGCCTTCTCAACACACCTAGAGATCTGTGCTTCAAGAGGTAAAGGATAAAGATCAGGGATTGTGATGTTATTTAAGTTCCCATAGTCAACACAAGGACAAAGAGACCCATCAGCCTTTTGAACAAACAACAAAAGAGAGCAAATTGACGAAGCCTTTTTAAATATATAGCCCTTTGCCAACATGTCACGAGTTCATTCCTCCAAACATGTGTCTTCCTTCAAAGTTAAAGGGTAAATAGGAGACACAATTTGAATCAGATCAATGGTAACTTTAAAGTCAAAGTCCAACTGAGTGTTCTTGGGAAGGACCTCACCTCTGGTAGCATCAAACGCTGCGGACCAGGGTTGTAAACATGTGGGTAAATCCAAACTTACGAGGACAGAAACAGGAACCAATCAAATAGTCTGAGAGGATTTCTCCATTTTGGACATACCTAACAGCGGAATACAAATAGATATACCCAAAGAGTGTTCCACCTGTAACACATTTTCTTTCATTAAGGTGGATACATTATGATCTCTCCACCCACCCACACCCAAAATGATAGGATACATAAGGGAGGAGCAAACGGAGAACCTTGCGGTAAAAGACTGACCCAAAACCACAAAGGTTACAGGCTTCTTTAGCTGGAAAGAGGGAAACATCTGACAGTTCCCACCCCAAACAAGCTTTCCCAGGTGGTACTTGAGTTGTAGTAAGTTGGCAGTCTCCACACTTATGAAGTTTTTGGAAGCACCTGTATCCAACAAAATGGCTGGCTGATAGATAGTCTGACCGTTATCAATGCTACCATAAAACAAGAAGTAACCAGAAGTAGATTTATTGGCAGCAAAGGTGGCAATCTTGGCAGGGTCTT
Source organism: Entomophthora muscae (assembly GCA_014839935.2). Taxonomy (NCBI): domain Eukaryota; kingdom Fungi; phylum Entomophthoromycota; class Entomophthoromycetes; order Entomophthorales; family Entomophthoraceae; genus Entomophthora; species Entomophthora muscae. The sequence goes on from QTSX02003654.1 coordinate 114,188, forward strand.
GTTTCTCATTGGCGGTACAGATGGCAGCTAAGGAGGCAGGATGCTCCTGGAAGTAACGCTCAATCATCTCTTGGACAGCGGCTGGAAGAACGGGGTTATCACAATCAATGGGAACAAGGGGCAACTCTTTGGACGTAATCACAGAAGATTTTGCAGGTACAGCAAGCTGAAGCATCACCAAGGAACTATCAGGACCAGACACTACGGGGGCCTCCTTTACATTGGCAGGTTTGTTCACCATTGCCAATTGTAGCTGAGACGGGCTAGGGGGAGAACAATCTTGGCTTTGGTTGGAAGGAACTACCGTGGAGCAAGGACCAGAAAACCAGGAGTGCACAGCGGGTTTATCCTCAATTACCAACATACCTTGCTTGGAAGTGGACAGATTTGAGACAAGAGAAAGAATTTGGCTTATCAGGGCCTCAGTTGTGATTAACAGGGAATCCCAGACCGCCAAATCCTGGGCAGTCTGGTCAACTGCTAACCACAACACTGAGAGTTTATTCACCTTGGGAACATCAATTGTACAGCAGTAGGCAAGAAACTGAGGAAGGAATATTGAAAGCAGAGTAGTACCCTGATGGAAGGCATACAGCTTATAATATACTTTGAGCTCCTCAATAGATACACACAAATTTTTTAACAAAGGATATAGAGATGCACTTTCAGTTAAAACACATGGATTGTGCTCCACTGCAGACAAAAAACATTCACAAGCATTCTCAGAAACCTTTGTCATCACATGGTAAACTTGGGACTTATGACTAAGGCTTGAACCAGAATAGAATGATAATGCTGACAACACTTCACACAAAATTTCACCAGTGGGTGGGGCAGGAAAATAATCTGGCGCCAAAATAACATGACACGACGGAAATAGGAAACAGAGGATCCAGTCTCAACAAATGCAACTGGAGATGGAAACCACAAATTAAAGAAAAGCCCAAACTGAAAGCTCAGAAAGGAACTGATACAAATAAACATGGTAAATGCAGATATCTCAACAGAGCAGGAGAAAAGAAACACAAATTCATGATGATCTGCTTCCAAAAACTCAGATTTAGAAGAGTTGAGTAATGTGACAGAAATCACGGGATAGTATGAAGCTGTTTCTAAGTGATAGGGAATTGCCACCCAAATACACATAGAATTAATGATTAACCACCAACATGGCTTCAAATATCTTTTTGTGAAATTTCCAATTGTAATACAAGGATTAAGCAGAACAATTAAGCCTAACCAAAGTAGCCCAAGATAAATGGCCTGAGACAACATCAACAAATCTTCAGAATAAAATTCTGGACATTGGGAGGCAACACTATTTTCAGTTTCAAGAATGGGGGAAGGAGCTGCAAAATTGGTTGGCGCAAAATTAACATTAGGTGGCACCAACAACAAAGTTCCAACTGCAGGACCCCATCTTCCAGAAATGATTCTGTTGACAATTAGATTGTACAGAATATATTGTAACAACCCAACCACAGGATGCATTTTTTTAAAAAGGAAATTATAACTTGGGATAAATGAATTTTATTGATTAAAATTTTGGGAGGACTCAACTCTTAGAGTTGAAACAGTGAAAATTATTCAATATATATCAGAAAATTTGACTAAGCAATACCACCTGAGTCTTGACCTCCTATTCCTTTCACATTGTCAAGTAAGTATCTGGTCCAGATTGCAAAGAACCTGTGTGTGAATAGTTTCTGACAACCATGCTGATTGACAAGCTCATATCAGGTGACCCTCAAATTATGCCAATTTATCAATGTCAATTTGAAAAGGGGAACCAGTTTCAGCTGACAGACTGGAGCAGCCATAACCCTTTTTCCAATCAACTGTTTGATTTAAATCCGTTAACTTGGTCAATTTCAATAGAGGTTTTCTGGCTTTTTGAGCCTTCTTGCTTGGGCAGATAATACCTGGCATGATGGAACCTACCGTGACACAAACCCTCTGGCCAAGAGCGCCACCACCATTGAAGGCCTGGTCCTCACAGATGCCAAAAAAATTGAGGATGGTGAGATGTTCCTGCTTCATGACAATGGGCAGGAAGTGGAGGATAAGATTATATCCTACGCCACAACCCAAAACCTGGAGCAGCTCAATACTGCTATCACCTGGCTGTGCAGCGGCACATTTGCAACCTGACCAACCATCTTCAAGCAGCTTTGGGTCCTGCATGAGCAGTTCAATGGCAAGGTTATCCCTCTAGTGTTCATCCCCCTGCCTGGTGCCAAGACAGAAGTCTACACCAGAGCATTTAAAATTGTCTGGGATGCTTTGAGCTCCCTTCCCACCAACTAAACCCCCCTCCCACCCACGCCACCAGAGTGAACCCTTCCTCTGCTGAGAAGGATGAGTTGACCCTAGCCACAGAGCAGCTAGCTCATGCGCGCTCACTTGGGCTGGAGGTGATCATATTGGACTTTGAGCAAGCTCAGTTCAGAGCCTTTGAGTCCACCTTTAATGGAGAAGTCCAGGGCTGCTTCTTCCATTTTAGGCAAGCCCTCATCAAGAATCTCAAGAGCAAGAAGGAGCTTTTTGACAAGTATCTTAACAATGATAAAGGGAAGTGCTGCTTTGCTATCACCCAGTTTGCTGCCTTGGCTTTTGTGCGGCCAGAGTATACTAGGCTTGGCTTTCAGGCCCTCCTGGAGGATGCTTATGTAAGAAGAACTCCACCTTTTTCAAGGGTTACCTTAAGTACTTTGAAAAGCAATGGGTAGGCAAGAAGGTGACCACCTGGAGAAGAAAGAGCGGGGCCACTGCCCCTTGGAATTGCCAGGGCGCCTGCCTCAAGGGTGAGATGAAGACCAACTCCAGCCTTGAGGTTTGGCACAAGCACTTGAAGACCAAGTTTGGGCCCAGCCCCAAATACAACAAGTTCTTTGCCAAGCTACAGGAGGAGCAGGCCAGAAATGTCTCAAAGTTTTTGCAACCTAGTCAACCAGGTGGCCCCCAAGAAAAAGAAGAGTAAAGATCAGGAATACCAGGAGGCAGTGTAAAAGGTAGTGAAGAAGAAGTATAAGGTGGAAAAAATCAAAAAACACCTTGAAGATGTCACAAATGTTCTTGCTGATGGGTTTAATTGGCCAAATAAACTTTGCTTTTCTTTGCCTGGATTGATTTTACTTTTGGGTTTTTATATTTTTTATTTTTTGGATATTACTAATCTTTTAAGTATAAATGATAAGTTTCAGATACAGTTTCAATGCAGTTTTGTAAGAAATATAGTATTTATTTGTTAATTTATCTTTAAGGTATGAGATTTTTTCAGTTGTGCTTATATAAGGTTTAATAAATTTAAATTAGAATTTTCTTATATTTTTTAGTTATTATGATATATAAATATCTTTATTTTTGGTTCATTGGAACTTTAATTTTTGTGGGAATAAAAATAATTTTATAATAAAAAGTAAATATACATAATAAATTGAAAAATAGTTGCTTATATCTCCTTATTCTTATTACTTATGGCAAATTTGTATTGTATTTTTGAACTTTTGATGTCATTTTAGTATAAAAAAGTTTAAAAAAACACATTTTTTATATTAAAAATGTTAAGGGTAAACTGTGCCGTTACTTAAAAAAGTGTTGACATCCAGGAGACAACATTATGTAAGACTGGGTTATCACTTTACTATAGTGTTGAAATTAAAAGTGTCCTCATGGCCACTGCCAACATTTTTAGTGTCAACATGGGCGCTATTGCCTCCCATAGGGGCATAAATAAGGACACCCTACCAGTCTGTTAGTTAGGATGCTTGCTCACAGACCTCCTGTAAGCGTATCAAGGTACATAGAGCCCTCAAAGCTCTTCCCCTCACTGGTAGCCCACTCTACCCGCCAGGGGTCCAAAACTTACAGCCCTGGTAGCCCAGTGGCCTACCATACTGGCACACTCTTCTATCCTGGCAGCCTGCATTACCCGCCAGGGTCTAAACATCCTCCAGCCTGAGCAGCAACCACTACCCATCAGGCAGGATCACTCCTCACCCCAGACAGTTAAAGTTCCCTGATGAGCTATCTCATTCTTCACCCCAAGCAGCCATAGTTCTCTTCTGGTTGATGACCTCTAGCCCACAGCAGCCAATATCTTCTGCTGGGTGAAGACAACATCTGCCTCTAGTAGTCTTTACACCTACTAGCTAGGCCTTGCTGTCCCTAGTGGCCATCATTCCCTACTAGGCCTTTACCTGCAACAAACCAACAACACATTGCCAATCTCCAGCATAGTGTCCTTCTTTGAAGCCAAATCAACCCTTGCCTGCAAACCCATTTACATGTGGACTATCACAGGCATAAATCAAACAATCAGCAGTCCTGATCATTCTCAAGAAAATGGTTGAGTTGAAGTATTGAAAGGATCTCTAATAGAAGCACTCAGTAAGTCATCTACCAATAACCACCTTCTTTATACTTACATGCTCACAACAGCCTTAACATTCTGATGCACTTGAGTAAATTAAAACACAGGAAAAATTATATATGAACTAGTGTAAAGATATATAACCCAAATATTGTCAGCAGCAACCTGGGATCACACCTACAACTACCAAAGAAGGTCCAAAAGAAGATGATACAAATGTGTAAAGAGCAAAACTAGACCAAATAAGAAAAAAATGGTCAAAAGAGAGGCCATATCACTCTAAGTGGAGAGATTCCAGGTAAGAGATTAAATCTTGGGGGTTCAACATGTATAACACACTTGATCATGGCCTGAGAGGACCAGACATTGTTGTGAAGGTCATGTCCAACAAGACCTATCTTATCAAGGCAATTGGTTCACAAAAAGCTCTCAATTTAATGTCCTGCAACAGAATCAGACTTAAAAAGTAAGACAGAAATAAGATATTACTTCCTACCAATACCCAAGGAAAATCTGGATTGAAACCAAGCACAACTCCTGGATACCCTTATAAAATTACCAAAGCTCCACTTTCCAAGACCCCAGGAGAAGATGGTACAGCATTGCAAATTTACCTCTCTAAGAAAATTATTTACCCAATAAATGACTCAATTGACAAGTAAAGGTGACCCTTAGATAAAATATAGATATCACCAGGATAAATCCATTGAGTACCAAAGGAATTCAGATCTTCTAAACCAGAAGATAGTCATGATTTGCATGGAGGCTTGTAGATTATAAGCTAACCATATATCACACTTCTTCTATAAGCAAACAAGATAGCATTATCTTCTTAAAATCTCTGCCTTATTTTATATTATATACCTACAAGAGGCAAATACCCAAAAGAATAACATTTCCTACCCACAGTTGTAATATATAGTTGATCTCAATAAAAGTAGACTCTGGTTTGCTAAATATGGAATTGTGTAGAAAAGATTATACCAATATTGGACGAGTATTTTTTATGAATTGAAACTGAATGGCTTTTTCACTCTTTTATTTTGATCAAATCATATGCTAGATATCGCATTATCTTGGGATATCAGTTTGACACTCAAATTCTGCATGTTTGCTGTTGAGTACCTTTGTGTTTTATACGGATGTTTTTCAAGCATTAATATGTATCCCATACAGCTCTACATCTGGAATGGTGGATGTGAGTTTTTTTTACTGCTTTTTTATCAGAAAGTTTGAAATTTTTATATTTAAATTGGTGTTCAAATGATTTTTGTGGTGATTAAATATGTCAATGGATGTTTAACCTTTAGTCTGCTCAACCTATCTCCTGACTTCGGTGTTTTATTGGTTCTCACTTTATTCCAACACCATTATTTCTAGAAAGGGAATTATGACATTATGACATCAGCAGTGTCATTTTAAAAATGGTTTTGTTTTTTAATGCTTAAAATGATGTCATAGTGTTGGCATTCTGTTCTTGGACATAACGGCATCAGAACCAAGGTGGATACCGTTTATTTAGTGTATAAATTTGTTTGCTCTTGGCTGATATAAGTTTTTAATCTAAATAGCTATGAAAAAACATTAATTTATTGTAGTTTTTTATCAAAAGTACTCAAGGCAATAACTGCCAACAGCTGTGAGTGAAATCTAATTTGGGGTATTGTAATGGGAACTGGTTGTTTGAAGAATTAGTTAAATAAACTCTGGAACGAGGAAAGTGATTCAAAACCTTCAAGCTGGTTAAGGAGCTGGGCAAGTAGGACGGAGTTGTCAGAATTCTTCCGGAACTCGTCAAAAGTCAAATTCAAGCTTTTGATCCATTGGTCAGTAAAGGGACCAGCAATATGGAGCTCTTTCTTTGATTTAACAATGGCTTTGGTCTTTAAACTGTCAGCAACCTTACCACGGAGAAGGTCCAGGGCAGGGATGATGGTGCTGTTTTTGAGGAAGCCATTGAAGAAAGGGTTGGTCTTGAGGGATATATTGACTAGTTCCTTTTGGTTTTTGGTGGCAGAAGCGGCAAAGATGGGACGGGGGTATTCAGGGTAAGTGTAGCAGTAAAAGCTATCCTTGGTGTCAAAGATACTTTTAACTGTGATATTTTTCCAAGGGGTAAGTGTATCTCTGGGTGTTCTAGTCAGATTGTAGCGTTCCCCTTCATATGGATCAGAGTTGGGGTGTCTCTCCTGCCACTTTGACCACAACAAGTCTATAAAAGTGTGGTGGAGGTAGAAAATAGGGTCATTGGGACTCTGCATGTAAGTTAAATCTCCGATGTCACCTCCAATAAACACATGTGGGTATGCATGCTTGTCTTCAAGAAGGCGCGAAAAGTCACTGAATCTGGGTTCATTTAGAAACAAGCTGATTTCTTCAGGATATCCAAATGGCGGGAGGTTGGTGCCGCGGACATAGTCACGTTGCAAGCAATGTTTGTCAGGAACAGTCATTTGCCAGTTGGCAAAGGGACCATCCTGCACGCACTTGTCCTTCTTACCATTGCCGCCATATAAAGAAGGAGTGAGTACCTTGCTAAGATGAGGGGCTTGGGAATCCAACGACCAGTCCCAGTATGGAAGCGAAATACTGGGATCAATCTCTTGCAGTGCCATCTCAAACTTGCGGATGAAGTAGCGATGCCAGGGGAGGAACTCAGGCATTTCATGGGAAAAGTCCTGGTTGTCCAAATGGATTTTGGTGAATTCTTCATACTTTCCTTGCTCGTGGAGTTGTTTGATGGCACCTGTCAATTTACACAGTTCCTGTGGTTTCAACTCGCGAATCTCACGCCGAACAACAGGCACACACGCCAAGACTAAACCAGAAAAGACTAAAGAAAATTTCATTTTGATTGCCTCTCTTCTTTTCGATTGCTTTAATATACTTCCCATTCCAAATCCGACATGCACGATGCAACGTAACTGTGAAACAAACCCTTTGGAGCTTTTAATCTTTATTATGCAATTAGCAGCCAATCATATTTCATTTCAAATATTTAAGGTAGAATTTTATTGGCAATCTACCCTTGTTTAATATAATTATATCCACCAACGACTAAAATATGTTTTCTCGTCTATATATTTCTAGCCCCCAAAGAGCAATAAAAAGCAACCAAAGTCATATAAGTAGAAGATTAATAACTTTGTTTATTTGCTGTAGTCAAGCCAAGGTTTGACTATTTTTTTTTGCTTCTCTACGATACTCAATAACTATTCAGTTTGTGCTACAAGCTAAGGTACAAAGCTCATCCCCTTTTCCTATACAAGGCCACTCGAAATATAAAATGTAAAGTAAGGCATGTCCTTTAATGAATGTAATGTTATTAAGGGTCCGAGTCAAAATTACATCATGGTTTTTGAGTTACAGCTTAATGATTTATAATGTAAACTACCATTCAGTACCCACAAAATTCATAACGTTCTCTTACCAATTACAGAATGATATTGATTTTTGAAAGGTCCCACGAAAATATGCTCAATGCAAGATAAACCAGTTGTGCAGCTCAACTCTATACCCACCCAAGCCTTCTTAATCCTTAATTGTATCCAAATAAATTATAAATTAACTATTCATTTATAATCCATACCAAAATGCAGGGAGCTCCAATCTAACCCCAGGTTGACGCGAGCAGATGAATAACCCGCATGTAGCCAACTAACATCAAGCAGGAAACCAGTATGACGACGTTAACTGTTTATTTGATCTGCACTTTTACATTCCAAACTGAACCCTTTGGCACAGCCCACTTTTTTGAAGAGAACATAAATCTTATTGAGGTTCAGAGGTGGGTTTAAAAGAAACGCGGCCTCGGGGGGAGAGAAGTAAGGTTGTTAACAGAGTGGGGTTGCATATCAGAGCCCCATGTGTGTCTGTCCTTCTATTGAATTTTTTTGGCCCAGCCCACAGCAGCATCTCGGCTAATTTAAAACTAACAAATTATTCCTCACTTTCATCGACATGTGAACCCATCTCTTCCTAAATATGACATCATATTTATTTTCTACCTGCACCACTAGGTTTCTGTAATACTGATTACTTGACACTTTAATAAACTAGTTGTTAATGTTTTCATGCAAAAACCCAATCTACTTATCCTGGTATGCAAATATATTCCCCAATTCCTGTACGTTTTGGTGAATTAAATTGGCCTGTGAGATTTAAAGTTCTACTGCAGGTCCCCAGTCTTTATATTATGAGACTTGTCGTATTTGGGTACTGATGTGAGCTAAAGTTGTGGCCTTGCAGCTATGCAAAGTTCTTCGCCTCAACTTTAAGGCTCCACAGTTTTACACACCAGCCATAAATACTAAAATAAGTTTTATTTTAAAAAAATAAGCTCACAAAGCTCTGCTAAATTCTCAAACTTGAATTCGAGAAACATTAAGGCATAAACAAGCTTGCATCAATCATTTATGATACATCCTACCTTTTAAAGGTGCCTTATTCTCATTGGCTGCAACTAGCAGGGCCAACTCGATCCTTGACCCTTCCAGCTTAACGCATTACATGTAGGATTGGGACTAGGGCTGTGTTGGCCCAGAAAAGGGACAATTACGGCAAATACCGTAATTGCCCTGTTCGCCCTTCCCTGTCTACTTCTTTTAGATTCCCCTATGCTGGGGGAATCCAAAATTTCATAAAAAAAGAAGCCTTGAAAGGCCTTCTGTTTTCTGGATGGGCCAGAATTTTTTTTAAAATAAAAAACTATTTTTTAAAGGATTAAATTTCAAATTTATTGTTTTAAATTTTTTAAATGAGAAGCATAAAGAAAATATAATTTTTTATTTTTAAAAAAAAATCCGGAAGTTCAACTTCCAGATTTGCTCAAAAATGAAACAATTTCAAGATAATCTTCTCAAAGAAGATTATCTTGAAATCGTTTCTGGATTTTGGACAGGTACCAAAATTGACACAATTGGTTTTGTGACCAAACTTTGCCTATCATAATTGGTTTTGTGGCTTTGACAGTTAGGCACAAATAATCTTGTGATCTTCATGTCACATCACAATTCATGCAGATTTGTTTTGTATTTTAGGGGGCAGTTCACAAATGCAACTACCACATTTTGTGCCCTGCTCCTAAAGTCACAGCACAACATTCATGAATTGCAATATGACCAAGCACAATCTTATTTGGTTTTGTGTTGTGTCAAATCATAAGTATACAAACTATTCCTTTCATTTGAAAAAGATATTTATATTTTTTGGTTCATGTTTTACTATAATTATCTAAAGTAAACTGTGGTTGAATTAAAACTACCATTGTGAGATAATGGTGGATAAAGCTTAAATAATTTTTAGTTAAAAAAATAAGATCCAACAACTGAACTTGCTCTAATTTTAAACCCTGTGCCTTGCAGAAAATGGTATCATATGTCCCATCTTTAAAAACCGTTTTAACTTTACATCCTGTGCCTTGTAAAAATGAAATCATCTGTTTCATATTTGAAAACCACCTTCTTTTTATATTTTGTGATCAACACAATGAAGTGAGGCACAAATTGTGGCCTACTCCAAAAGTTATGGCACAAAACCACATGAATTGTTTTGTTACTCAATCCAAAACATCCAAAAATGGTTTTGTGCCTCTGTGTTCACACAATTTCTGCTCCTGTCCCTATCCTAATTACACGTGAAGCATCATGAAAATTCAACAGAGCAACCACTTTTTTAGCTGATTGACCCTTTTATTAAACACTATTTCACATACCAAGTACAATTTTTTTCAGGTTTAATGAGAAGAAATAACCATCTTGTTCTCAAAACTATTTCAAAAGTTTTATCTCTTAACAAAATATTGGATAAATTAACAATAAAATTCAACTGCTTTTCTTAAAGCAGCAGTATGACTTAATAAATCCACCAGACCAAAATTTACCATGCTGTGTGAGCTATAAAGAAAAGTGTGATTGGTCAAAAAGTCTCATCATTAATAGTCTATTGGATGGATAACCTGCATCATTAAGACACCAAAAATAATTCTCTCCACTTAGTATCACTTTTAAGTTCAACTTTAAACATGGGATCTGTACCAAATTTTTAACATTATTAACCTTAGTTTATACAATATTTTATTTTAAAAAGTTGATTGTAATGGAATAAACTGACTCTGGAGGTGAAAAGAAATGGGCAAAGGACAGAGGGGGTGGTAAGCGCTCTGTACTCAAGCCCTTTGAAAATGGGCCCCAGTGGGGCCATCCCAGGATGCTGGGAATTTTCAAGTGGCAACAAAAGTGAGGCAAAAGCCAAGGCGGGAGCGTCATCCAGTGGTGGCAAAGGGGCTCCTGAGGCTTCTTATTTGTCAGAAGTTGAAGAGGATAGCCCTTATTGGCTGTATCAAATTACAATGAAGGATCATATCAACTTGTAAAGAAATTTTACTCACAAATTTTTAGGGGAACAAAATTTTTATTAAGGTTCAGAGGTGGCGTCTAAAAGAGACACAGCCTTGGGTGGAGGAAAGTGGGATTGTTAACAGAGTAGGTTATATATCAGAGGCCCTCTATATGCCTGTCCTTTCATTGATTTTCTCTGTCTATTACCAGCCGCAAAGATTTAAAAATAGTGTCCATGTGTTTCCTATTACCTCAGACTGTGTGTCAAAACTTATCTGTTCTCACCACCATATTATCCATCAGGGGTTGATTTTCTTTTTTATAATGGCCACCTAATTGGCCCATTGTCAAAGATAACACTAATTTGGGTGGTGTGGATGGTTCACAAAGCCAGGTGATACACTACTGCTCTTAGAATTATTGGTCTTCTTCTCAGGCCTCACTTGAAGATGTCAAATTTTGGGCTGAATATAACAGATAAGTCCAACATTGCCGCAACTTCTTTCCAGAAGTGGATGCCTATCACACATCCAATGAATTTGTGTTTTAGGTCTATATTCTGGTATGCACAAAGGCCACATTACTAAATAATATAGTCTGTTGGGAATGTTGCTTCTGTCCAGAATTCTTTATTAAATAGCCACCAGGTTAGATCCTGTGCACCAGTGGTCACCATTGGGATACAAGTGAGTATAGTCATCTGTTTAAAGGAAGCTGTGATCAGACAGCCCACCAATTGCCATTTTTTAATCATCTTGGAATGTTCTGGTTCAGGCTTGGGGTCCTTAATCACCTTCTTAATGCATCTTGACACTTTCTCTGCTTCTCTAGTGATCTTACTTATGCAGTCCAGATTGATGTTGATCTGTGTGTTCTGGTCCTTTGGGTTAAGTCCTTTGAGATACTAATCCGGAGGTCCCTGAGGGCATATATTCTTGTTTACCTCCCAGTCATTGGATATCATTATTTCAAGGCATCTACACCAGTATTCTGATATGTTCTTAGTTGCTGTGTACTGTTTAAAAGTAAGAAGCCATTGGATTAGTTTGAAAGTAGACAGGTTAGGAATTTTCAGGGCTCTTGTCCTTTTAACTGCCCTTTCTGCAGATGAGGATTCCACATGTGCTGCATAGATCTCTCAAAGACTTGTCTCTCACATGTGTCTTCAATGTTAAACATGGTCAATCAGACCCAGTCCTCCTACTGATCTAGGGAGGTTGACAGTGGCCACACGTGGTACTTTTCTACAGGGCCTCTAAGGTCAATTTAGGGGAGTCCTTTCCAGAAGGACTTAGCAGACTGTGAGAGGAGGTGGTGCTAACTAGTAGCACTTATGGAAGGAGGCAAACAGGGGGTCTGTCTTGTATACCTGATAGAAGGGTGGAGGATAGAGGCAGGAGGGTGTGTTCTGGCAAGGAACACAGTTAGGTTATGGAACTTACTGCAGTGCAAAACTATCTTAGCAATACAGTAATCTATATCTGTGAAGATATTGGGTAGAGCATATATAGTACATACCACAGTACAGATAACTCATAAAAATAATGGTATTCTATAACATAAGTTATGGAGGAACAGACAGGACTGTCTGGGCCTTACTCTTTCTATCAGAAGAATGGGAGGCAGCAGGTATACACCAGGGTTTTCTAAGTCCACAATAGGAGAAGGAAGGGATAGCATTTGTGGTTGGTCCTGGAACACTAGCCTGGTAGGGGTGATAGTATAGCAGGGGGACCTTTCTGTCACCTTTGGTCTCTGTAACAGGAATAGCAGGGGCTTCCATAGGAAGGACCTGGTTAAAGGACACTATCTAAACAGTATAAATGTCCAGCCAAGTACAAAGTTCAATATATCAAGAGGTAAAAGTAGGTCAAAGTGGGGTCAGAAGGTCTTGTTTATTGTGAATGATGAGAGACTTATATATGAATAAACCATAATGTGCATGAATGCATAGGATCAATTATGCAGGTAGCATAAGCCTAAAATAGGACATCATGCCTTGTTTTCTGGCATCACACCACCTTAACCGGGGACATATTGGGTGTGCCTCATAAGAATTTATGTGACATACTTGCTATCTTGTACTCAAAGTTTTTGGAGAAGGGGACTATGTGTGCCACAAATCACATATTAGAATGGATGAAGATATTTAAGGCTTTAAACTTCCCAATAACATTGAATTTATAGTGCTGCCACCCATTAAGATTGTTGCTATAGATTTAAGAAGTGTCTGATAATTATCTTGGAGGTCAATGTCCACTGAGTTAAAGCGCACTCCAAAGTGGTAAAATTTCTCATCTGTCTAGATAAGCATAAGCCCATGTGGGGGCTTGAAACCAGGATTTCTAACACTCACTAATGTTGTCTTATCAACATTCATCTTTGCATTTGATGCTGCTTGGTACATCTTAAGGATTTCTTTCATACACATGGATCCTCCCTAGACAATATACCTAAATGATGTCATCTGCAAGAACTAACATCCACAATATTGTTTATCTGGGGTGAACCAAACCCTTTAACAGTACATTGCCTGCCACTAGGAACGGGTTAGCTGAAAAGTAGAATAGTATTGAGGATATTGGATCCTCTTGGTGCATTCCCTGATGAATCTCAATCTTTTCAGTCAGATCACCATTGACTATCACTCTAGCCTTCAAATCAAGGCGCAGGGTTTTAATCCAGTCTATCCACTCTTCTGGTTGGTTAACCACCCACATAGCTTCATACAGATATACACAAGACACTTTGTCATACTCCTTTTTCATGTCCAGGAGCAAGAGGTATCCTTGGTTTGATTTAACTTTGTTCTTCAAGGTGTTCTGGACCATGTGAATGTTGTCCCAGATAGATCTCCCATGCAAAAATCCCAACCTGCATTATATGGAGTATCTCATCTTCTACCTTCATTATCTTATTAGATAGAATCTGGATGATGAGTTTTTAATCAGCATTTGACAAAGAGATTGGTCTCCAGATCTTGATATTGCTTGTGTGGTCTTTTTTTTTTTGACAAGCAGACATATTGAAACCTTGCTCCCACCTGGAAATTGAGTCTTGGTCTCCAAGACAAATTGAAGAGGCAAGTTAAGTGAGGTGCTAAAAAATACTAGATTGGCTTGTGCATATCTTATGGGACGCCATCTGGACCAGGTGCTTTTTCATTTGGTGGTTCTTTAATTGCAGCCAGGGTCTCCTCCAGTGTGATTGGAATCACCAATCTTTTAACCTCTGCAGACTTTCACTGCTTGAGTTCAGATCCTGCTGCTCTCACCAACTGAGTTGTAGCCACTCTTTCCACTGGTGAGTGCAAGTACAATTTTTTTAATTGTCAGAAATTGCACCATTAATGCTATGTCAGTATGGAATTCAAATATTGATTGTGCAAAGACTTGGTTGGTTTTGCCTTCAACTTTGGAAATTGCTCACCTTCCTTAAATGGGTCAATATCAATTTCCACCCATTCAAGATTATCCTACCTATAACTGACTTATCCTGGTATTAGTTTATCTTGGAATAACCTCATCAGTCAAACTGTCTACCTAGTGAATGATAGTGGGCCAAGTATACTATTTAAGTACTGTAAATTCAGAACCTAAACATAAAAATGTGGGATTGTCAAATCCTTGGTCTAAATTTCAAATCACTTTTGCAGGCAACTCAGCTGAGTGAAAAATAAAATATTTAATAAAATCAAACATTTAATTTGACTTTTTTTGACTTATTTAAATTGGCAAATTTCAAATCTCTTGAGCAGATAACTCAACTAACAAAAGACAAAACACAGCAAACAAATGCGGGATACATAAATCAGAAATGCAGGATTCTAATGTACAATTTGAGATTTCCTGTATTTAAAACAAATCATAGACATCATGGAAAACTTAACAAATATGAAATTGCAGGATTGTAAAATCCAAGAACCAAGTTTCAAATCATAATTACAAGGAATTTAAAATAAATATAATTTATGGGTGTCTCAAAAAGGATGCTAAAGGATCTAGAGTGGATTTGTGCTAATTCTTTTAGGAATCATAGGCATTCTCAAAAACATCCTATTCCATTTTAGGATAGCTAAAATTTAGATGCTTGATTACAGTAGACTTTAAAAAACGCTAATAATAAAATAGAATTATATATTACAATCTATTTTTATCATGTTGCCTTTTCCTTGGTGTGTTGATAGTTCATTTGATGTTGATAAGGTGTTTGCATTTAATTGGATGGTTTCACCTCCAGTTGCCTTGGCAATAGGAAATCAAGCCGCCTCACCAAGACCAACTGTGGTTGCGGAGGCAACTTGATTTCCTATTGCCAAGGCAACTGGAGGTGAAACCATCCAATTAAATGCAAATACCTTATCAACAGCAAATGAACTATCAACACACCAAGGAAAAGGCAACATGGTAAAAAAAGATTGTAAAATATAATTCTATTTTATTATTAGTGTTTTCTGAGATCTGCTGTAATCAAGTATCCTTAATAGCAATACATGAATACATAGTGTAGTAAACTGATGGTTTATATTTTCCCCTCCTTCCTTCCTCAAAAATAAGTTTTGTTAGCCCCTTGGCTACGCCAGGGGCTAAAAACCTTTTAAAAATTTCTGCATCATCAGGAGAGTAGCTCATAAATCATTCTATGGTTTTATGGTCGCTATATTAGTGATTTAGAGTGCAGAATATTGCATCATTTCCAGTTTAGAGAATTTTAAATTTCACTTAATTTTATGTCTAAACATGGTTGTTGAGATTGTATTTTCCATTTGATTTTATCCAGAGTGGAGCTTCTTGATTTGGGTTGATTTGTCCTAGTTTCTTACTTTAAATTCAATTTGGATTCCAGTTCCTGCAATTAATATATGAGTTTACTAGTGACATTCAAAGGTGATTTGAAATTTGGTTCATGGATTTGACAATCCTGCAATTTCAAAAAACATAGTAAACTTAATGAAAATGGTTGATGGATTTGAACGCTTTAAATCTGATTCCAGTTAATTCATTTTGTCCATTGGAAATATGCAGTTTGGCTTCAAATTTGCACAGTGTCTATGAGTTCCCACATTTTTAAAAGCTCAAATAAAAATACAAATAATTCAATTTAATTAAAAAAGGCTATCCTGCAAATGGATTTGAAATTCGGACCAAGGATTTGACAATCCTGCATTTTTACGTTTAGGTTCTGAATTTACAGTAGAATTATTTCTCCTAATAAAGACAATTTTATCCACGTTTGTGTTGGCTTCTATAATCTTCAAGCCTTTTCCTTTCCTTTTTGCCAAAAGGAAATATTCTTTTTAAATTCCATGAAATTGAGGTACATGTCCTTAATTTTGTACTGAAGGCTAACCCAAGGCTAGCTTTGAACCTCAAACCTTTTGTAACAAAGGTTTCCCGCTGTTTCCTCTTGGATGTTGTCCCCAAGAGCCAAATACAACAAAATAGTGCTCACTACAGGGGCTGCCAGACCCTTGGTTACTCTGTTCCTCTGCAAATTCTCTGGTTCTTTTCCTGTTATTACAGAATCACCCAAACCTCTTAAAGTTTTAAGTCCCCCTCTTGAAGAGGATATTACCAACTCCCCCAAAGACACATATGGTAATGTTGTTGTTGTCTGGGCCCTTATGGGACCCTCTACCAACTTTTTCTCTTGACTATAAACAAGCCTGTGACGCTGCTTGCTCCTCCACACTGGTACAGTAACCATGTATTTGATTACTGGTCTCTGTACTAGTTACACCTATGAAGACATGTACTCCTTTCTGTTAGATTTTGGCCTCCCACTTAGTTTGATGGAATCAATGGAAAACATTGGTGTACCAGTAAACCAGTTTATCCAGCCCACCCTGGTTCACCATCAACTAGCGTTAGGATTCAAGAATCAACTCTTGTATGATGTAGTGTCTGCAGTAGCCAAAAATTATGCACAGAGCATGGCTTATCAAGAATAAACTCACATTCTCTTTGCTTGCATCTCTGATAATCAGTGCAATTAATTAGCCTCACAAGAATACATGACCTCATTGTTGAACAGTCTTCACTCCTCTCTACCTGGATACATTAGAGAGTGGTTGTGTGAACTGGACAAGCATCATGCTGTCTGTCAGGGACAGATCAAATCAACCCTTCTAAGATACCAACAAGACTTTGAGACCTCAGTAGATGAACTCAATAAATTAAGAGAGCATACCAAAGCTCAGCTGGAATTGGTTGGGTCTAGTGTGAACAGTTGGTGCCATAGATTGCAACAATAATACAACATGGACAAATCTATGTTGAGCAATATTCTACACTAATTTCAGAGCTATGTTGACAAGAAGGTAGCCACAGTGGCTGTGGTACCACCTACGCCTCCCCCTGAAGGCCTTAATAAATCTGAGGCTAAGATTTGGGAGGCCATCACAGAGCTCAAAGCAACCACCCACCATCAGAACTCTGCTTTCAATCTACCCACTGCTGAACCTGTACTGAATCCTTGTATCACCATCCTAACTGATCAGGTGGCTACACTACAATGTGAGATTGATTACCTATGTCAATGCCTCTCTGACTAAGACTCCTCCTCCTCTGAAGCCAGTGGCAATGGCAAAGAAGAAGCTGATAAAGTACCTTCCCTTGACAATCACGGGTGATGCCCAGGTTTAGAAGGATAGCCACACATATATTGTGCCCTTGCTCTGGATAACCTGGCAGCAGTGACCAACAATATTGCAGATAGGCATGATGCTTTAGAACAAGAGGTGCAAAACCTCTCCTGTTTATCAGAGACCATAAATGAGAAGTTTTCCCCATTAACACCCCAGGTCACTGTCATGGTCACTCAAGTCAATGGAGTTGCATGTACATTAGCAGTCCAACAGATTTGAATTGATGAGATTGAAGCTGTTGCGTCCACAGCCAAAGACATTGTAAGCCAGAATAGCTCTACCCTAGATATGTTAGAGGAAAGTCTTTGTCTTCTGTGGGCTAGACAGTCTTCTGATGAATCTGAGTTTAAAGGGAATCCACATATCAATGTTCTCAATAAGGGCAATAATAGTCAATCTACTTTCTCATCCATTGACCCCAATTATAAGTCTGTCTTCAAGAAAATCTTCAACTCCAAGACCTCCACCATTGACACCTTCCTGACCATCCATGAAACAGGCATGCAGAGGGCTATTGAAACCTCAAAAAGAAGCATATTCTTACCTGTTTACATCTCACTTGCCAATAGGTTGTAGTCCCCAAGATCACATCCATATTCACTTGGGAGGACATTAAACATCTCCTCATTGAGGAATTTGGAGGCAATCTCAGTCTAGAGGTTAAGAAAGATGCTTCCATGCATATTGATTTCAAACCTAAAGAAAAATTGGCTGAGTTTGCTGACCCTTTCTACATTGAGAGTCAACAACTCATTACCTGTTGTCATTTGACTCCTCAGGAGACATACACCTCCTGCTCTAATGCCCTTAAAGTAAACCAACTCCTTTGTTTACAATTAAGGCCGCACAAAACGTCCCTCAACTCTATTAAGAGTTTCAAGACTTTTCTACAGGATATGCATCTAACTCATGGTAGGACTGTGGTTTGCGAGAATAAGGCCAATAACTCAGGCACTACCTCTCATACCCCTTCTATCATGACTCTTGGGCCCAATGGACAGGCCAAACAACAGGGATGTCACAACTGCGTCCAGAAAGAACATCAGTCACGGTCTGTACTAACCCACGTGTAGAAGGATATGATCCTAAGGAAAAGTTGGAAAAAGAGAGATCAGCTTAGAGGTAGATACACTCTCTGCTGACCAACCTGCCCTGTCTCCTCCTTATCCCCCATCTGATGAGGAATTTCCCCCCTTTTCTGGCCCTACCATCCTCCATATATTCCACAATCTCTAGAGCAATTCTGAGCCCAAAGATTCTGACTCTGATGAATCAATGGTTATGGTTACTCTGTGATGGCTGTCTCTGAGACTGTGTATGTCCCCTATAAGCTTTGTTCATGGAAAACCTTTACCACAAATTGCCCACCTCATGCTGACGCTAAGGCCATGGTGGCTTGTCCTTATCTAGCTCAGGCTCACTAATCCCCTGTCTTGGCAGACTCCTTGGAAAAAGCAGCCAAGCTAGCTGAGGCCCTCTTCCAGAATTTTTCTGTATCCCTGACTTTGCAAACTGTTTTAAAGGAAATTCCTGCCTTGAAAGGTATGTTGGCAAAGTGTGAAAAAGAGCTGAAATCTTCTCAAGATGTCCTAAAAGTCTTATTGCTTTTGGAAAAGATAACACCTGCGTAGAAGTATCTATCCAGAAAGTTAAGATTAAAGATATCTTGGATACTGGCTCCCACATTAATATTGAATCTTCTAAGTTGAGGAAGAAGCTCAAACTGGATCCTGATCTCAACTACGCTCAATCCTATAGGACTGCTGGTATGGTACAGACCAAGGCTATTGGTGCTTACTCTGCTCTCCAATGAGGTTTAGAACATCTCATTGCTTCCCCCACAGTTGTTTTAGAGAACAAAAGCTACAACCTCTTGGTAGGAACACAATCCTCCAAGAGTACAATGGGATTTGCAATCTTTAAGATGGGTATTTATCTCTCCTAGGTTGTGAGGTCCCTTAAATCTTTGAGGAGCCACCACATATCTCAGGCAAGAAGATTAAGACATGTGTACTCAAGTACCCCATTGGCATCTTTTTGCTGAAGTATAGAACTCACTATTCTAATATGCGCTTCCCACCAATTCTTGCCCTGCTGAGAAAGGTGTCCTGCTACTTGTCCAGAGGCTGTCACTATTCCACAGGCAACCAGGTGATTATTGACTCCCAGATATCCTATGAGTTGCCTGAGAAATCCTTCTTGGAAGTATACTCTCCTGAATCCCTAATTTTCAAAGAAGCATTTTTATGTCCTGGGATCTTAGACCAAACTCACAAGGGGCCCGTGCAGTTGTTGTTAGCCAACTTGACTGCTTCCCTCATTCAGGTCTCCAAAAGACAAGTTGTGGGGCATAATTGTATTTTAGAAGCAGAACATGTGTACTCTCTCTATTCTTTTGGGACGTTTGGTGACTTTAGCCTACCTGAAAAGGATCCCCAAGTGCTCTCCTTGTTTATAGCTGCTGATTTTCCTCAAATTTTGCCTATTCAGAAGGAGGACGTACTTGATCTCTTAGATCACTTTAAGGACATTTTTACCTCTGGACCTAACAACTATGGGTCAGTCAAAGGTGTTATCTATCAAATTTATACAGGAGATGCACCCCCTTTCCACATCAAACCTTATAGACGCAGTCAATTAAAAAATGCTCAAATATTTAAAGAGTTAAATATTTAAAGAGTTAAATCAGCTCTTAGATGCTGGGTTGCTAGGGCAACAGCACCCATGTCAACAATAATAATGTTGACAGTGGCCATGTTGACACTTTGTCAACATAGTCACTGTCAACTTGAAACTCTAAATCTCCTATGTTTTTTGCTAGTTGCGCTAGCTTAATTCTTTTTTTAAAGCGTTCAGGGATGAAAACCCAGAATAATCCAACAAAATTGTGTCCATCTCAACACAATTTAATATTAAGCTTAATAAAACTTGGTTTAACCCCATTTTCCCTTTACGTTTACTAATAGAAATTTAGTTATTTATTAATTTGTTTTCACAACGTAAAAGTGTCAATTTCAACACTTTTTAAGCCCAACTTATTTTTAATACTAAAACTGAAACATCTACAATAAAAAATTAATTGTACACTTAAAATATTTTTATTAATTTAATATATTAGAACAGATATTGCGCATATAGCAGACTGTTGAAATTTTAATCTTACAAATTTATCTGTGGCACTTATTCTGTCTTTAATATATTAGGTGGATTGATGGCTAACAGCAATCCCATAATTTAAGTGTGAGTTACTATGTAAGTTACTATAGAATTTATTATTAAAATAATGTTGACACTCAGAAATGTTGTTTATTTGCTTGTGATCATCTGCTGGGGTGGAGTTAAGCAAATTAGAGTGGCGCAATTAAGCTTAAATTAATATGTCATCTCATATAAAGAATGCTGTAAGTGATGTTATCGACACTTTACCCTTTTCAATACTGAAGACTACTTTATTAACAACTTCACGTATATGCAATGGTAAAATATCATATTACCACTACCCAAATATTATTTTTAATAAAGAAATAAAAAACTTTGATACTTTTTTACTTATTTTTGTATGTTTTTTTAGTTTTACTATGTGAACAAAAACACACAGAAAACAGTTAATTTTTGCTAGCCCGCGTAAATTTAATTAAGTGTACTATGAAAAAACATAGTAAATTTTTAAAAAAATGTGACAGTGACAATTTTGTCAAAAATAATGTCTCCAATTTTTGTAATTGACAGTGATAATTCAGATTTTTGTACTATTTGTCACTCATAATGTCAACACTTTTCAGTTCTCACATATAAAACTTTATGTTTTACATAATAAAAACTTCTCATTTTTTGATATGTTGTATTTTTAACTTTTCTCTTCCATATTTCTGTCAATTTTATACTTCTGGGAAGTATAATAAACGAAATAAGGGGAAGATTTAAGAAGAGAATGATACTTTATTAGATATGAATATAGGGATATATATAGTATCATAATAAGCCACATACTGTCCATGAATGTCATGGGAGTCATGGGGCTTATCTGAGTAGTGTTCCTCTTAGGTCACAAGGCTTACTCAAGTTGTGTTCTACTTAGGATCTGGATTGTGTGATCCCTGTAATAGATGGACAAATGATAGTGATGCCATCAACTTAATGATCAGTTGGTGAGCCATTTGGTGACTCATTTGGTGAACTACTTGGGGTGTTAATTCCCCAAGAGGGAGTAATCAAAGATGTTGTGACATCTTCCCCTGGGGTGCTGGAAGGCAGAGCCTTGGGAATTTTCTTAAGAGTATCTGGTATGCGGGCTTGGTATTGATCCAGTTTGGTATTGGGTACAGGGAGCCCTGAATTTTGCTGAGCTGTTCTTGCCTTACCAAGTAGAGTTGGTTGTGGTGCATACATTTCAGTTTGGTTTGAGCTCCAATTCCTTTGATCATGTAGGTATTGTTGGATTCAACTTCCATGACAATGCCTGGTCTGCGTAGTCCTGGGTCTAGTTTGTGTTGATCATGATTAATGACCCAGATCTTGTCATGACTCAGAATCTTTCTTGTTGTAATGAGATTGCTTCCTGCTGGGCCCTTTGGTGTTTCTTCTTCTCTTGGTCTTTTCTGGCGTGTAGTACCTTGGGATCACTACTGTCTGGTATCTCCTTTGGAAGCAGCAGTTGTGGTCCCATGGCTGTATTGACAAGTGAGGGTTTCTGACCATAGATAAGTTCATAAGGGCTTTTGCCTGTATTGCGGTTGACTTGTGTTCTGCAGACCATAAGGGCGGTTGGTAGCATATTGACCCAGGCTTTTGGATTGTTGGCAGATAACTTACTGAGGGCTTCCACTAGAGAGCCGTCTAGTTGTTCTACGCGTCCATTTGCTTGTGGGTGATATGGGCTGGCTGTGATGTGCTTTATTCTGTTCTTGGAGAGGTAGATATTGGTGTCAATGAATTTAATTTCAGTGCCTCCATCTGTGATCAGGATGTCAGGTTTCCCAAACTTTGCTATGATCTCTTTGCCAATGAATTGTCTCACGTTGTGGCTGTTGTGCTCTTTTGTAGTTTGCGCTACGGGCCATCTGGTTGCATAGTCAATAGCTGTTACAATATACTTCTTGCCTTTGCTTTCACCGGGCATAGGTTCCACAATATCCAACAACCATACCTTGAAGGGTTGTGTGATGGATATGGGTACTACTGACTTGGGTGGAGCTTTGGTTTGGGCATACTTCTCACAGACTTTGCATTACTCCAGTACTTCTCTGATATCATCTAGCATATTGGGTCACCAGTAGCATGTCTTGAGGTATTCATGCAAGTTTCTGCTACGGGTGTGTCCCAATTCTCTGTGATATCAAAGGATTGTGTAAATCTTTTATGTTGACAAAACATAAGGTACAGTATCACCATTTGGGAGGATTTGGTGCAGTGTGCCATATACATTTTTGAACAGATGTTTTTTCTTAAGGACTTTCTCCTGGATGTCCATTGGTGTGCCAGGTGGGAATCCTTCCTGGAGATTCCCCATGATTAACATGGGCCAGCTAGGGTCGCCATCAGTGCAGAGGATGTGTTTATTGTATAGCCTTGTCAGGCATCTGCAATAAGCATCTTATTACCTGGCTTGTATTTAATTTTCATGGGGTATCTCTGTATGAGACTCATCCATTTGGCTTGTCTTCTTGACAGGTGTTGTTTTATTTTGAAGAATATCAATAACTTGTGATTGGTGAGTATTTTGAACGTCTGGGCTCCTTCCAGATAGTATTGCCATTTCATGAGGCAATGTATGATGGCTACCAACTCTTTATCATGTATGGGATATCTTTGTTTGCCTTCAGACAATTTCCTTGACTCATATGCCACAGGGAGGAAGTCCTTTTCTGTTGTTTGGATACAGAGTACTCCTCTGATGGTGTAGTCAGAAACGCCGGCTTCTAACTTATAGACTCCCTAATTATTCAGGTATTGGAGGATAGGGGCAGCAACCATATGTTCTTTTAGTTGGCGGAAGTGTTGGTCTTGCAGTGGTGTCCAGAAAAACTTGGTTGTTTTTCCTGTGATGGCAGACAAGGGGGCTGTTAGGGCACCCCAGTCAAGGATGAACCTTCTTACGTAGGCTACCATTCCAAGGAAGGTGTGGAGTTCAATCTTGTTTCTTGGGGCTGGCATCTCTGTTATAGCATGTATCTTATCTGGGTCCAATTTAATACTGTCCTTGCTGATGATATGGCCAAGGAATGAAAGTTCAGTTGAGAAGAACTCGCATTTGGACGGCTTGGTAATCAGTTGGTTGTCTTCCAGGGTACAGAGAACTGAGCAGATGTCTTCCCAGTGTTGTTGCAGGTTGTAACTATAAATAATGATGTTTTTCAGGTAGATGGTTGCTCTTTTTCTAATGTGTTCCTTGAAGACTTCATTCATGAAGGTTACAAAAGTACTGGAGCATTTGTCATTCCAAAATTGAGGACAACACATTCAAAGGATCCATACTTTGTTCAAAATGCGGTCTTTGGAATGTCTTCAGGTTTCATGCAAATTTGGTGGTAACCTGCTGTCAAATCAATTTTTGTG
Source organism: Entomophthora muscae (assembly GCA_014839935.2). Classification (NCBI taxonomy): domain Eukaryota; kingdom Fungi; phylum Entomophthoromycota; class Entomophthoromycetes; order Entomophthorales; family Entomophthoraceae; genus Entomophthora; species Entomophthora muscae. The sequence goes on from QTSX02003654.1 coordinate 138,099, forward strand.
TAGATTTGGGACCCCCCAGGGCATCAAAAAGGTCATCAATTAGGGACAGGGGATACCTGTTCTTAATTGTGACCTTGTTGAGGGCCCTGTAGTCTGTGACCAGGAGGAGTCATTTGTCTTTCTTTGCCACAAAGAAGACAGCAGCACCAAAGGGTGACTTTGAGGGTCTAATGAGGCCTTTTTTGAGTGCTTTGTCAAGGTAAGATTTTAGGGTGTTGTCTTCTTATGGTGTGAGGCAGTAGATGGGTTGTGCTTTAGGTACACTCCCTTTTAGGCCAATCTCGTGTTGTATACCCCAATAAGGGGGTAACCCAGGTAGTGTCTCTTGGAATACAGAGGGGAATCCACTGACTAGCTGGTCTCTAATGGGGGGTCTGTTTGTGTCAAGTTTCCATGTTTTTGAAGTGGATAACCTCATACGTACAGGTGCTTCAATTGATTTTGCTGGGGTCAGTTTCTTCTTCTGTTTCCATGATTTTTACAAATACGTGGTCCCTCATGAGAGTGTTGAGATGTGTTGGGTATATGTGGTGGTGAACTTCTCCTTGCTGGATAGTGAGGGTGGCACTGTCCCAGTTGATGTGAGGCTTTGTCTTTTGCATCCAATCTAATCCAAGTATGATATTGTATTTGGGGGTTGGTATGATGGAGCTGCTAATTGTCTTTTGTACGTCTCCACTTTGGGCTCAGAAAGGTTTTACCTCTTGGGTGACTGGTGTGCTTTGGTTGTCCGCCATGATGACCCTCTTGATGTTACTTCAAATGGTAGGTGACTTCATGAGGTCTGCAAAGCTCTTGTTAATGAGTGATTGGTCAGCTCCAGTGTCAAATAGTGCTGTGCCCTGGTATCTGCAAAAACAAAAAGAATAGGTAAGGAGTTTATTTCCAGTTTGGGCGGCAAACAGTAGAGGATTGCTGGAGGGTACTTGGATCATGGTGATTGAAACCACATCCTGTTCTCTGTACAAGTCTTGTGAACTGGGGGAGGGCAGCTTGCCTAAGCACTCCCCTGAGCTTTTCCCTCCTTGTTGGTATCTTTAGTGCTGGCCTGGTTGGCTTGTGCAGTGTGATTCCCGGTTTGAGGATGATTATTGTTGGCTAGGTTGTTTTGCTTATTGGGGTGAGGTTCTCTCTTAGCCACAGAGTTTTCCTTGCGCTTGTTGGTGGCGTGTAGATTGTCAGACTTCTGAGCTGCGCGCTTTCCCTCTAAGAATACATCCTTGAGGTTCTTGAAGCAAGTCATGTCAAACTGACATCTAATGTGTGTGGGGAGACCATTGTAGAAGTCTAGGCGCAGCCCAGGTTCATCAAAGTTGATGGTGTTGGGTGCTTGGTCACGTAGTCCTTCATATGCTGCAATGTACTTTCTTAATGGCTCATGTCATTTTGAAGGTTCAGAGCTCAGTCATGATTACCACATAAGAATTCTTCATGGAGAACTTTTTGAGGAACACAGCTTTGAACTTCTCCCAATTCTCCTTTTGGTCAGGGTGTTGAGCTAGCCATTCAGTTACAAAACGTGAAGCAGTTCCTATGACGCAAGGGCAATTTTGCTGAACCAGAGTCTTTGAGGGTATTCCACTTGCCAATCATTTTTGTGTACTGTTGATCCAGAGGGAGGCGTTTTTGCGGCGTAGTCCTACAAAGGCGCCAATTTTAGCAGTGCACAGGCGTTGAAACACAATATTGGGTATCTCAGACTGTGGAGGCGCTGTTGTAGTTGGTATGGTGGGCAACAGTCTGTGGGCTTTGAGAGCGTTGTACTGATCAATGGGCACAATGTTGTTATTGTAGATGACAAGGCCTGCTGGAATGTCTTATCCTACTTTGTAATCTCTCCAGCCGTTAGGGAGTACCATTGTTTGGGTTCTTTTCTTGGGAGGAATTTTTCCTTTGAGTTGGGTAGGTATAGATAACCTACCTGTGCTATCACTATTGAGTTTATATTTCTGGGAAGTATAATAAACAAAAAAAGGGGAAGATTTAAGAAGAGAATGATACCTTATTGGATATGAATATATGGATATATATAGTATCATAATAAGCCACATACTGTCCATGTACTTCATGGGGGTCATGGGGCTTATCTGAGTAGTGTTCCTCTTAGGTCACGGGCTTATTTGAGTTGCGTCCCATTTGGGATCTGGATTAAGTGATCCCTGTAATGGATGGCTGTCTGATAGTGGTGCCACTGATTCACTGGCTGGACAGTGAACCACTCGGTGAGGCATTTGGGGATTTACTTGGGGCTCCAATTCCCCAAGAGGGAGTAGTTGAAGATGTTGCAACATTTCTAATTTTTAAAATAAAATCTATATCTAAATATAATACTTTTGCATATTTCTCTTAATATTTAATTTTTTATTTAAAACTATAATAAATTAAAAACTATACAAGTATTTTTTAACTTTTAAATGCCAATAAAACCATCTAAGATTTAATTTTTATATATTATGCTTTTTAAGTTTTTTTTACATACATTGCTTTATTTTAAGCCCTTTTACTTATTATTTTAGGATAAAAAATCTCTAAGCAGCCCAAAGGAACCAAGCGTCCTTCAAAGCCAACCAAATCCACCAAAAAGAAGCCTTTCTTATCAAAGAAGGCCACTCCAAAACCATCCCCAAAGTCCTCACCAAAGCCCTCCCCTGAGCCCTCTCCTGAGAAGAGCACTGCTCACTCCACTGGTGGAGAGGAATCTGATGGCTCCCTTACAGACCACAGTTTTTACAACTTGGCTTCAGATGAGGTGCCAACCAAGAAGCGACGGCAAGACAAAAAGACCCCACCCAAGGATAAGTATCCTGCACATGAAGAGCACCACAATAAGCCCCCTTCTGCTTCCCCCACCACTAAACTCCCCCCTTCAAGATCATCTGGGGATATTTAAAGCCCCACCCTAACTGCTTCCCTGGCTTCTGCCATGCTTATGCTGGCCCCTGGGACCCTTTTTTGGCCCACAACATCTGTAATGTTGATGGCAAATTTAAGGTTCCCTCTTCCTTGCCTAAGTATTTTACCATTATGAGTGTAAAGGGTGGGCCAGCCATGGTGGCCAATGGGTACATCTTTTCCTGTAACAATTCCAACTAGGGCTTCAAGAGCCAGCATTACACCTGCAAGGACTGCTCCTGCCCAGCGCAGTTCAATAATGAGCGCTGGGACTTGGTCCAAACCATCAAGTGTGAACACACTTGTGTGATGCCAAGTACCACCATAGCCCGCTGCCTCAAAGGGTATCTTGTCCAGGTCATGCCCACTTCAAAAGATCTTTCCCCAACCCAGCTGGCCATGCTTGTGTGCAAGTACCTCACCCCCACCAACCTCAAGAGGGTGCCAACCCATACCAGTTGATCAAGTTTGTAAGTGATAGGCGTCAAGCCTCCAATCTCTTGGCCAAGAGCGCCACTAAAATTGAAGATCTGGTTCTCACAGATGCTCTCAAAAAAACTGAGCATGGTGAGATGTTCCTGCTCCATGACAATGGGCAGGAAGTGGAGGATAGGGTTATAGCCTACACCACAGACCAAACCTGGAGTAGCTAAATACTGCTACCACCTGGCTGTGCAACAGCACATTTGCTACTTGCCCGTCTCTCTTCAAGCAGCTTTTGGTCCTGCATGGGCAGTTCAATGACCAGGTTATCCCTCTTGTGTTCTTTCTCCTTCTTGGTGCCAAGACTGAAGTCTACACCAGATCCTTCAAGATTGTCCTGGATTCTTTGAGCTCCCTTCCCACCAACCAGCTCCCACTCATGCCACAAGGGCAAATACCTCCTCCGCTAAGAAGGATGAGTTGACCCTAGCTGCTGAGCAGCTAGCTCATGCGTGATCACTTGGGCTAAAGGTTATTATAATGGACTTTAAACAAGATCAGTTCAGAGCCTTTGAGGCTACATTCAATGGAATATTTCAGGGCTGCTTCTTCCATTTTAGGCAGGCCCTCATCAAAAAATCTCAAGAGTAAGAAGGAGCTTTCTGAGAAGTATCTTAACAATAGTAAGGGGAAGTGCCACTTTGCCATGACCCAGTTTTCTGCCTTGGCTTTTGTGCGCCCAGACCATAATGGGATTAAGCTTTGAGGCCCTCCTGGAGGAAGCTTACATCAAGAAGCACTCCACCATCTTCAAGGGCTACCTTGATTACTTCAAGCACCAATGGGTGGGCAAGAAGGTGACTTCCCGGAGAGTAAAGAGCGGGGCCACTGCCCCTTAGAATTGCCAGGGCAACTGCCTCAAGGGAGAGATGAAGAACACCTCCATCCTGGAAGTGTGGCAAAAGCACCTGAAGGTGAAGTTTGGGGCCAACCCCAAATACAATAAGTTCTTCTCTAAGCTGCAGGAGAAGCAAGCAAGAACTGTCTCCAAGTTTTGCAACCTGGCCAGCCAGGTGGCCCCCAAGAAGCAAAAGCCCAAGGAGCAAGACTACCAGGAGGACGTTCAGAAGGTGGTGAAGAAAAAGTATAAGGTGGCAGAGATTAAGAAGTACCTTGAGGACGTTGCCACTGCTCTTGCTGGTGGCTTTAATTAGCACAATAAATATTGCTTTGCTTTGCTTGTATATTTTTACTTTTAAACTTTTTTTAATTTATTTATATTGTACTAATCTTTTTAGGTATAAATGGTAAGTTTCAGATACAGTTTTAATGTGGTTTAGTAAGAAATATCTTATATTTTGTTTTTTATCTTTAAGCTATGAGATATTTTCAGTTATACTTATATAAAGTATAATAAATTAAATATAGAGTTTTCTTATATTTTGTAGTTATTATGATATATAAAATATCTTTTATTTTTGGTTCATTGGAATTTTAATTTCTATGAAAATAAAAAATAACTTTATAATAAAGAGTGTAATTTACATAGTAAACTGAAAAAAAGTTGCTGATATCTCCTTATTCTTATTACTTATGGTAATTCTTTTATTGCATTTTTGAATTTTCCAGGGTCATTTTTTTGTATAATAAAGTATTTTAAAATGAATTATCTATATTAAAAATGTTCAGGGTAAAGTGTTTTGTTAATTGAAAAAGTGTTGAATCCAGGAAACAACATTAAGTAAAACTGGGTTGTCACTTTACTATAGTGTCAACATGGCCACTGTTGACATTATTGTTGACATGGGTGCTGTTGCCATTGCTAGTCTTGTCTTGAATTCCATAGGTCTCTCCTTTGCTGATCCTCAAAAAGAAAGATGAAGGGCACCAGATTGTCATGGACTACCAAAGCCTTAACTTCCTTACCAAAAAGGATTCATTTCCTCTGCCTCAAATCAAAAATGCTCTTAGGCGTTTGGGAGGACCAAAATTTTCTATGCAATGGACTTAGCTTCTGGACACTGGCAAGTAGACTTATCCCCTGAAGATTTTGAGAAGGCCATCTACATCACATCTGAAGGGCTTTTTGAGCCAGCCTGGATGCCCCAGGGACTTTGTAAAGCACCTGCTACTTCCCAGCAAGTTATGGATTTCATCTTGCAAGATCTGAAGCTCTCCTGTGTAATTGTATATCTAGATGATATAACAGTGTTTAGCTCCACCTTCACTGAGAATTTAGACCACCTCAAAGCTGTCTTCCTCAAAATCTGCAATACTGGCTTGAACCTCAAACCCTCCAATTTCTCTTTCTTCAAGGAGCAACTTGAGTTGATGTGCCATGAGGTCACTTAGACTGGGATACAACCCATGAACAATAAGGTTGACACCATTGACAAGATTTTGCCTCCCATCAATCTGCATGGAGTCCAAGTATTTCTTGGTATCATATGGTACTACCTCCAGTTCATCTCCAATTTTACAGAACTGAGTGAGTGTGATGGTTCACATGTTTGGTGGTTTGCAGGTGGGGCTAATGTTGGCCAAGCAAAAGTTTGGTTGTTTGTTGCAGGTAGGAGCCTATTAGATAATATAGGACTACTAGGGTAAGTAAGGCCTGGCTGGTAGGTAACAAAGGACTACCAGAGGCAGATGTTGCCTCCACCCAGCAGAAGATATTGGCTGCTTTGGGCTATAGCTCTTCATCTAGCAGGAAACTGTGGCTGCAGAAGGGTGAAGACTGAGATAGCAAGCAGGGAACTTTGTCTGTCTGTTAGGGAGAAGGTTTTGGACCCCTGGTGGGTAACGCGGGCTGCCAGGGAGGGGAAGAGCTCTGAGGGCTCTAAGTACCCTGATACGCTTACAGGAGGTCTGTGAGCAAGCATCCTACCTAACAGACTGGTAGAGTGTCCTTGTTTATGTCCCCATGGGAGCTTTGGGGGGAGCCCAAAGTGAGCATTGGAGGGTGTAGATTTTCTTGGAGGTGTCACCAAGGCGGTTTTCTTGGGGAAGCAACTGTAGAACTTGGTGTGATCAGGCCTCTGGGAAGTAGAGCTGATTACTCTGCAACTGAAAGCTCAGACTTAATCACCTGAGTGAGTAAAGACAACACATAGACATTGATTTATGGTTGAATGGCCTAAGTGGAATGCCACTTGTGAGGGCCCAGTCAAACTCCAGTTCAATGTAGACTCATGCCTGGGTCTATAGGTTCTGTTAACAGGGACTGAGATAAAGAACCAAGGTGGTTCATGGAATCAGCAGAGAAGACTAGTAAGAAGGACTGTATAATCACAGTGAAGCCTAGTTGAGGGACTGTTGGTTCATATTGAAGATTGGAACCAAACTGGTTTATTTTGCAGGTGGAACCAAGATGGTTCCTAGTGAGGATAAGTGGAAGGGCTCAAAGACCATGATGCAGGAGTAGCTGGTCATGATAAAGGAGTAGCTAGAGGACTGATAAGCTGTTGAATGACTGGAATGAGCTGTTTGTTGTCAAAGATGGACTGACTGCTGGTTAAGCTGAAGAGCTGGAATATGAGCTGGCAGAAGGATCAGAAGATGATGATGAAGAACTAGTGGTCTGTAGAAATGAGACAAGATTTTTCCAAATTGATTTGCCAAAGTGGGAAAATATAAGATTTTTTGCCTTGGTTTAGTAGTAAAATAAAGAAGGAAGGTGAATAAAAGTGTGGAGCTGGATACAAAGTTGTTTTAGTGGGATGTTTTCCTTGGATTTTACTATGTTTGTAAATATATGGGGAAAACGTTGAAGAGGTTCAAAAAGAACAATTTAAATAGTATTCTACTATTTAAATTGGTTCAGTTTGAATGCAGGGAAGACTGGTACCAGAATAATGCACTGGTTAACGCTTTGGTGCGTAAAGAGTTAGCAATTTGAGCAATTTGAGCTGTGGAAATTGATTTCTTAGTTGGATCCCAGTGAAACTTCAGAAAAGGTTTATTTCTGCGCTCTGCATTCATTGGTTGAGTTCTAGCAGGTTTCCTGATGAAATTGATTGGTTGGAAGCCAAAAGCTTAAAGTATAAGCAAGGAAATAGTGAATTAATACTTTAAGCTTTTGAAAAAGTAAGTATGTAAGCTTAAGTTATTATAGGAAAAAGTGAGCGGCAATGGTTTAAGCTTCTGAGAAAAGCAATTTTGAAGGCAGAACCGTTGGGAAAAGGACACTATAGGAAGGTGGCTGGCTGGAAAGTTACAGGGTCTTTTGGAGGGTCTTTCCGGGTCTTTGACAGGATCTTTCTGAGGCATTCTGAGTTTCTGCCAAGAGGTTTTGGAAGCCTTTTCATCACCAGAAGGAGCTTGGTTAGACTGATATAACCCAATATAACAGAGAAGGAGCCCAGGAATGAGGAGCTGGATCCTAAGCGCGGCGCTGGAGTCCAAGTTTAAGGAGCAGGCGTCCAAGTCTAAGGAGCAAAGTCCAAGACCAAGTACAAGGAGTCCAAGATATTGTTGGAGGACTCCAAGTATTGGCAAATCCATATTGTTTTCTTGACCCCCTGGGCCATATAACAGAAGGTTTCTAAGGGAATCTTCCTTCTGAGAGTGAATAAAAGCCCATTTCAACCCCTATACATATTTCTGAGATACATTTTCCCTTACTAGAGAATGATAACCCCTTCCAGTTGGTCCCTGGCTACAATCCAGGACACACTTGGGGACTGGTGGACAGGAACCCCACAGTGAGCCTCTTGTTAAGCTGCTCAGATTTATTTCCTTCAAATGGACAGATAGTCAACAATAGTCATTCAAGGCTCCAAAGGCCAAGCTCAAAGAGGCTTCTATCCTGGTCTACCCCAACTATGACAAGGAGTTTATCCTGTACACCAATGTCAGTGGAGTTGCTGTAGGTGCAATCCTAGCCCAGCTAGACAATAAAGGAGTAGATAGACTGGTAGCCTACTCCTCCTATGTGCTTAATAATCATGAAAAAAATTATAGTGTTACTGAGAAATCTTTTTGACAGTACTATACACTATTAAGCAATTCCAACACTATATCTATAAGACCCATTTTAATGTAGTTACTGATCACTCCTCACTCAAGTGGCTACAGAAATTGAAGGAATCTGAAGGTCAATTGGCTCAATGGGTCTTATGCCAGCAAGAATACAAATTCACAGTGGTACACAGACCTGGTCCTCAACATCATAATGCTGATGGCCTATCCAGGATGCATATACTGGCCATCCACCCTGCTGATGCTGATTGCCTGTACAGATTGATAGGCTATCCTGATACTTGGGCTACTGAACCCAAAGAGATATGTCTAGCTCTACAGTCTCTGTCAAAGGAAACAGCCATCTGAGATAGAAAACTATTCAAAAAGATTAACAATGTATTACTGCCTTATGTCTAGTCTAGCATGAGGATTGCCATTGACTTCCAGGCCCACATTGGTACTGGACATGGAGTCCTTGCTATGACTCATGACTGGATAAGTAAGAACTTCTAATGAGAGAACATGTGGCTCCTTATCCCTTATGTCCTCTTGTCCTGCCATACCTGTCAGCTCCAGCGCCCAAAACCTTCTCAGCATGAGTTTAAGCTCTTTACTATGATACATGCCTTCCACACTGTAAACATTGATGCTGTTGACCCTCTCCCTTGTTCTTGTTCTGAGTGTCATTTCATCTTGGTAGCAGTAGACTGCTTTAGCAAATTGTTTTGAGGCCAGGGCTACAAAAGATATTACTTCCAAGACTGCAGCTATTTCCTGATACAAGATATCTTCTATTGACACAGGTGTCCCCAGACATTACTCTCTGACAACTGAACCAACTTCAATGCCAGGATCATCACGTTCATTGTTGAGGCAATGGATACCCACCAATCTACTCTTCCCTTATAATCATTCAACTAATGGGACAGTTGAGTGTGTGGATTCTTCTCTTGTGTCAATTATGAGGAAGCTTAACCTCTCAGACGCGGCTAACTGGGATATGTTCCTCCCCGCTGCCCTCTTTGTATATCAACTCAGTAGACACCAGGTAACTGGACAATACCCTTTTGCCATGCTCTATGGGCGTGAGGCTGCTACCCCCTCAATCTTGTATCCCTCATTGATTGAATTTAATTCCGTGGTTAACCCTGAAACCCATGTCAAATAAATGACTAACCACATCATTGTATCTAAGTGACTGCTTACTTGATTGCCTATAGTGTCAAGAATTTAGAGTTGTTGCCCTCCAACACGTCTAGGGCTCTCCTTCCTGAGTTTCAGGTGGATGACCTGGTCCTCTAATATCAGAACCGCATTGGTGGCAGAGCCCACAAACTGGATTCTCTCTGGGTTGGTCCTTGTTAAGTCATCTACAAGAAGGGTATTGAGTACACCATCAAACTTCTGTTATCTGGTTGTCCCTTTGCCCACGTCCATGCCAAGTTTCTCTGAAAATATCAACTCCCTGTATCCAATCTTTAGGGGGGATGTTGAAAATTGTGCCATTAATTCTATTTTGATATGGCCTTTGAATAATGATATGTGCAAAGATTTGGTTGGTTTTGCTTTTGACTTTGGAAATCATTTGCCTCTCATAAATGGGTCAACACCAATGTCCACCCATTACAGTTTATCCTACCTGCACCTGACTGATCCTGGTATGAGTTCAGCTCAGAACGACCTCATAAGCCACACTATCTACCTAGTAAATGATCAATTTTCCAAGTCTAATTTTTAATAGAACCATTTCTCCTAATAAAGACAAGTTTATCCACATTTCTGTTAGCTTTTATAATCTTCAACCCTTTTCCTTTCCTTTTTTACAAAAGAAACTCTTCTTCTTACATTCCAGGAAATTAAGGTATGTGCCCTTAATTTTTCTCAGAAGGCCAATCCAAGGCTAGTTCAAACCTTAAACCTTTTGTAAAAGAGGTTTCCAGCTGTTTCCTCTTGGATGTTGTCCCCAAGAACCAAACACAATAGTAATAATCATGAATCTTCTCCTTGATTATCTCCTTTTCTTTAGACTTATGGCCATCTTTCACATCCACTTCAGTGAATGGAGATTCCAATTTATTCTAAGCTAGAATTTAGAGTCCATTCTTTGTTGTTGTTCCCAAGCTACACTGAAATCTTTATGTGGTGTTTGTTCTGTGTCTCTTCTCAAGGGTTTTCTGGTGTCAGGGACCCACTTAAGAGGTAATAAGTCCCCAATCTTGTGAGCCAAGGCCCCTAAGTTAAGCCCTGCAATAATCAAACCAATAGGCACTGTAACCATAGCAAGGTGACCAAAATGTCCTAGGTAGGCAAACCTGCCCATCATAGAGCTGAACCTGCCCACCAGGTAATATCCTACCAAGTATGTCAACAGGTAGAAGGATGAATTGGGTCTAACCAAGGAAGGTTCAGCTGTTGGAGATGGAGTCATGGAGCAACCCTAATGGAACTTTCTTTCCCAATGACCTAGGGTACTTGAACCATACATTAACCAAGGACTCCTTCTGGTGTGAGTCATCAGGAGAGGATTTATGCTAGTCTGTAGTGGGAGTTGGATTCTCCAAGGCCAAAACCACAGATAGGAAAGGAACTAGACACCAGAACAGGGAATAACTTCCCTTCATGGCTTCAAAAAGGGATTTACAAAGTAAGTGTGATCAAGTGTAGAATAGAAGAAGATCTTTATTTTTGGAAAAAGTAGAAATAATAAATTGAGCTCACTTAAATACCCCATTAGAGTGCTGTAAACCTTTAAGAGGATAAGTGGGTTTGAGAGGATTTAAACTGAGGTCTTGCTGAAACTATGATTGAAACTATTGCATTTAACATGTGTGAGTAGATCTGGAGCTTAATAATATGTATAGTAACATATATCAAAGAAAGTCACCAAGAACAAGCCACAAGATCAAACATAATTAAGTGGTTGTTCTGCTCAATATCAGCGTAAATCAAGTATGGAGCCTGATTAGTGTATAGAAATAGTGGTTCTGTGAGCGGCAAGAGTGATGCAGGCAGTCAATCAGCATCCAAGCGGTAAGTGACATGGCTTAGTAAACTATTAACAATTGCAGAAGTAGAACAAAAGGCGGGAGCAAAAGTTGAATGAAAGAGATTAACATAAATAGGTAATCTAAGTTGAACAGTTGTCTGTAGACTAACATTTGGCTTCTCTTTAGGGTTCTGAGTTTGATCCCCGTCTGGTTTCAAGCCATGGGTAACCATGGTGTCAAAAACTTTGGGAATTTTTGTTTGTACTGGTATGTTATCTTTAAAATTATCCATAAAAATAAGGTAGTCAGGGAAGGATTCCCTGACATCATGAGCTTTTTGAGCTGGAGGTACAGGACATTAAACTTCAGAATGTCTGTCTTGGATTCATTTGTATGTCTTTTATCAAGCTTGTGAAGGTTTTCCATCTCATAATTATTTTGTTTTCTATTAAAAGAGCCTGTATTCTGTTGGATCTTATATTTGATGAAAATTCACATAGAGCTAGGTGACAATGCTAGACCACCAGTGGGCTCTTTACCACAAAGATAAATGCTGCCTCTGCTCCTGATTTCACTTTTGAATTTCATAATGTTGATGTACATATCACTCATATATGATCCAACCTTCTGATGATGCCAGAGTCCTAATCAATGTACACAATGTGATGGTTCAAGATATGTGCACTTGAACCTGTGATCCTGTAAACTCCTCTGCTATATTGCCTGTCACCAGAAATGATCTAGTCTTACTCCAGAAACTGGAAATCCCTTGATATATCCTCACTGTGTAAGCTGAGTCAGGTCTAAGCCTTTGCTCTCAATTGTCTCCACCACTTCATTATCTGCAACAAACTGCTCTATCAGACTTGTGGATGGGTGTTGTATTGATCTGCACATATATGTGTCTTGGCTGTTATTTGTATATGCATTGAAGTCACCCAGGAATACTTTCTTCAACAAGAGACCCAATGATGCTAACATACACCACCCTTCCTTGTTACCCTTACTTCCTGGATCAAGGTAAGTCCCAAAAACTTTCAATTCTCTGTTGTTCTAGTACCTTTCACGCTTGCAATCAGATCCTGCCCTCCAGATGCATATCCACATACAACATGGATATTTTATTTCTCAGAGCAACAATTGCCACATGATATGACCATAATCTTTTCAATCCACATTCATTTGACAACACATGCAAGAAAGGGTCTGGTGTGAAGACAGGTTTCTGTGTGAGTGTATTTGTCTGTATTTCTGTAATTATAGTTAGATCAATATTATTGTTTGTTTTGATGTAGTGTAGCTTCTCCCACCTTAGTTGCAATATGAAAATTCCCTTAACATTAATGGTAGCAATCCTCATAACTGTTTGACTGACCCACAAGTATGAGGTGCTGGTCAGCTTGAAGAGATTGTTGTGAAGTGGGATCTGAGACTGAGGGTGGGGCTTGGGATGGACTTTTGGGATTTGAATTACATTTAGTCTTAAAAAGGAAGGACCCTGGTGTTATCTTGGCTAATGCCTGGGCATCTACCATTTCTTCTTGAGTGAAATCTTGTTCAATATTATCCACATCTATGGGTATGGTTTTTGGCACTTTCTTAGACTTGGGAGATTTCTTTGTAGTATGCCGGGCTTTTGAGGCAGGGTTAGGCTTTTGAGTTGCTTTGGCATTTTTTTGGCTTTGAGTTCCACTTTGCCTCAGCATCTTTTTTTCCACTTGTCATGAAGTTCATGAACAGGGGGTTGTTGTAGGAGAGTCTGAATGTCTTATGGGACATTTGGATCACAGAAAGGCTCAGTGATGTCATTGTTAAAAAAAATTCATATCAAAACAGGCTTTTGTATATCTATGGGCTAGCATTGCCCTGGTTGCCAACAGCTCATGTAGGCAAGTAAAGCTGGGTGAAACCATACTACAGGGTTAAGTCTAAGAATATATAATCCTTGATCTTAGTCACTCTCTCTTCATTTTCATACATGATATACTATAGTATGCAATATGTCTATGGTAGCGGTTACTAAGTGTGTGACCCAGTCTTTAACAGAAACAATACACCTGCTTCTTGAATTTACTTCTACTGTGATTAATTTGGGATTCTTGTGTATTTGAATAAAGCAGGGGATGAATTTTTCTTTTCCTGGACAATGGGAATGGGTCCAGAAGAGCATATATTATTGTGGTGAAAATTTTAGATGTTAAGATATCTGCATTTTCTGTATATCACACCATATCTCACTGTAGTAGCAGAGTCTAGTTTTAATTGCATCCTAAGCCCAAGAAATATATTCACTATCAGTTGAAAAAGTGTAAAAGTAGATTCATTTAGTAAAATTATTAATAAAATAGTTTCTATCTAATCTGAATGATTCACCTTTGTATTAGATACCTTTTTTATCTGCCTTTTCTCTTACTGAAATATCAGGAAGCCCTACACTCATATAGTTCTGCTTGATAGTGTAGTGAAATCAGAGTTGAACAGTGGAAAACTCCTCTTTAACAAAGGATTTGATCACTTTCATGTATTCATTGTGATTACTTCTGGGAAATTTGTTTAGAGAAATTCTAAGTACATTATTAATGACCATCTTTGGGGCTATTTGTTTCATTGCTAGTTCATTGAGCTTCTTCTGTACATATTCTTCAAAGTATGTGTCATCCTTTCATGCTCCCTTGTTGCCACATGATTAGCTATATACAAAGACTTCCTGTTGAGCATTGCCTTTTAAGAGAACTCATATTTTACAAAGAGATATTTCTCATAATCTATCCCACAACATTTTCATGTATGAAGTTTGCCTTCATTAATCTTCCTAAGTTACAGGGTCAACGCTCTTGCCATGGTAGCTAGAAGTGGTTTTAATCTTAACATCAATTGCTTTCCATGCCTGTTCATCTTCAACATCCATGATGTGGGCTAGCCATTTAATTGCTAAATCTGGAGCAAAGTACTCACAGACAAAGAATACAATCTTTTAAAAAAATCACTCCTTTTGATACAGCAGTTAGGAAAGTCAATTGATGTTTATTTCTCTTGTTAAAAATTACAAGCTGCTTTAGGGTCCTCTTTTTTATAAATCCAATTGGCAGATTCTGCTGGAGATATGTCATTGGAGAAGAATTCAAAAGCAATGTCAGGGGATTTTGCCACCTGCATCCACTCTCTGATGTCCTTCATTACAAAGCTTTCTGCTTCTCACACCTTAGCCATAATTAGATTCATCTTGCTCAAAGCATCTTTATCTCATTGGGGGGGATTCCATCTCATATCACCCCACCATGTACTCCACATTAAAGGCATCCATAAACCAAGATGTTGCTTTAATAAAGATGAATCATGTCTCCTTTCATGTTTTCCAATCACCAGGTGTGCAATTAGGATGATTGATCACAAATGATCAGGCTAATCATTACACGCAGATCCTCATCAGTTACATGCCATATTATCACAAGATTATCATTCTAATAAGTGTAGTGATTATAGGCAGTATAATCACTAGTTTATTATAATTAATATGACTATTATATGGCGTATAATTGTCAGTCAACATAGTAATTATCAATTATTACATGGTGTGTAATCTTTAGATCACCAATTGTATATCTCTCATTCCATCCTACTGGATGTTTTATCAGCTCAGCCCCATCATCTCAAAAGGTGTACATGTGTATATCAAGCAAGTGATGTGCAAAATACTAGTAAATGCCAAGTTTGCATCAGCAGTACACGGCAGATAATTGGTTCCTTAACGGTTCAGGTCAGTATTTCATGGCAGATAATCTATGGGTAAATATTGGATCAAGTCAGCTATTATAAAGTGTATAATCCTTCATTCAAACTGTCATATCTATAAGCAGAAGGCTTGCCAGTCAGAAAAAGATCACTGATTAAGCCCTAATAATGGAGAACAGAAATACCAGAATTCTACCTTCCAAAGTAAGAGGATAGAACTGGGAATATTTCTAAGTGTCAACCAAACACAGAATAGTTTTCTAGTGCCATAAGAGGCACATAAAGATACAACCAATTGTAACTGCCACTTGGCTAGCTCAAGAAGAGCATAGGCTGTAGCTGAAGTACCATGTATGCCTTGCTAAGGCCAGTAGCAGCACATATGCCAAGGACAACCAATCAGGATAGGCGCAGCCAGCAAAGATGGACCTATTGCAAAGATAGCCACTGAGAACTGTCTGAAAGGACAGGAAAAAAGGAGTTTTGCAGTATATATTAATACAGACGCCTGAAAGGATGACAACAAGTTCTTAGTTACACCTGGATAGATTGCAGCCGCATGCTATATCATACTCCAGTTTCAATAAAATTAATTATCTTCAAAGCTCTATTCTATTGTAGTCTGTAGTGCTCTTGCATAGGATTAGGTAGAGTAAATTGACAAGGCTAACATCTATCTGTAGCTTTGAACATACCAGCATAGCCCAAGTTGTTCAACACCAGGTGTAAATTTACCCATGTTCAGGTAATTATTCTGGCTATGAATGTTTGCATTCACTCCTAGATTGGCTCATTAAAACGCTTCCTCCAATAAGAACTGTTGGATTTTCCAATAGTGCATGATCATAGTGGGGTATCCAGAGTCCTTCATTTGCTTGTCCAATCCAAGGCAATGTATAAAAAGGCCACACTTTATATAGAGCTTAAGAGTACATCCTGTGTTCACTGGGTGGGCTTCTTGTACAAAATCCAGACCCTTTGTTGTTCATGCCTGGGCCTCCAATGGAAAAAACTAGTCTGTGCCCAACTTGTGCAAGTATGGGGCTACTATTCATACTTTGCCCATTCACAATCATTCCCAAGGGTAATATGTGCCTTAGCCCAAGCCCAAGATCTATTATTTGAAAATATATCAAAATAATTCTTAGCTGTTCCATTATTAAGTCCTAACTTCATGATGACTGCTTTTTATTCCCTGTCCAGGATTGATTTAATGAACTCAATAATTTCATTAGGTGGATATTTTTTCACAAGCCAGTGCTCAGACTGACAGAATTTAATAAAAAATATATAATTTAGCAGTAGAAGTGATATCTAAACCTGTCTTTAGCCACAAAGTAGCATTATCACAGTGTACTCCATGATTTCTAAAAATTGATGCTACCTTGACATCTGCACTAGTACAGTGCCAATTTTTATCTGCTCCAACAGTAAAGTGGTATTTCAGTCACAGTTTTGTCTGTTTCAAGTCAAATCATGGCTCTTTTTTCCTTAAAGATGCCTTGTAGGCAAACAACATCATCTTTCAATCCTTGTACTACATCTTTGGTTATCATTTAAAAGTCCAGAAGTGTACAGAAAAACTTTGATAAAGCATTGATTCCTTTACTTGCTTGGGGATCAAATTTCCTTACAAGTTGATAAGATCCTTCATTGTAATTTAATCTAGCTGACCTGGGCTATCCTCTTTAATTTCTTAAAATTCAGAAGCCTCAGGGGCCCCTTTACTGCAACTGGGTGACACTCCTGCTTTGGCTTTTGCTTTGCTTTTGTTGTCACTTAAAAATTCCAAGCACCTGGGGTGGCCCCACTGGGACCCACTTTCAAAGGGCTTGAGTACAGAGCGCTTGTCACCCCCCTCTGAATTTTACCCTCTTCTTTCCCCCACCAGATTCAGTGTATTCTGTTACAATTGACTTTTTAAAATAAAATATTGTATATCATAGTATTGACAATTTTAACAATTTGTTTACTGATCATTTTTTTACATATCACTTATAAGGATTGTAAAACAAGGATTTTAAAAGGTACAGGTCACCCATAAGAAATAAACTATATTTTCATTTAAGTTTTATAAGAGTGGCGTTAAAAAGACCACAGCCTTAGGAAAAGTGAGGATAGTGGATCAATTAATCCTTTTTTGTTATTCTTGGGTTGTCTGCCTGGTCCATAACAGAAAACTACAACTACAGGTGAGGTCCAGTGAGACCATTAATATAGAGACAAGGCTAAGCAAAAGTCTCATAAATCAAACATGGGGCCCCTGGGGCCAAGTTGGAATGCCTGAACCAGCTTGGGCACACCCAGGTGGGTCATCTTCAGATATGTGAACAAACAAATAAATTTAATTTAACTTCAAGACAATTGATTTGCAGTAAAAATAGCTATTTATTGAAATTAATTAAATTTGAACTAATATCTTATTTTTAAATCTTTGGCAACTCTGCCTTAAACTAATTAATATATATAAAAGTGAGTCTGTCTTTATGAATGTCTGGATGTAATGTCACCTCAAGTGGGCTCAAGCCGTAAGGGATTTGACTTCATTGATTCTTCTTTAAATTTAATTTTAAAGCCAATGTCCAAACCAAAAGCTCAATTTGGCTCATCCTTACATTCAATCCCTTACATGCATCTTTGAAAGTACTCAGGTTGAATTCAGTGTATTGTGATCTAAATTATGTTGAACTGAAACATAAATAACTCAAACTTTAATAAATTTGTATTTAATTACTTGATTTTTAAATAAGTGGCTATCCCCATTCAAACATATCAAAGTGACTTATCTTTATATATTACCTGGCTCTAGAATGGGTGGATTAAAATTGGATAAGAAGCTGAAGATTTTTATTATAGCTTAATATAATTGGATAGATAAACTTTTTGATGAGGATTAGATTGCTAATGAAGAGAGTTTGACCACTTTACAGCAATGACTCAAATTTAAAAATATATATTTACACAAAAAAAGATATTTTAAAAAGAGATAGTTGGCTTGTGTTGCAACCAAGTTTCCAGACTTGCCTGCCAACATATCTTACAATACACAGGGGGCGCTTGATGAGTTGTCCCTTGATGTATCTAACAACATGGACCAATCTGATAGCAATATTGAACTGAGGGCACTTTCTCTTAATTAGGAGCGCTACCAATTTGACCTGCTGAACCCTGCACAAGTTATTCCTTGGCTTAGAACCCTACATGGAACATGCCACTATGCCACCCCCTTGTGGCCTTGTGGCTTTCCTCATATAGTATATTAATCACAATATTCTACAATAAACAATACCTTATTGTATTCATTCTTGTCCTTTCTATTGGACTATTGTCTTCCCCAATTCAAATACTGAACTCTAATTGGTTCAGTTGCTAAACTTGGACATTTAGAATTTATTTATTTATTCCAAAGTAAAGTAATAGAACATTCCACTTAGATGCATCACCTGATCCAAGTGGCTGCATATTGTTCCAGAGTAAACCTTGCTTGCCACAGATTCATCCCGAAAGAACATCAGTGGAGTAAACTAGCTATGATAAAATTATGATTCAATATAATTATTTTCATGAAATTTAGAGGATGTAGATCAATTTTTCAGATGATTCCGATCACAATAGTACCAAACATGATAGCTCTAACTGCTCTAGATGCTGAGATATATATTTAAGTGCTGGAATCGGGTTCACGTCATAATCAAAGGCTTGGACTCGATTTGCTATTATCTAAATTTACTTTTAATGCACACTAAAAAACTAAAATCAATATATCTCAGTGAATACTAAGCCGATTTTGATATCCAATAGCTTATTTAAAAGCTGCAAATCAGCTACACATTTGAAGGGATGTAAAATTAAATACTAATTTTAAAATAATTAGTTTAGCTTTACTAACCTTAATAGGGAGCATACATACTCCCAAAAATCAGAACTTTTATAAAAAAATTTCTATCATTATCAATGTCAAGTATATACTTCTGAGAAGTTAAAAACCAAGATAAAGGGGAAAGTTAAGAAGAAAATGATAATATATTTGATATGGTTATAAGGTATCATATAGTATCATGGGAAGCCACATGCCATCCATGTACATCATGATGGTTATTGTATTTATAGCAGTAAAGGGTGCTATTTTCTACAAACAGTTAGTCAGGATCCTAACTTTTATTACTATACCTGTAGATGGTATAGTGACAGCCTTTGATATGACAGAATAATATAAGGATAAAATGACAAAACTGATATTTATTATGATAGTGCTGCAGCTATATAGTAGGAGGTGGAGCGGATTTCCACCAGGGGAAAAGAGGCACAGACAGAAGGACCTTCCTAAAGGAGGAGAGTGGAAAGGCACAGTAGAAAGTCCAACATGAGAGAACAACTGGTTTCATGTGGCTTTCCTTATGGAGGCAAGTGGCAATATCTATGTTGTCCAATTATAACCTCAGAAGTAAAGCCCACACCTGAAGCACATTTGAAAGGCAATTTGAACACCTGTTTTATGGGTGTTTTTAATGTAGTTAACCTTATTAAAACCATGTTGAGATAAAGTAATCACACAATTGTTACATCACTCAATCCCTAAGTGGACAACTTAATGTCTAATCTGTTCAGGATCTGCAACATTTCCCTCCACTGGATTAGACAACAGGGTTAAAACTGGCTTGTTGTCTCAAGATGACAGGTATGGTGTTGGGGTCAATCATGTGTCTTGTTTGGTGGGGGTTTGTTGTCCAATCCTTGGTCATTGGCTTTGCAGATCTTTAGGTAACCAGTTGTGTTTTCTGGCTGCCATTCAGGTGGTAGAACAGTTGGTGTGGTATTGAAAGAGTCTTGATAGTCTTCAATAACACTTTGTTCTTTCATTCTTATTCCTCATACTTTGGTGCATCACTATCGCAAACAGGCAACAAGTTCATGAGATTTTTTATTTAGGCTTTTGTTTCTTTGGGCTATTATTGTCCTTGTTGGGGCTTACTCTTGGTCACTAGGAGCAGCACACATATACTGAGTGTGTACTCTAGTAATCAATTGCCCAGAATTGGGCTCCTTAAGGGTGTAGGAGTTGTGCCAGTCTTCTGGATAACTTGAAATGGGCTTTGCCAAAGGGAAGCAAGTTTGGATTTACGCCTGTACCCTCTATTGCTTAAGAAGTAGACTGAGTCTCCTACTAGGTAGGTGGGTAGGGTGGGGCGTTTGAATAAAGCTTGTTCTAGGTTTTGCAACTTATGGTTAAATTTTTCTGTGTAGGCTTCTAATTACAAGTGAATAAGAGTTTGAACAAGCTTTTTGAGGTATGCCTCTGGGGACACAGCCAGGCTGGGCTTTACCAAGGACTATAGTAAAGGGGGAAGTTCTGGTTGCCAGCCATAGAGCAGACAGAAGGACAGCTTGCCAGTGGTACAACGGTACCCAATGTTATATGTAAAGGTGGCCACAGGTAAGAAGGTATCCCATTCAGTCTCATGTTGGTGACTGAGCTTCTGGAGTATCTGGATCAGGCTCCCATTAGTGCGCTCTACCATGCCATTTTTGTGGGTGATAAGGGATGGATAGTGTCCCACAAATTCCATCAGTTTTTTGAGGCGGGGGATGATGTGACTGGTGAAATTGGTACCATTATCTGTCAGCAGAATCTGGGGGCAACTATGTTTGTATATGATATTCTCCAGTATAAACATAGCTGTCACCAGTTCAGCTTGGTTGAGGATTGCCGTAGCCTCTACCCATTTAGTCAGATGGTCAACAGCCACAATGATGAACTTTTTGCAACTGTTGGTAGCTGGCAGGGGGGCCAATACATCAATGGCTACAGTGTGGAAGGCAAACCCAGGGCATACAAGTCTGTGCTGGAACTTGGCACCCTTAGGTCTCTCAATGTTGCAGTGGTAACTGTGGTAAGTTTGACTCCCTGGTGATTGACTCCCTGGTACTTGACAAAGTGTCAAGTACCAGGGAGTTAAGTGCTGCATATGTGAATCTATTAGTATTTTTGGCTTAACCAAATTTAAGCTAATTTTTACTAGTAATTAAGGGGTTCAAAACCAAAAACCAAGGTTAAATTTACTTGAACTTGACTCTGTTCAATAATTTGGTTATTTAAAAAACAATTTAAGGGGCAATTTATTTGTAAATTTACTAATAGAAATAAAAAAACCTGTGTTTGACACTCTAAAACAAAAAGTGACCAGTTCGACACTTTTTAAGCCAAATTTTAATTTTATTAATAAAATACATATGGCTTATATAAAATTTGTTATTTACTATTATATTTTTATTATTAGTGTTTATAGTTGTTGTTTAAGCTCCCAAGCACCACTATACTGGATTTAGTGGCATAGACATTAATCAAATACCCCACTTGTTTTACATTATGTCATTCCCAGATTTTTGGATTAAGTGGTGCCACATATATTAAGCCCTATTTATTAAGAGATTTCATATGTAATTTATAAAAAACTGAAACTTGGAATCTTTTTTGTTTGACTCTATCCACTTGACACCCAATTGGTTTCAGATTTAACTAATCAAAGGCTCAGAATTAAGGCTAAATTAATATGTGAAACACTATGAGTGCCACTTGACACTCACCCACTCAACACTTTAACTTGGGGATTAGTACAGAGAGCTTCTTAATGTTTTAACTAACACTATGATAAATAAGTCACTCCCAGCTCCTCACAGCACATTATTATCACTAATAAACACATTTCCACTCATTTACTTTTTTAACTTATGTTAATTTTTTTATTTTGAGCATATGAAACTGCCTTGCTTTTGGGTTAACTTTTGAACCTGTTTTAAATTTAAGCAAGTTTTATATGTAAAAAACATAGTAAATTTGATGTTTCTGCTTGACTCTGGCATACTTGACAGTGAGAATTCAGCTTTTCCCAGCTAATTGACAGTGCCAAACTCAACACTTTACTATGTTTTGATTTTTTAACTCCCAATAAAAAAATCCACATAATAATTTTTTTATTTTTTTGCAATTATAATCTACTACTTTTTCTGCTGCTCTCCATATAATTTTCATATTTTTTTAATTTTTAATTGTACTTTTACATTGATTTAGCACTAAGATGTTATGCTGAACCTAACATCTTTGATGCTTCATAATAAATTCACATATTTTCTATGTTTTGACCTTTATATCTATACTTTGAGTTTCTATTTTGCTTCTATTTACAGTAGTTTTAAAAGCTATGGCAACAACCAAAAATACCTCAGATTTAAACAAAATGATTTCAGATTTAAACAAAATCCAAGTTGCGCAAGATTCAGGATTCAATTAATTTATAAAATTTCAGTTAATAAATGGACTGCCAAACAAAAAACAAAATTTCACTAGCCCATTATAAAAAATTATATCAAACATCAAGCAGTGTAGTTTAAACCACAAAAAAAATGAACTGACACAACAAGTGAAATGGATGGATGCTGTTCTGGAGTATATTATTATCCAATCAGGATTCATATGAGGCACTGACAGAAGAACTAAAGTGAAACAAAACTTGAGCAATCTAGAAGAGAAATTCCAAAAGCACAAAACAAAATGAACTCACACAAGATGTGAAGTATGAGCAGCCTAAAATAGAAAAGTAACAGTTTTACAGCCAATTAACAGCTATCCAATTTGGTAACAGAGGCATTTTATCCATTTTCATGGCTCCTGAATTGTATGAAAAGGTTTTGAGAACCTTCCAAATATGGACTCAAGATTACAATAAAAATAAATCATTAAATTTTAAATTTTTTACTTTTAGTGATTTTATCCTAGGTTTTTTACAATGGATTTTACAAGCAATATCTTTGACGGCACCAGCAGCCAAGCCAGCTTAAATGGAGGCAAGGCTCAGAATGTGGAGGCACCTGTTTACACCCAAGCCTTTGAAGCGGGTAACAAGGAAGCTGACCTGTATCTGACCACCAACTCCTATGGCTTTGACTTGTTTGAGAGTCACTTAGTGCCTAGCTCTTCCCCTGCTCCTGTACCCACCCCCACACAAGCTGCCCACCAACCAACCAATCAGGATGGCAATCTTGATTTGGAACAACTTCCTTCCACCAGCCAACCTGCCCCCCTACAGCCAATCAGGCTTCAGTTCCCCTGGCCCAGCGCCCCAAACAACAAATCATCACTGCCCAAATTCTTCAGGAAATTGTGGCACTGAATCTACAGGGTCTGTCCTGGGAACAGATTGCTGCCCAGTTGCAATTTACCCAAGCTACTGTCATGTGGGAATTCAACAACCTGATGAACAGGGGGAATCTGATTGGGACGGCCAAGAAGCCCAAGAAGGCCCTCAAGTCACAAATATTTGTGGCATACCCAATCATGCTTGACCTCCTCCAGAGGGATCCCAAGCTTCCTTTGACCCAGGTCCAGAAGCAGCTTGCGCACCATAGCATATGGGTCTCCAAGCGCATGGTGCAGCTCTGAATGTATGGGAAGGTGGCTTCCATATGGGTTCTTACCAATTTTGCTGGCAACCAATGGGATGGCGCTGAGGATTCCCTGTATGACACCGCCATCAAATCAACCCTGGTCCAATGCCTGACTAGTCTAACTGATGATGTCATGTTCATCTCCTGTTACAAGCTATCAATAGCTTTTGATGATTTTGGCAAGCAGGGAAATCCACCACCAAGAATAGAAGGAAGAAGGTCAAGAAGGGGATATTCATTGGTGCCTTTCTGGCTGTTTCAGACAAAGGGGTTTTTCTACTATCAGAAAAACCCAGATTTCATTGATGGCTACTCATACAGCCACATCCTCAGTGGATTACTCAACTCCTGGGATGACTCAAATTCCAAGTACCGGGTTTTCTTGAGCCACCAGACGGAGGGTAGCTCCACCATCCTTGAGGCCATCCAGGAACGCAGGCACCAGGTGTGAGAGAGAGGGGCTAAACTAACTAAGTTTGGCTCCCATCCCGGTGCAACAAACCACCAGGATGCCATCCAGTGCACAACTGGGATGGCCGCTTGGAGAGGGGACCACAGGGAGGACACCGGGGACAACTGGGGGAAGTAGGCGTTCAAACCTGTTAGAATCAGACTGGTGAGCAACCAGGGAGTGCGAGTAGGAGCAGGAGAGGCCACCTTAGAGGACCCAGGGGTTACCACATTCTTCTGAACCATGGAGGGGAGAGGAGGTGTGGGGGGCACTACCTCTTCAGAACTAGGCAAAGCAAGTTCCACAACGTCCAGGTCAAGATTGTCACACATCAGGCTCTTAACCACAGCCTCTCCAGAAAAGAGAAGACTGCTGGGGAGGTCCCAGAGACTGGCGGGGTTGCTACCTACCAGACGGGATGATGAGGAGATTTCCCCCCACAGGTCAGGGGAGGTGGACCACAGAAGCAAGAGAAACAGAGCCAGGGAAAATACGACAAATTTAAGAGCCAGCAGTATCATAGAAGGAACCAGCACAAAATTTGGGGTAGGATGGTATAGTTTCTGGAGAAAACGGAGAGAAAATGGCAAGACTAGGGTAGTCTTTGGCAAATCCTTGGGAAAACAGCAGAACAGGTTTGGGTAGCCTTGCTGTTGTCTTGGGGCCCTTGGATTATAACTGCAAGCAAAATCGGGTTCAAAAACAATGATTTTTAAAGAAAAATTCAAGATAATAATAGAAATTATAGGAAAATTCAATTGAAATTTTGAGCTTTGAACTTTGATTTTGAAGGCAAGAGCAAAAGAGACAACGACTAAGTGAAAGAACACTTGTACAAGGAGCTAGAAGAGAAGCCAGGTTCAAAACCGGCTGGCTAAAGGTAAGCTTAGGGCAGGGGCTACACTCTAATATTTTGAGCTTTAGGGACGCAACTGGTTCCAGGCAACTCAAAATTAAGAAAATTAAGGTGCAGGTGACTCCAAACTTTAATGCAAGTGGAAAATAGACAAGCAGGGGACTGAAAGTCCCCTTGCTTGGTTAAAAGGAATGGATTGCAAAAAACTGATCATATGACAGTTGGGGGTGAGCCTGATTGGCTAGGTAGAAAACTTTGCTGGATGGGCTCAGGGGGACTGGAGAGTTTTACTCCAATTTCCAAAATCAAATCTGATTGGCTGGAAGAGATGCCAGGCATTTGGGGGTCAACTGGGTTATCAAGCATTGATGTGGTAACACCTGATTGGGTGGCTCTGATAGTTTTTAAAAACAGACAACACCAGGCTAATAGGTAGTCCAAATTAACCAGGGTTTCTTCCCAGGAAGGAGTAACCAAAGGCAGGGATTCCACAGGATAAGCCAGCACAAACCTCTCATCAACCATGTGAGCTAAATCATTCAACAAATGGAGGGGTTTGGCGGGCGTTTTGGGACCTTTCTTGGTACAACGGGGAAAGATTGAGCAGTCCAAAGCCAGAGGTGGCAGTGAATTTACACCAGGCCTCAGTCTACCCTGCTGGCCATGCAGACGTCCATCTGGCTGATGTTGTCTTCTTTAACATGGGATCCACATTACAGGAGCGCCGCCCTCAGGCTTTCAACAACCTCTATCTTGGGGTCCTTGACCACAATTTTCTCTTTGGCCGCCAGATGGTGGCTGACTTGTTTGTGCAAATGGTTTTTCATGTGAACATAGGCAACTAATCACATAAGGATAAGCGCCTTCCACCTTGGGCCACTGCCACTTACCAGCCAACAACCAATGAGAAATACAACAAGCGTTATATGGCAGCCATCACGCAAAATCTTCCTGCCTCCACCCCCGCCACCAACACCCCTAACCTGCAAGCCCAACCCACCCAATCCCAGACCCCCCAGGCCAGCACTGCCTCTACGTCTTCCTTCCTGCGTTATTCTGCCTCCTAGGCATCACTCTCCCCCGCCCCAATAAACCCCCTGTTGCCAAACATTTTATTTTTATTTTATCTTTATTTTGAATTTCAATTGTTTATGTTCTCTTTGTTTATAGTTGGTTTTATTCTTAATGTTCAGCTTATTTCTATAAAATCATATATTTACTATCTCATGTATCTAGATCCAGAACACAGTTATTTTTAGCACTTAAACATAGCCCCTTGTGAAAATATTAACAACAATTTTGTGATCAGCTAAATTTGAATTAGAAAATTATAATGTGAACTGTTTTTAGATAAAGTTGTTACTGATCCAAATTCAAAACCTTAATGATAAACTTTAAGCCAATCAGGAGCTGAGTGATAAAGTGATTGTTATGACATAAAGGGTCATTCAATAATTCTTTGGTGCATGTGTGCTAATTAATATGATTGGCTGGATGTTTTGCCATTGTACGCTATTGCTGCTGTGGCAAGTTGTTGATGGACTAGTGCTAACCCAGTAGCTGATTTGGCACTAGTCCATCAACAACTTGCCACAGCAGCAATAGCGTACAATGGCAAAACATCCAGCCAATCATATTATTTAGCACACACGCACCAAAGAATTATTGAATGACCCTTTATGTCACAACAATCACTTTATCACTTGGCTCCTGATTGGCTTAAAGTTTATCATTAAGGTTTTGAATTTGGATCAGTAACAACTTTATTTAAAAACAGTTAACACTATAATTTTCTAATTCAAATTTAGCTGATCACCAAATTGTTGTTAATATTTTCACAAGGGGCTTGTCAAGCGCAAAAAATAATATGGTAATAAAGGAAACAATGCCAACACAAAGCAAGCAACACATATTGAGATGAGTGTAAAACATATACAAAATGGGTAAAATGATGAGATAATGTAGTAGATGGGAAAACAAAAAGGAATAAACAAAGAGGCAACAGTATCAAAATAATACAGAATTTATTGGGGCAAAAGCTATAAAAACATATGGAAAGGTTAGTAAAAAAATCAAATGAGAGAACTTGAAAAACTACTCAAAGACCTCAACTTGGCGATTGCCAAAATAAAAGATATTGACCACAAGGTCAAAGCCAAAGTGAAGTCTGCTGTCCTTGAAGGGGACAAATTAGACAAGGTGTCCGCAAAGGCCCTTATGACCAAAATGCCAGACACCCCACGGAGACAATCAAGTGCTTACTAAATATTCAAAAAACTGTGGTTGAGGGCCTGCAATTTAAGGCATACAATTTTTCTGCGCTGTTTGTCTGGGTTGATGACCCAGAGATGTATAAACATCTCAAACCTGCCAAGCGTGCCAGGGCAGAGGATACCAAATTGCCTGCACAATTGATTGCGCCAAATATGATCAAGCCGGCCAAGGCTGTGGGCAAGGAAGAAACACAAGAAGGTAGATTAAAAAACAGAATTAATTAATTTTCAAAAAACTTACCTTTTATTTAGAAAACGTAGACAGCAAATTCCGCCAAGTCCTGGTCCCCTTTGTCCTGGCCACCTTTTATGCAAATTATGCCACTCATGTGGCCAAGCAATTGTATCTGTCCCCCCTGTTGTGCAGGAGCTGGAGGACTGTATCCACAGGCCCTTTCTGATGTTGCAGGAGGTGTTGGTAGAACTTACACATGCCAAGGGGGCATCTGAGTGGGCAGTTACTGCCTATAAGGATGCCCAACTGGTCTGCCTGGACCCAGTATTCCTCAGTGCAGTTTACTGTGTAAACTCCATTGAGCTTGTTTAGGACGTCTTGGCAATGCTCTCATTCAAGAATGTACCAGAGATGGGCCAGGCTCATGCGGCTGCTTGCTTCTGCTTCCTGGTGGAGCACACCATATCTTACCTGTTTTAGAACTTTGGGTGCGCGGTGGGCAAATCATCTGTTGCAGACGCAACAGCCATCAAGAATACAAAAATCCTCCTTGCCAAGTTTGGGTTGGCCTGGAGTTCTGACAAGTCAGGGGTCCCTGCAGCCATGGAGCTGACCTTTGCAAAGACCTGGCACAACAAGAAGATCAGTGCAGTCTATAATAATCTGTGTGAGTTCACAGAAGCCTTTGCTGGGCAAAGGCTTCATCTGGTTGTTTACCTGGGGTTTCAATTCTACTTTGGGATGAGCATGTCTGTAGAGGACCTGGACAGGTTCCTTCTGGGAATCAACAAGGCCCGGCTTGCACTCAATGGGAAGAAGGTCCCCCCTGGATACAACTCGGTGGACCATGTAATCCAAGACGCCTGGGTCCTGGCAGGGATTTATAGGTTTGCAGCCCCGCCCAAAAAGCTGCTTCTCAGTTTTCACCTTAGCCTACTCCCCTTCACCAGCCAGAGGGAGTTTTTTTAATAAGGGTGTATCCACTGTCCATAGTGTGGCGGTGGAGGTTGTGCACCACCTCCATTGCAGGTGTACATACCAAAGAACCCACTACAGGCGCACACAATAAAAATAGAATCCAATAAATTTTATTACAATTTATAGCATTTTTATAAAAATAAATTTTTATAATTTTTATTTCAGCAAACCAGTTTTGCGAAATATATTGCAGAAACAGTTTTCACAAAAGCATAAAATTATACATAAATAAAATAAATTCTAACTTGTACATTTTACGTTTAATTTTTTAAAACTTTTTTTATATTTATTTGACCAAAGTAATTTAAATATTTTTGTGAAATCCGGTATTGAGTGTTTGGGATTACCTCAGATTGCATAATAAAATAATATATAATAAAATAAATAAATTACTTACATCTATTGATGGATCTTGTGAATGTGATTGCAGGCATGGAAACATCTAAATATAAAATGATAATTAATAAATCTTGAATAGTAAATAAGAGAATGTAAAAAAAATTGGACACACTAAGTCTTAAAATGATTGGCTGTTTGGCTAGGCATGCGGGGATGAACAAATCAGCGTGGCCATAGAATTTGGCCACGGTCTCAGCTGGGAGGGTGTGGATCCTGGCCTGCAGCAAATTAAAGAGGTCCTTGGTCCCAGTTGGGGTTCCTTGCTTGACAACTTGCTTGAGCCACCCAAAGACTTCCTTGATGGGATTTAGGAAGGGCAAATAGGCTGGGAGGAAGATAAGGCGCAAATTTGATGTGGCCAATTACTGGGGGCTCACAGCAATGCTGGTGTCAATTGATGGAAATTCTTCAAGAATGTCCGCCACTTTGTGGAGACCAACATTGTCTAACACAATGACATTGGTGAAGCCAGGGCTTGTGCTGCTCAGGTGCTCCTGGACCAATTGCAGAAATCTTAGAAAGGTCCTACTGTTATGTGATCCCAATATCATTTGGTAGAGCTTGACCCTCTTTGGACCAAGGAGAGCCACCATTGAGTAGGCTGTGGCACGGACTGCAGCACACCGAGCCATCCCGTCATTGGAGCCTTTGGGGACATAGCCATACCCATTGCGCATTGATGAGGCAAATGCCAATTTATCAATATAATAAAATTTGATTGTCCCCTTGGCTTTGAGGGCAGTGTATAGATCTGCGTAGTTTTTACAGATGTCAATGTTGGCTGGGCTGTTTCTGTTGTAGGGGGATACCCCAAGCTTTTTCCAAGAAAATTGCATTCCCTTCACCAGATGGTAGTAAAAGGAAATCAAGGCCTCAATCCAAAAAGTAGATTTAACCATGGCCTGTATATTTTCCAGTTCAAGATGGCTGTCCAGGGTGATCCACTGACAGATTACCCATTTGTGCTCCTTGGTGAGCATTGTAGAAACACGCAAGGATTTCTCCGCAGCAAGGACACAACCAATATTGATGAATTTTTGGAAGATCTTGCTGGCGTACTTGGGATCCACTCCAACAAGGGCCGCGGCTGCCTTGTAATCACCCAATTCCCGCATTAGCTTAAGCAGGATGATGTGTTTGATGTCAGGGATACGCTTCTGGGCGGGCTTTTTAGCAGTGGGGATTGACTTGTTGGCATTGGGCACAACACAGGGCATAGGTACCTTGGTATACAAGGCTGCAACATTTTTTAACACCAGCTGTCCCTCATTGGTTTGATAGAACTCAGGCTCCTTGTCATCCTCCTGATTGCCATCACTGACGTAGGGCTTGTAGCTAGTATCAAGTACAGGCTTCACCTTCTCCAGCATGGCTGACGGGACCAACTCTTGCCAGCACACAACGTCAAACACTACAAAGTAAGTTCTACCTCCTTGTTTCTAACTTCCTTTATAGTAGTGACCTTGGTTGGCTTCTGGGTTAGCTTTGGGACCCAAGGGTTTATGCTCTGCACCCTAGCAGCTTGTTCTCCTTGAACTGGCTGTATCAGTGCAGCATCACTATGGAACTCTCCTCTCCCATCTCCTCCTTGAGTAAACATTAGTTGCACTAACTCTATTCTTTGGCCTGTGGGGGCAACCGCAACTACAGCGCACAACAGGTGTATTGGTATTCTGTTGTTGTGTTCCTTCCATTTTAAAATTTAATAAAGTATTAAATAAATTTCAATTAAGTTACTCCCTAATTTTAATTTTTGCTTTTATATGAATATGGATATTTAATTAAAGTTTTTCCCACCCAATATCTCAATTATAGATTTTTCATTTCTTAATTAGTTGTTTTTGGTTTTACAATACCCATTTTAGAATACTCAAAAATAATCCACCCATTTTACCAGATTTTACACCAAATTAAGAACCCAATACAATATTTTTAAAATTTACTTCTCAGATTGTGTGTCTTATTTTAGATACCTTAGTATCATTCATGATTACAATCCATTGCACACATTGTTTGGTGATTTTATTTATGTAGTGAGTTGCTATTGTGTTTTGTTTTTGGTTTGCGTTTTGACACACCTTGCTTGGGTGCATTTTGTCACAAATTCACATAGTAAACATATGTACACCAAAAGTCAACTCACACCATTTTGTTTGTGAATCAATGTATTTCAGATTGCATTTTGAATAGTTTCGCTTTGTGTGTGAGCCTTTTGTTGCTGTGTTGACTCATTTTGCCCATTAACGCCAATAAACCCTGTTAACAGAGTGCATATTTTAACCTGAGAGTTGGATTTTGTTTAAATATAAAATCATTTTGTTTAAATCTGAGGTATTTTTGGTTGTTGCCATAGCTTTTAAAACTACTGTATTTTTTTATGTTTTTTTCTTGATAAATAAAACTTTATTTGCATAATTTTTATTTAACTTTTACTTTGCTTTACCTCTGTTTTTCATATCTTTCACACTATTTTATTTACAAAACTAAACTTTTCTTTAGACAAGATCAAACAAGAACAGTCAACAGCCCAAGCGCCAAGCCTCCATGGGCTCCAAAGAAACTGCCTTCACTCCCAAGTGTGCCAAGAAGCCTGCAAAGACAAAGTCTCCCACCCCATCTCCTCCTACTCCTCCCCCTCCACCCCCATCTTCCACATCTTCTTCACCTTCCCCCAAAATTCTTCCCCCAATAAATCTGAAGGTGATCTTACTGACCACACCTTTTACTACTCAGAGGCCAACCTTAAGCCCACCAAGGAGCGCTGTACCAAGAAGTCAAAAGCTGTCAAGGAGCCCACCTCTTCTTCTGGTAAGAAAAAGGAGGCATCCAAGCAGGCCTCAACTAACCCTTCCCCTCCCCCTCTTGATGGCTCTTCCCCCCTCCCTCATCTGATCCCCAAGATGAACCAGAGGAGTACTCCAAGAAGTTCAAAGATTCTGGTCATGTGGCTTAGGATCCCCTGGTCATCCACAATATCTGTAATGTGGACAGAGAGTTTAAAGTCCCCAAGCACTTCCACCATTTTCCCCCAACTATGTCAGTAAAGAGCAGCCCTGGCTAAGTAGCTGATAACTACATTTTTAATTGTAACAATCAAAACCGCTAAACCAAGAGCAAGCACTTTGTCTGTGAGGATAAGACTTGCAGGGCCCAGCTAAACACTGAGGGTTGGGAGCAAGTAACTGCAGAGAAAGGGGAGCACTCTTGCAAGACCCCCAATTATCTTATAACCTGGATGTTAAAATGGTACCTGGTCCAGGTGATCCCAACATCCTCTCACCTCTGGGTATATGATCTGGCTATTAAAGCCCTGCAGCACTTAAAACCCAACAATCTCAAGTTGGTACCAACTCAAGAGCAGTTGGTTAAATTCATAAGCAATAAGTGTATTGCTGCCAATCCTCCTCCCCCCAAGGCTTCAGACGTCCTCTCATAGCTTACGCTCACCTATGAGCTCAAGCAGCTTCTAAGTGAGGAGCACTTCCTCCTCCATGACAACAGGCCTGCCACCAAAGACCGCATAATCTGCTACATAACTCAGAAGAACCTGCTGGATTTAAAAAGGGCTTCACCGGCTAATTGATGGTACCTTTGCCACTTGCCCCCAGATGTTCAAACAGCTCAGGATGATTCATTTCCAGATTGACATCTGGGTGATTCCACTTGCGTTCTTTCTTCTTCCTGGGGCACCAAGGCCATTGACACCTGTGCTTTATTCTTCCTCCGCCAAGCACTTTCCCTCCTTCCTGACAATAACAATGCCAAGAAGACCCTTGCTACACCCGCGCCAATCCTCCTATCACTGACAAAGACCAGGCCACCCTGGACTTGGAGGAAAAGGTAAGGCTGAGAGCTCTTGGGCCTGCCATGTGCATTATGGACTTTGAGCCTGATCAGTTAAATGCATTTTTAGCAGCTAATTAGCATGGAGGTGCAGGGGTGCCACCTCCACTTCCGCCAAGCAGTTGCTTGCAATGTGCAGGCCCATGCTGAGCTTAGTAGGTTGAGCCGGAGTGACACTTCAGACACCTGCAAATTTGTGCTGGCACAATTCAGTGCCTTGGCTTTTTCAAAGACAGAGCACACTGTGCAAGAGTTTGAGGTTCTCTCAAAGGATTCTTGCATAGAAAAGCATCCAGAGTTCAAGCCTTTCCTCAAGTACTTTGAGCCCTAGTGGATTGGGAAGGTTGTCACACAGAGGCAAGGCAAGGCCTGTGCCAAGGCCAGCTGGAATGTGTATTGGGAGGCAGTGAATGGTGAACTCAAGACCACCTCAGCGCTAGAGGCTTATCACAAACACCTCAAGGCCAACTTTGGGCTTCATCCAATTTTCAATAAGTTCTTTTCCTTCCTGCAGCATGAGCAAGAGAAAACCATCTACAAGCTGTATGACTTGGCCAACCGTGTCCCCCCACCAAGCCTACAACCCCCACCACCCTCTTCACCAAGGCCATCTAGGGTGCGGATAAGCACAAGTATAAGGCCTCTGAGCTCAAGCAGCAGCTTGAGCTTATTTTCAATTTCCTCCTGGAAGGAGCTAAAATGAAAAGGGGGAGGAAGGGTGAAGAGTATATTTGTTTGCTTGCTTCTATGGTCTTTAATTTTTAACTTTTTAGCTTTAACTTTTACTTTTTAGTTGTGATCATTTATTTTTTAGTTTTTAGTTTTTTTATTTTTTATTTAATTAGATAGCACTGATTTCTTTATGTATATATGGTAAGTTTGAGATGATTAGTTATTGTTGTTAGTGAGTGAAATATATTAATTTTTGTTGACTTACTAGTAAAACATAAGATGTTCACAGTTGTGCTTATATGAACTATATCAAATAAATATTAATATTTCTTTATATTTTTGCATAACTTCTATTGTTGTGTTTATGTTTATTTTGATTCATTAGAATTTTAGTTTTTATGGTAATCAAAAATATTTTTATAATAAAGAGTGTAAATTACATAGTAAAATGAGAAAGATTTGTGTATTTCTCCTTATTTCCATTAGTTAAAATATATTTTTATTGCATTTTTGAGCACTCTGAAGCCATTTTTAGTATATCTTAGCTGTATAGACTAATTTCTTTATATTGAAAGTTTTCAGAACATCAAGATCTGTTAATTAAAAAAGTGTCAATTTCCAGTTGTCAATCAGGGAAAAAGCTGAATTCTCACTTTACTATAGTGTCAAGCACCATGGAGTCAATCACCAGGGAGTTGAATTTATTATAGCTGCTAGCGTAAGAACATGGCCACATTACTCTTGTGGTCAAACTTGGGTAGATTGACAGGCTTGAAGTTGTTGGAGCCATGTTGGAGGGGAGCAGGTGTGATCCTCACTGGGGAGCAGGTGAGACAGGAACAGCTAAGGGTAGAGGCTGCAAACCTAGCCTCAGAGTCACGTCAACAATTCTTCTCTTGCTGAACTTCACATTCACCTTCTCTGTTCTGAGCAGCCCCAGAAGCTTCAGAAGTGGCCAAGACATCATCCTTGGACTCCAACACTGGCTCTAGTACTTGTACAGTGTTGGGAGCCAACCAAGTGTGACCATCATTGCTTTTGTAGCTATGATAGAACTTGGGGCTGGAGGACCTTTGTGGACTGTGGTGACTCTTGGAGTTAAGGGACATAGCCTGTAAGTTGATGGCCATAATCTTACTGTCCATCCTATCCAATTGGCTCTGGATGGCGTCCAGGAGAAGTTGCTGCTTGTCCAGCTCATCTTGATAGATCTTGTTCTCCTGACAGGTGATATCCAAGATATCTTTCAGAGAGGTAATGCACTTCTCATGTGTGGCAAGCTCAGCTTGAAGCAAGGCTATCACTTCCTTGTCCTTCATGGCTTGGGTCTGACTATCAGCTCTGTCATGCAATTGTCAAAGTTTGAGACAATCCTGAAGCTCTGACACAGTGTGGTAGCCATCAAACAGAAAGGTAAGATCAGCGCTTTGCTGGACCAGTTCTGCCTGCATCTTCTTGTAGTGAGCAAAGAGCTCAAGGATGTCACAGCTAAGAAGGTAGCTGGAGGGGGAGTTTTCTGTTGTAGCAGATATTGGGGTGAATAAGGGGATAGTGGCAAGGCCGCAGGCCAAGACTTTCACCTCATAGTCAGGCTTC
Source organism: Entomophthora muscae (assembly GCA_014839935.2). Taxonomy (NCBI): domain Eukaryota; kingdom Fungi; phylum Entomophthoromycota; class Entomophthoromycetes; order Entomophthorales; family Entomophthoraceae; genus Entomophthora; species Entomophthora muscae. The sequence goes on from QTSX02003654.1 coordinate 172,780, forward strand.
AAACCATGGGGCCAGTCTCAATCATGTTGTTTGTAACCACACTAGTCCAATTGACATCTAAACCCTGATGGGTGAGGGTCTGTACCACATGTACTGAAACTAGCTTGGCTATTCACCTCTCAATGGCATCAAACCAGTGAAGCATGTTATTCTGGGCATTGGTAACCTCAGCAAGGTACTGATTAATGGTGGCAAAAGTGTTGCCAAGCTCAGAGTAAAGGATCTGGAGGAACGTCTGTTGGTTAGATACTAGTATCCCCTGGTCATGCACTAGACTTTGGATGCAGCCCAGGTGCATTTGGTTGTGGCATACAGAAGAATAGATGAACTGTTGTAAATAGTCCTTGATATGTTCAATGGTGAAGAGGTCACAGAGGGGTTGGTCAGGGTTGACCTGGGAGAGGTTCTGGAACCAAACCAAGGAGTTTTCAGCAGAAGGTTGCTGAATAGCCAGATGTTCAGAGCAATTCACCATTGCCAGCAGCACCAGAGTCCATGGCATGGATGGCACTACAGATGGCGTCCTTGGAGGGGGAAGAGTTGGCGTCCATTTCCAAGGGGGCATGGGCTTGCAAGAGCAGTGATTGACCAAAAACAATGGCTTGGGGGTGTTAGAGTTCCTACATGAAGTGATTGAGGGTGGGCATGCCATAAGGAGCGCCTGCTCTTTCCCCAGAATGGGTATTGGCTGCAGTGAAGGCTAGTGCCTGATGATAGGGGGAATCAGTGGCAGAAGGCTTGGCCAGGTGCATTCCTCCCTCCTCATTGAAAGAACTGTGGGGGTGGGGGCTGTTGGTGTGGAAAGATATGAGCACCAATGTTGTATTTGTATCAGTTAAGGGTGCTATTTTCTAAAAACAGTTTTTCAGGATCCTAACTCTTATTACTATACCTGTAAATGGTATAGTGACAGCCTTTGATAGGACAGAAGAATATAAGGATAAAATGACAAAACTGATATTTATTATGATAGTGCTGCAGCTATATAGTAGGAGGCGGGGGGATTTCTACCAGGGGAAAGGAGGCACAGACAGAAGGACCTTCCTAAAGGAGGATAGTGGAAAGGCACAGTAGAAAGTCCAACATGAGAGAACAACTGGTTTCATGTGGCTTTCCTTATGGAGGCAAGTGGCAATATCTATGTTGTCTTATTTATAACTTCAGAAGTAAAGCCCACACCTGAAGTGTATTTAAAAAGCTTTGAACACCTGTTTTATGGGTTTTTTTAATATAGTTTACCTTATTATAACCATGTTGAGATAAAGCAATCATGCAAATGTTACATTGCCCAATCCCTAAGTGGACAACTTAATGTCTAATCTATTCAGGATCTGCAGCAATAGTCATGGGGCTTATCTGATTAATGTTCATCTTAAGTCACAAGGCTTACTCAAGTTGGTTCCACTTAGGATCTGGATTGTGTGATCCCCGTAATAGATGGACAAATGATAGTGGTGCCATCAACTTAATGATTAGTTGGTGAGCCATTTGGCAACTCATTCTGGTGAACTAATTGGGGTGTTAATTCCCCAAGAGGGAGTAATCAAAGATGTTGCAACATCTCCCCCTGGGGTGCTGGAAGGCAGAGCCCTGGGAATCTTCTTGAGAGTATTGGTGATATGAGCTTGGTATTGATTCATTTTGGCATCAGGGACAAGAATTCTTGAGTTGTGCTGAGCTGTTCTTGCCTTGCATTGACTGATTCAGTCATGGTGCATGTATTTTAGTTCAGTTTGGGTACCAATTCCTTTGATGAGGTAGGTATTGTTGGGTTTGATTTCCATGACAATGCCTGGCCCATGTAGTCCTGGTTCCAACTTGTGCTGGTCATGGTTGACAACCCAGATTTTGTCCCAACTTGGAATCTTTCCTGCTGTAGTGGGATTGCCTCTCTTTCAATCCTTTTCCGCTCAATATCTTGTTGGTCTTTTCTGGCATGCTTTACGTCCAGGTTATTGTCATCTGGTTCCTTCTTTGGTAGAGGTAATTGTAGTCCTGTGGTTGTACTAACAAGGGCAGACTTTTGCTCATAGACAAGTTCATATAGGCTTTTGCCTGTATTGCAGTTGGCTTGAGTTCTGCATACCATGAGTGTTGTTGGCAGCATGCTGACCCAGGCTTTTGGATTATTAGCAGATAAATTACTGAGGGCTTCTACTAGGGAGCTGTTTGGTTGTTCTACTTGTCCATTTGCTTGTGGATGGCATGGGCTGGTTGTGATGTGTTTAACCCTGTTTATGATGAGATAGACGTTAGTGTCATTGGCATCAAGTTTGGTGCCTCTGTCTTGATCAGGAGGTTGGGTTTCCCAAACTTAGCTATGATCTCTTTCGCAATAAAAATGTCTCAAATCATTGCCTTTGTGTTCCTTTATGGCTTGTGCCATAGACCACCTAGTTTTATAGTTGATATCCGTTATGATATACTTTTTGCCTTTGTTATTGCCAGGAATAGGTCTCACAATATCCAGCAACCACACCTTAAAGGGTTTTATGATTGACACTGGTATTTCTAACTTGGGAGGTGCCTTGGAGCAGACATACTTTTCACAGACTTTGCATTGGTCTAGAAACTCTTTGATGTTATCCAGAATTCTGGGCTACCAGTAGTGTGTCTTGAAGTATTCATACAAGTTCCTGCTACAGATGTGTCTCAATTCTCTGTGATATCAAAGTATTATGTCAATCTTTTGTGTTGACAGGATGTAAGGTACAGTATCACCATTTGGGAGGATTTGGTGCAGTGTGCCATATACATTTTTGAACAGATGTTTGTTCTTAAGGACTTTCTCTTAAATTTCCATTGGTGTGCTGGGTGGGAACCCTTCTTGGAGATTCCCCATGATTAACATAGGATAGTTGGGGTTGCCATCAGCGCAGAGGACATGTTTGCTATATAGCCTTGACAGGGCATCTTCATTAAGCATTTATTTTCCTGGCTTATGTTTAATTTGCATGGGGTATCTCTTTACGAGACTCATCCACTCTGCTTGACTTCTTGACAAGTGTTATTGTGCTTTAAATAATATCAACAATTTATGATCAGTGAGGACTTTGAACGTTTGGGCGCCTTATAGATAACATTGTCATTTCATAGAGCAGTGTAAAATGGCTACCAATTTCTTGTTGTGTATGGAGTATCTTTGTTTGCCGTCAGAAAGCTTCCTTGACTTTTACGCCACCTGGAGGAAGTCCTTTTCTGCCATTTAAATACAGAGTACTCCTCCTATGGCGCAGTCAGATGCACTGGTTTATAACTCATATACTCCCTCACAATATGGGTATTGGAGGATAGGGGAAGTGACCATACATTATTTTAGTTGTCAGAAATGTTGATCTTGTATTGTTGTCCACACAAACTTGGTTGTTTTACCTGTGATGTATGACAGGGGGCTGTTAGGGCACCCCAGTCAGGGATGAATCTTTTTACGTAGGCCACCATGCCTAGAAAGGTGTGGAATTCACTCTTATTTCTTGGAGCTGGCATTTCTGTTATGACATATATCTTTTCTGGATCTGGTTTGATTCTGTCTTTTCTAAAGTGACTGAGAAAAGAAAGTTAAGATGGTAAAAATTTGCATTTTGAAGGTCTGGCAATGAGTTGGTTTTCTTTGAGGATGTGAAGGACCAGGAAGACATTCACCAGTTTTGTTTTATGGTTGTACTGTAGATGATGATGTTGTTAAGGTAGATGATTGTGTGTTTTCTGATATATTCCTTGAAGATCTTGTTCATGAAGCCACAAAGGTGCTGAGGGCATTTGTCATACCAAAATTAAGGAAAACACATTCAAAGGATTTGTACTTGATTTTAAACGCGGTTTTTGGGATGTCTTCAGACTTTACACAAATTTGGTGGTAGCCTGCTGTCAAGCCAATTTTTGTGAAGATTTGGGACCCCCCAGGGCATCAAAAAGATCATTGATCAGGGGCAGGGGATACTTGTTCTTAATTGTGACCTCATTGAGCGCTCTGTAGTCTGTGACAAGACAGAGCCATCTGTCTTTCTTTGCTACAAAGAAGACAGCAGAACCAAAATGAAATTTTGAAGTGTTGCAACCAAGTTTCCAGACTTGCCTGCCAACGTATCTTACAATACACAGGGGACGCTCAATGAGTTGCCCCTTGACGTATCTAACAACATGGATTAATCTGATGGCAATATTGAATGACAGGTACTTCATCCTAATTAGGAGCGTTACCAGTTTGACTTGCTGATCCCCGCACAAGTTATTCCTTGGCTTTGAACCTTACATGGAACTTCCCACTATGCCACCCCCTTGTGGCTTTGTGGCATTTCCCATATAGTATATTACTCACAATATTCTACAATAAACGGCACCTTATTCTTATTATTCTGTCCTTTCTATTGGACTGTTGTCTTCCCCAATTCCAAATACTGAATCCTCATTGGTTCAGTTACAACAGTGGTAGCAGCAATAGGTTGACAAACTACCTAAAAAAAATTCTCCCTAAGAAAGGACAGATTACAAACCGTATGGCTACTCCACAACAAGAAACTTTCCTGCCAATCCCCAAGGGGGGCATCCCTGACGGGTACATCATCTATCAAGACCAGCTAGTTCTCACAAGCGTTACAATCGACTCCACCTTGGGCAGTGTGATGCCAGTGTCACCCCCGCCCCAGTCAGACCTGTCCCAACACATGCTCAACCTTCAGCTAGAATCCTTTGTGGGGGCGTTGAGGGGGCCAATATTGTCAGTTGGCTCCAATCTATTGAAACTTGCCTCTATATCTGTCAGGTTCCTGAGCCCATGTGAGTTGCTACTGTGTCTGGCCGCCTCATGGGGCCCGCTGCTGTGTGATTCACCAACTGGGCCAGTCAGGAACTTGACGTTACCTGGGCAGCATTCTGAGATGCAGAAAAGTCCTGCTACAGCAAAACCTTCTCTTCTATTGTGGTGGGAACTCCCCTTCTGGCAATTAAACAGACTGTATCTGTTCCTGAGTACCTTGCCGCCTGGCAACAAGCTCTTGCTACCGCCCCCAAAGCCGTGACCTAGGGAAATGCAATGCTTCTCACTCTCATCATCAATGGGTTAAAACCCCATATCTGCAAGTGGGTCCCCGTAGGTTGCTGCACCTCCATTGATGACTGCTACAAGGCCATCATGAAGTCTAACAACCAGGCCTCAATGGGCTTCTGCCATACCAGTGACGCCCTATCCTAACCTCACACAAAATCTGGCAATGGCCACAATCAATTGGGCCATTGCCAGCCCTGTCAGCAGGATAATGGGACTAAACGCCCCCACAAGGGGGAGCTCCAGCTAGCGCAGATTGAGGAGCAGGGAAAAGCCTGGGGGTTGTAGCAACAAGAGGCCCTGCAACCCCACATGACTCATCCTCTCAATCCTTGCATGCAAAGAACCCCTGCAACTACAAAATCCATTAAGTCAAACCCCTGGATGTCTTCCAAGTCCACAGTGACAACCCCATACTACAAGCAAGCCACTCCTCAAATAAAGTAGCCTGCTTATCCTATCCCTTCCGTTTCTGTGGGGACACCCACAAATTACTGGTAGATACTGGGGCCAACCACACTATGGTGAACCAGGCATTTGCCAACGCTCAACAATTGGACCAAGTGCCAAGCAGGTTCAATGAAGTACAAGTAGCTGACTCCCGTAGAGTTGCAATTACCCATGAAACGGTACCCTTCTCTGTGAGAATGGGGAACATCCAGGTTAAGCTCTCTGGACCAATCATAGCAGGGCTCAGCCACAACATAATTGCTGGCCTCAACTAGCTTTGGCACAATTGTCCCTACATCAACTGGGATACCTCTGTCATCACACTTAATAGAAATGTGGTGGATTCCAGATATACCCTGTGGAAATGAGCAAGTTACTGCATGATACTGTATTTGTTAAGATAACAGAGACAGGCTTGTACAACTTCAAGGGGGGAAACTAGACTTCAACCAATGTTCAGTCAAAGTTATGCATGCCAAATCATCTGGGGTCCCTCCCTTGGCCGCTTCACCAGCACCAGCAATTGATGCACTCCTTGAGGAGTACAAGGACGTGTTCAGTGAGACGCTTGAACAGCTACCTCCTCCCTGGGAGATCCAGCACGCTGTACAACTTCAAGGATTGTTACCTAAAGCACAATCATTATACTGTATTACACCAAAGGAAGATGAGACCCTCCACCAGCACCTTGTGGACGCGCTTGATAAGGGCTTCATTCACCCCTTGCTCTCCCCATACAGGGCGGCTGTCTTCTTTGTAGCCAAGAAGAACAGGTCCCTTAGCCTGGTCAAAGACTACTGTGCCTTAAATGAGGTGACAATAAAGAATAAGTACCCCTGTTGCTGATTGACAATCTGTTTTATACACTTGCAGGTGCAAAGGTCTTTAGCAAGATTGATCTCACTGCAGGGTACAACCAGGTCCGCATTTCACCAGGGGATAAGGCAAAAACTGCCTTCTGCACACGCTATGGGTTGGTTGAGTGTCAGGTCATGAACTTTGGAATTCCCAACACTCCTTCCACCTTTGCCATGTTAGTGAACAAAGCATTTGAGGACCTGGTTGGAAAATGTGTGCTTGTGTACCTTGACAAAATTATTGTCTTCAGTCAAGATCAGACCATGCACCTCCAACACCTTTGTGCTGTCCTCAACACCATTGGAAAAATCAGCTTAAGGCTAAACACTCCAAATGAGAGTTCCTCAAGTCAGAGCTGTTATGCCTTGGACACACCATCTCTGCCCAAGGGATAAAGCTCAACACTGCTCAAATCAAGGCAACCATCTCATGCTGCTTCCCACCAATGTGAGCCAGGTGCGGACATTCTTAGGCATGGTTACCTATGTGCGCAAGTTCATTCCCAATTTCAGGGAGCTAATTGTACCTCTCACTGAGCTCCTCAACACCAAACAGTGCTTCCATTGGACCCCTGTCAGAGATCAGGCCTTTAAGATGTTGAAAAAAAGACTCACAACAACACCAGTACTGCAGTTCCCCAATCAAAACTGTCAGTACAAACTTGAGACTGATGCCTCTGACAGGGCCATAGGGGGTGTGCTAAGGGTAGAAACTGATTATGGTGTCTTTCTCCCCGTGGCATATAAGTCCAGGAAACTTACCAACTTAGAACAACACTATCCCATCCATGATAAAAAAATGGCAGCAATTGTGCACTGTGTTGAGAAAAGGCACTGTTACCTGGAAGGTGCTACCTTCCCAACCTGCGTTCTGATGGACCACAAGTCACTTCAGTACTTCAACACACAGTACCACTTTGACACGCCGCCAAGAAGGATGGGTTGAGCATATATCCCCTTACCAGTTGTGCACCAAGTACAAGCCTGGGAAGGAACTTTTCACAGCTGGCGCCCTTTTGCAAATCCATGTAGTGTCCATCACTGGGGATAATGGTTTGGACCCCAATTGGCCTATGCTATACCTCCGCCCTGAGGCAACTTGCTATGAGGGCCTTAACTTGGTAACCATCTCCAAGCTGAAGGACAACAATAGTCAGTTCATCACTGATGCTGGTAATGTCTGCCATTGGGAAGAGATAGGTGAGAAGACACCTTAAATTCCCACCATGCAACAAGATGACACAATATTGCACTACCACCAAACCCTGGGTCACATCAGAGGGTTTAACCTCTTTGAGATCACAAAACAAAAGGTTTGGTGGCCGCGCATGCGTCAAGACATCTTGGATCTCCTTGAAATGTGCATGCTGTGCAAAAAGAATACATCCAAACCTGCACCCCCCAAGTCTTTCCTGCCCATCAAGGCCATGGAACCCTTTGAGCTGTGGGCCCTTGACATTGTGGGGCCACTCCCCAAAGAGAGACTGGGGAAGAAGTACATTATCACTGCCATTGACTACTTCACTTGCTGGCCAGTGGCCTGGGCAACAACTAACCATACCACCACCATCATCACCCACTTCATTGGCAAGAAAATTGTGGCCTGCTTTGGGAGACCCAAACGTCTCATCACAGATGGCAGCCCCAAACTTGTTGGACATGTCATGAAGGCATACTGCGCCAAGAACACACTCCTTTGTATAGTTATGACCCCCTACCATCCTCAAGCCAATGGACGTGTGGAACAGTTAAATGGCTCACTGGTTCAACTGATTGCCAAGCTCTCACAAGAGCAACCCAACACTGCATGGACTGAACACCTGCCCACTGCTCTACTTATCCTGCAAGCAAGGGTCAATAGGGGCACAGGGTTCAGCCCCAGCACCCTGGCCTTTAGACGCCTGATAGTCTGACAGGAGTTAAACAGGGAAAGGTACAGTCCAGAGTTCCCAACAAGCCTCCCCTAGTAACAACCCCATCCCTAGTCCAATGGCATGCCAAAGCCCAGGAAGTTAAATACAAGCAAATTGAAGGAGGGACAAAGCACCTCAAAGTCAGAGATGCCGTAGGTGACCCTGTCTACACCCTAAACCCCAATTCTGCCAAGTTGAAGCCCAACCACCTAGGGCCCTTCAAGATAGCCGCTATCTATGACAATCATACCTACTAACTCAAAGACGCCCAAGGGAATACCAAGAAGCTTCACCACAATTGCTTGCACCCCTGCTGCGCCATCCCCACACAAAGGCTGTTTGTGCAGATCTTCCCAGACCTTCCACAAGCTCTTGTCTTGGTGTCTGACAACAAGCAGGGGACAAGGAGGGTGTTGCAACCAAGTTTCTAGACTTGCCTGCTAACATATCTTACAATACACAGGGGGCGCTTGATGAGTTGCCCCTTGACGTATCTAACAACATGGATTAATCTGATGGCAATATTGAATGACGGGTACTTCATCCTAATTAGGAGTGTTACCAATTTGACTTGCTGATCCCCGCACAAGTTATTCCTCAGCTTCAAACCTTAGATGGAGATTCCCACTATGCCACCCCCTTGTGGCCTTGTGGCTTACCTCATATGGTATATTAATCACAATATTATACAATAAACAATACTTTATTCTTACTATTCTGTCCTTTCTATTGGACTGTTGTCTTCCCCAATTCCAAATACTGAACCCTCATTGGTTCAGTTGCAACAAAAGGTTGGATTAGGCCTTTCTCAAGGTCTTTGTCTAGATAGGCTTTCAGGGAATTGTCTTCTTGGGGTATGAGTTGATAGATTGGGTGTGCTTTTGGTACACTTCCTTTGAGATTAACCTTGTGTTGTATATTGCAGTTGGTGTCAGGGATGACAATTTGGATGCTCCTGAATCCCAAAATACGGAACCAGAGTCAACCCCTGCACAAAACCCTTTGCAGACTGCCAGGTCCATAGGCTGGGAACCCAATAGCCCTCTACCAATTAAAAGTTGCTGCCAGCCCACCAAGACCCAAATCTTTAACTGTCACGCAGTGTTCTGTAAGCAAACCGCCAGTGCAAGATGCCAAGAATTTCCCTGAGGTGTCAATACCTGACACAGGCAGTTTTCTCAGTAAAATGCACAAGTTTCCCAATAAGAGTTATTCTAAACTCCTCTAAAGCCCAGGAATAGGCACTGAACCTGAAGAGGCACCCTATACCCAAATTGACAAACAGAAGGTTTGAAGTCTTTTCATCCCAAAGCGGCCAGTGGCAAACCGCCAGTGCCAAGCGCCACTCTTCCATCTAAGGCCCCCAATGCCAAAATGCCCAAGCTCAGGAAAACAAACCATAAGAATGAAACCTGGAAGTGTGGTATAAATACCTGCCAGGCTGAGATCAATCACCATTGTTTTTTTTGAAATAAAGGTTATGATATATTGGTTTCCCCAATTATTGCCTAATTTTATTCTTGTCACCTGCCAGTTAACTCAAAGATCATCTGATTCTCCTGCCAACAGCCAGTCACATACCACTTGTCAGGTGTCCCCTTTTGGTCCTGTCCATTTTACAGAGTACCCCTTAAAGCCTGAGTACAAGGACTACACCGCTGATAACATACTAGCCCAGGATTCCTTGGCCAGATCTACAGAGTTAACCAGATACAACCAAAAAGGCCCTTGGTATGTTACCAACCCCTGCCTGTTCAGAGATAAATACAAATTCCTTCCTGCCTACCAATTAGACATGAAGCCACCTGTCACCCCTAAAACAATGCCTACCTCCTCCGCTGAGCTCTCCCTGGACCATACCAATAAGCTATTTGGGGTTGTATATATTACTTTCACAAGAGTAATAGATACTATTTTCCCTGCCGCTGGTCTGTGGTTGTAGGTGGGCAAGTCAATGTCCTACCTCATTAAGTTAGTGACAATCCTTTGGTGGGCCCAACCCACCCAGTCTGCAACATGTCTGTTCCCAAACACTAGCAAACTGGCAGATCAGAGTTGGTTCCCTGACAGTTGGGTGGTAAGACTGGTAAGGCTTCCTGGAAAACAGAGGGGATTTAACTGACTAGTTGCTCTTGTATGTAGTCCTTCTCACGCCTGGTTTCCATATTTTTTAAATGGATAATCTTGTACGTGTAGGTGTTCCAATTGATTTTGCTAGGATCAGTTTCCTCTTCTGTTTCCATGATTTTTACTAACATGTGGTCTCTCATAAGTATGTCAAGATGAGTTGGGTAAACATGGTGGTGTAATTTGCCTTGTTGAATGGTGAGAGTAGCACTATCCTAATCAATGTGAGGTTTGGTCTTTCACATCCAATCTAAGCCAAGTATAATGTCATATTTGGGGATTGTTATGATAGGGCTGCTAAGCGTAGTCTGTATGTCTCCAATTTAGGCGCAAAAAGGTTTTGCTTCCTTGGTGACTGGTGTGCATCTATTATCTGCCATGACAACTCTCTTGATGTTGCTTTGGATTGTGGGTAGTTTCATGAGGTTGGCAAATTTCTTGTCAACAAGGGATTGATCCACTCCAGTGTCAAATAGTGCTATGCCCTGATATCTGCAAAAGCAGAAAGGATAAGTGAGAATTTTATTTCCTGTTTATTTAGCAATAGTATATGATTGCTGGAGGCCACAGGGATCATGGTGATAGATTCCACGTCCTGGTCCCTGTACAAGTCTTGTGAGTTGGGGGAGGGAGGCTTGCCTAGGCACTCCCCTGAGCTTTCCCCCTTGTTGGTATCTTCAGTGCTGTTCTGGTTGGCTTGTGCAGTGTGATTTCTGTTTCAAGGACAGGTGTTGTTGGCTTAGTTATTCTATATATTGGGTTGAAGATCCTTTCTTGCTGTGGGGCTCTCTTTCTGTTTGTTTGTTGCATGTAAATTTTCAGATTTCTGAGCTGCACGCTTTCCTTCCAAGAACACATCTTCAAGGTTCTTGCAGCAGATCATGTTGAACTGGCATCTAATGTGTGTGGGAAGGCCATTGTAAAAGTCCAATTGTGGTCCAGTTTGTCAAATTTGATGGTGTTGGGAGCTCAGTCACATAATTCTTCATATGCTGAGATGTAATCCTTGATTGTTCCTGTCATTTTAAAGGTTCTGAGTTCTGTCATGACCACCACATTGTAGTCCTTTGTGGAAAATCTTTTGAGGAATGCAGCTTTGAACACCTCCCAGTTTTTTGAGGGGTATGCTGGTCAAGCCATTTGTTGTGAATGCTGTCATTCACCATGTTTCAATTTTGCCTTTGTTGGGTTATTTCAAGGATAAATCTATACTTTTACTTTTGCCCTTTGAAATGAGTCTGGCTCCAAATTGGGAAATACAATTGTTTGGTTTTCTGATTCTGCAGCAACTCACTTGCCCCACTCATGCTTGTGGCAAGTGATCCTACCATCCATTTACTGTTTTGTGGTAAAGCTACCCAGTATATAATCCCAATTTTTATACCCATTTAAAATTTAAGTTCTATTCACATTTTTGTCTTTGTGTCTCCACTTACTTTGGCGCCTCTCTAGCCACGTCTAGCAGATGTAATTCCTTCAGGGCCACAAGGTAATCACATAGCCTAACCTGCCATTCTAACCAAGACTTAGTACAAATCCAATCCTAAGGTTAGGATCTCCTGTTGTGACTCTGTGCTGCACCTCATATCAGAAAAAAATGTGCTCACTACAGGGGAGATAAGCCCCTTGCTTATCCCTTTTGCAACAACGTTTTCAGGACCTTTGCCTCCTCCCATACAAGAGCCAAGTTTGCCTGAAATTACCAGTCCTCTTATTGAGGAAGACATCACTAATCTGCCTATTGTCCCTACTGTGCTGAACCTTGTGAGTGGTCCCTGCCTAATGGCCTACCCTTTGGGTACCCCTGACTTGGAACAAGTCATGGCAGTAGCCCTTGGGATAGCTTGTGATAGGGCCATCCCTTGCCTCCAGCTTCAGTTCAGCCAAGCAGAATATTACAAATTGATTGTAGCTCCATAATTTCCACAGCATCTTCTCTCAGAGGCTGGCTCCACTGAACACTTATTGTCATCCTTTGTACAACCCTTCTTAGCCCATAATCAAATGGTATTAGGGCTCCACGTTCAGGATATTTCATTGCTACAAGCTGCCATCACTCTTCACTGGGATCAGTTTGCAGCCTATCAGCAGTGGATTCACTCCTTGTTTTCCTTAGTATCTGACAATCAGCGCAACTCTGTCACCTCCCAATCCTGCTTGGTCAACTCCATTTAATGAATGTGCCAGTCCATCCCTGAGTATGTCAGAGAGCGTCTTCATAAGTTCTACCAGTTGGAACAGCCCTGGCGTGCCCAAGTAGATTCCACTCTAAACGCCTATCTCACCTATTTTAAACAACTTGTGCAGCAACTCAACAATTTCAGTGCTTACTCCTTCAACCAATTACAGCAAGTAGCAGTCTATCCTGCAAAGGGCCTCCACAAACTTGGCAAGGAATTTGATCAAGAAAGGGCTGCTACTGTTGCTACCATTGCTAAACTCCAGACTCAAGTAAATGAACTGTCTACCTCCAAATTGGATGCCCTGCCTTCTCCTCTATATTATGAGTTAGCAGATAGAGAACAGAGGCTCTGGGATGCCATTCAAGAGTTATGAGCATCCACCTGCAGTCAGGATTGCCCTACCAAAGCCCCTCAGCCTGATTCTCAAGTGCTTGCTCTGACAACTCAGGTTGCTGACTTACAACAAGAGGTTACTACCTTGTGTGAGGTGATGGCGTCTGTTGTTAGTCCAACTGGGGTTGTTGGTGAAGATGGCTGTTGCCCTGGCTTGTCAGGAGCCTCCTGAATTCATTGTGCTAGGGATTTGATAGCTATAGCTAATGAGGTGAACCATCTGAAACAAGACCATTCTGAACTTAATAAAGACGTGCAAGAAATGAGTGAGTTAATTGATTCTGTGAATGACAGGGTTGCCCCTTGCCTTTTGGTGGGTCTGTCTAAGACATCCTGACTGGCTGAACTGTCCTTGGTAGTAACAACACAGGGTCAGCGCCTGAATGTTACTGAGCAGCAAACCACCCTAGCTTTTAATATGGGTACCTGCACTGCTGAAACTTTGACTACCATCAAGGAAAGTGTTTGTCAGCTGTGGGCCAGACAGCCCCCCACCAAGTCCAAAGAAGAATTATCCCCACGCATTAATGTAATAGATAGCAATAATGGTGGCCCAACTCCAGAAGCACACTTCAAGCCTACCTTTAAGCAAGTTTTTGACCCCAGAACCTTGACCATTGCAGCTTTCCTAACTATCTATGAAACTGCCATGATAAGAGCCTTGATGAGGTTAAGAAGAAACACATTCTGACCTGTCTACACCCAACCTGCCAAAAGGTAGTAGTGCCAGAGCTGCTCACCATTTAAGCCTGAGAAGATATGAAGCAGCTTCTGATTGACAAGTTTGATGGTGACCTTAGTTTGGAAGTGAAGAAGGACGCCTTCATGCACATTGCTTTCAAACCAAAGGAGACCCTAGCTGAATTTGCAGATAGATTCTATATGGAAGGACAACAACTGATCACAAGCCGCCAGTTGACTGCACATGAAGCATACATGGTTTGCGCTCAAGCCCTCAAGGTTAATCAGCTCCTGTGTCTATACTTCAAGGCCCATAAATACATGCTTTCTTTCATGAAGAGCATAAAGACACTGTTGTAAGATATACTTCTTACCCATTCTGGTGCAGTTGTACGGGAGAATTGTGCTACTTTTACCTCTGGTTTGTCTTCATGTGGTCCGTGTATCCTTACCATGAACTTGCAGAATCCTCCTTGACAACAGGGTTACCATAACTGTGGACAAATAGGTCAACATTCCCAAGTCTGCACCAATCCTCAAGTTGAAGGAGCTGATCCCAATGAACAGGTGGGAAAAGAACAGTCAACCTAGAGGCAGAAACTTTCTTGGTTAACAATTCTTCCCAGCCTCCTTCAATTACCCCCTCCATTGCTGACTCTGAGCCTGCTGAAAATGAGGCTCCTCCCGTTCTTCTGCTATTCCACAACATATCTGATGACTCTGGCATGGACAATTCTGATGTAGAAGATCCTGATGCCTATGGGTACTTTGTCCTGGCTGTCCCTGAAACTATTGTAGTTCCTTATAAGCTATGTTCTGGGAAGACTACTACAACTTCCAAGCCTCTGCCTGAAGTCAAGGAGGTTATCTCTCACCCTTATCTCACCCAAGCCAAGAGATCTCTCATGCTTTTCAAGTCTTCTGAAGAAGCTGCTGAGGTTGCTGACGCTGTGTTCAAAAATGTCTCTGTCTTGCTCCCTCTCCAGATGGTCTATAAGGAGTTTCCAGGCCTCAGATGTATGATTGAAAAGTGGGACAGAGAACTAACAGAAGCCCAAGACATTCTGGCTATCCTCCCTCCCTTTGGTTGCATCACCATTGTGGTAATTTTCTACAGGGCCTCTAAGGTCAACTCAGGTGAGTGCTTACCAGAAGGACTTAGCAGGCAGTGAGAGGGGAAGTGCTAATCAATAGAACTTATGAGAGGAGGCAGACAGGGGGTCTGTCTTGTATACCTGATAAGAGAGTGGAGAATAGAGGCAGGAGGTTATGCTCTGGTAAGGAACACAGATAGGTTATAGCACTTACTGCAGTGCAACAATATATCTTAGCAATACAGTAATCTATATCTGTAAAGATATTGGTAGAGCATCTATAGTACATACCACAGTACAGATAACTCATAGCAATAATGGCTTTTTATAACATAAGTTATGGGGTAACAGACATTACTGTCTGGACTGTACTCTTTCTACCAGAAGAATTGAGGCAGCAGGCATACACCAGGGGTTTCTAAGTCCACAAGGGGAGAAGGAGGGGATAGCACTTGAGGTCGGGCCAGGGACACTAGCCTGGTAGGGGTGCTAGTATACCAGGGGGACCTTCCTGTCACCTTTGGTCTCTGTAACAGGAATAGCAGGGGCTTCCAGAGGAAGGACCTGGTTAAAGGACACTATCTAAACAGTAGAAATGTCCAGCCAAGTGCAAAGCGCAATATATGTCAAAAGTGGAGTAAAAAGGTCTTGTTTATTGTAAATGATGAGGACTGATATATGTATACATCATAATGTGCATGACTACATAGGGTTCATTTATTCAGGTAACCTAGGCCTAAAATAGAACATAATGCCTTGTTTTTCTGGCATCACAACCATCTGTGTTGAAATATCCATCCAAAAGGTTAAAATTAAGGCTGTCTTAGACATGGGGTCTCCTGTAATTTTTGTCTCCTTGAAGCTTTTCAAGAAGCTCAAACTTGCCCCTGATCTTAACTATCATCAACTGTATGGCACAGCTAGTCTTTCTATGACTTGCGCTATATGAGCTTGTTCTGCTCTGCCCATGCAATTTGGCAAGCTGCTCTTGGCTGTGCCTGCCATTGTCCTGGAGAACAAGAGCTATGACCTGCTAATTGTTACTCAATTTCTTAGGGAATGTAATAGGATCATGAACTTAAAGGACAGCTACCTCTCTATCTTGGTATACAAGGTCCCTCTGATCTTTGAAGAGCCATTTAAAGTTCCCGGGAAGCGCTTCAAGACATGTGCCTTGGAATACCCCACTGGTTTTTCACTTTAAAATACCAAACACATTCCTTCGACATGAAGTGTCCTTCTATGGCTTGTCCTGCGTCAGAAGGGATTCCTCTCTTGGCCACTTCTGCTGTAACTATTCCTCCTGGGTCTCAGGCTATCCTAGACTCCCAAATATTGTATGAGCTGCCCGAGTGTATGTTCCTAGAGTTGTACTCTCCTCCCTTGCTAGGACGCAACAAACCCTATCTCTGCCCAGGAATCTTGGATGTCTCTCATAAAGACCCTGTTCAACTGCTGGTTGCCAACTTGACTGCTCTCCCCATACATGTGTCTATAGGGAAGGTTGTTGGCTATGGCAAGTTGTTGAATGCTCCTAACATCCTATCTCTCCATCCCTTTGGTACGTTACAGGACTTTAACTTACCTGAGGATGAGCCACAAGTCCTATCATTGCTCACCACCCAAGACTTTCTGCAACTATCTCTGGTTCAACAAAAAGAGGTTCTTGACCTACTGGACCAGTTTTTGGATATCTTTGCTAGGGATAGCACAGATTATGGGTTAGCCAAAGGTGTCATTCACCAGATTGATATTGGTGATTCTCCCCCCTTTTGTGCTAAACCCTACCAACGCAGTCAAGTAGAAGATACTCAGATGTCTAAAGAGCTTAAGCAACTTTTATATGCTGGACTGCTTGCTCCTTCCCAAAGTCCATGGGCTTCCCTCTTGCTTATACTGAAGAAAAAGGATGGAGGTCATTGTATTGTGATGGACTACTAACGCTTGAATTTGTTAACCAAAAAGGATTCCTACCCCTTACCATGCATTGACAATGCTCTTTGCCGCCTTGGGGGTTCTAAGTTATTCTCTGTCATAGATCTGGCTTCTGAATAATGGCAAGTTGATCTCTCTCCCAAAGATAGACAGAAGGCTGCACTCATCACTTCTGAAGGCTTTTTTGAGCCCACTCAAATGCCGCAAGGACTCTACAATGCTCCAGCTACTTTCCAACAAGCCATGGATTACATTCTCTGTGATTTGAAGCTCTGATGTTTTTTAGTGTACTTAGATGATATAACTGTCTTCAGCGCCACCTTCACTGATCACCTGGTCCATCTTAAGAAGGTTTTATAAAGATTTGTGGGGATGGACTTAAGTTAAAACCATATAAGTGTGCTTTCTTCAAGGAACACTTTGAGTTCTTGGGGCATGAGGTGACTCAGACAGGAATCTGCCCAACAACTAAGAAAGTTGAAGCCATTGACAAAATACTTCCGCCCACCAACCTGCAAGAAGTCCAAGTATTTCTTGGTATGATGGGGTACTATCAACAATTAATCCCTGATTTTGCTGAACTAAGAAAACTCCTTGGTCCAGCTGCTGTATAATGTCCCTTTCAAATGGACTACCAGTCAACAACAAGCCTTTGAAGCCCTCAAACAAAAACTCAAAGAGGCTTCCATCTTATTATATCCTGACTACAATAAGGAATTCATCTTATATACTGATGCTAGTGACCTGGCTATTAGGGCTATCTTAGCTCAACTATACAATGAGGGGTGGATCACCCTGTAGCCTATACCTCTTGTGTACTAAATAAGCATGAGAAGAACTATAGTGTGACCAAGAAGGAGTGCCTTGCTGTGCTGCATGCTGTCAAGCAGTTCTGCCACTACATGTATGGCACACATTTCACTGTGGTTACTGACCATGCTCTGCTTAAATGGCTACAATAACTCAAGGAACCCAAAAGACAACTATCTAGATGGGCTCTCTGACTGCAAGGGTATGACTTCACTGTGCTGCACTGCCCTGGGATGCAACATCAGAATGCTGATGGACTGTCCAGAATGCCCATCCTTGCCTTACACCCTGCTGAAGCTGACCGGTTGTATGAGCTAATTGGATACCATTTGTCATGGGAGAATGAGACAGAGGAAGTTTGAGTTGCCCTTTCTAAGCTATCTGAAGACACCCTCATTTGTGACAATCAGCTCTTCAAGAAAGTAAAAGACCTCTACTTGCCCTATGTAAGGCCTAGTCTTTGCCTTTTGTTGGTGCTTCAAGCTCCTAAGGAGACAGGACACAGAGGCGTTGCCAAGACTCATGCCTGGCTCCAGAAGAATTACTTCTGGGAAAATCTTTGCTTGCTGATCACATATGTTATTGCTAGTTGCCATGATTGCCAACTCCAACAACCTAAAGCCACTGTTCATGAGTTCAAGCTAGTCCCCCCTCAACACGCATTTCACACTGTCAGTATTGACGCTGTAGACCTCTCCCTTGCTCCTGCTCTGGTTGCTGCTTTATCCTAATTGTTGTTGATCATTTTAGCAAGTGGGTAGAAGCTCGCCCTACTAAAGACATCACTACAAGAAAACTGCTGCCTTTCTGCTGTAAGATGTATTCTTCTGCCACAGTTGCCCTCAAGTGGTGTTGTCTGAAAATGGGACTAACTTCAATGCTAAGTTAGTGACCTCTGTTGTTGAAGCCTTGGGGTCTCACCAGTCTTTCTCTGCCCCTATGATCCTTCCATTAATGGGGCGGTTGAGCGTGCAAAATCAACTCTGGTTTCTATCATGAGGAAGCTCATCTATTTTGATGCCGCCAACTGGGATCTATACTTACCCAATGCTCTCTTTGCCTATTGCCTTAGTAAACATTGTGTGACTGGGTATTCCCCTTTTGCTATGCTGTATGGTTGTAAAGCCACTACCCCGTTGCTCTTGGGACCCCCTACTCTCCTCTGATAAGGCCATGAACCCTTATGAGCATATCAAGGACCTAGTTAATCAAATAATTGATATCCAGGCTTCTGCCTAAACGTCTGCCTATAAGACCAAACTGCTAGAGCTCTCCCCTGACAATGCTGGGATATCCCCCTGCCTGAGTTCAACATTGGGGACCATGTTCTCTACTATCAACATAGAGTGGGAGGACAAGCTCATAAGCTAGACTTATTGTGGATTGGGCCCTTGGAAGTGACCTTCAAACAAGGGTCAGATTATACTGTAAAACTGCTCTTTAGTGGTTGACTGTTTGCTTGTGTACATGCCAAGTTCCTCTGAAAGTACCACCCCCCCTAAGGCCAATCTAGAGGGGGGCAATGTTGTGAAATCCACCATTCACCATGTTTTGATTTTGCCTTTGTTGGGCTATTTTGAGGACAAATCCCTCTTTTTTACTTTTGCCCTTTGAAATGAGGCTGGCTCCAAATGGGAAATGCAATTATTTGGTTTCCCAATTCTACACAACTCACTTGCCCCACTCATGCTTGTGGCAAGTGATCCTACTGTCCATGTACTGTTTTGTGGTAAAGCTACACAATATATAATCTCAATCTTTATACCAAATAAAATTTAAGTTCTATTCACATTTTTGTCTTTGTGTCTTCAAGTACTTTGGCACCTCTCCCTAGCCACAACTAGTAGAGATTATTCATTCAGGGCCAAAAGGTAGATCCATATCCTTCCCTGCCATCTAACTTAGACTTAGTACAAAACCAATTCTAAGGTTAGGATTTCCTGTTGTGTGTATGTGCCGCGCCTCAGATCACAACACCATTCACTTACAAAATTGTGAAGCAGTTCCCGTGATGCAGAGGGCAACTTTGCTGGTCCAGAGTCTACAGGGGTAGTCCACTTGTGTGAATTTTATTTGGGTGCTGTTGATCCAGAGGTTGGTGTTTTCCTGGTGTAACCCTGCAAAAGCCCCAATTTCTGCTGAGTGTAGGCGTTGGAAGACAACAATGGGTATCTCAGGCATCTGTGGGCCTGCAAAAGTTATGGGCGGGTTCAGGAGTTTACAAGCGGGGAGAATGTTGTATTGTTTGGTGGGGACAAGGGTGTTGTTGCAGATGGTGTATCCTGTGGGGATGTCTTGTACCTCTTTGTAGTTTGTCTAACCTGCAAGAAGGGCCATCTTCTGGTTCTTTTTCTTAGGAGGAATTTTCCCTTTGAGTTGTGTAGGTGTGAATAACCTACCTGTGCTACCACTGTCAATTATATACTTCTGGGAAGTATAATAAACGGGCAAGTGCCTAAAATCAAAGTGTGGAGATCAAAATCTCCAAATTGATGGACTTTTTGATTCTGCACTTTTTTCAACAGAAAATTTTTTCTTAAAAAATTAATTTTTTTCTTAAATTTGACTTTTTTAAAATGTTTTTACTGGTAGCTAAAATCAAAAAACCAAGTTTGAAGTTCCCAAATCAATACAATTTAAAACACACCTTAATTTAATTTGGCTTTTAAAATAGAATTTATTTACCCCTTTGAATAGAAGGGACAAAATCAAAAGTGCAAAAATTGCAGTGTAAAAAAATCTTCAATTTTATATTTGATACATCAAAATTAAAAAATTTAAACTTTAAATTTTTTCCTATATGTAAAAAAAGAAATCAAGAGCTAAAAAAAAGCTTTTTAACTTTAGGCAATTTTTTTAATTTATTCTGTTCAAATCCTAAATTTAAAATACTATTAAGCTTTTTATTTTAAAAAAATTTGTCTCATAAAAATTCATTTAAAAATTTATATATAGTTTCTTAATGGGTGCAGAAATTGAGAAGTATTCAAATCAAAATCCAAAAAGGTACCAAAAAACTAGGTCCACTTAATATTAAATTTTTTCAAAAAATAATATTTTATTAATTATGTTTTATCAAGTTCCTCAAATCAAAAAGTGAGGAAATCAAAAATTGACTTTTTAGATTTAGTCACACTTTTATAAGCTTATAAAATTTTAAATAATTAATAAAAACTTTTGAATTTCCTCATGTAGATTCTTTAAGACCTGATATTTAAATATATAAAAAGAAATAAAGTTTTATGGTAGGTTTTTATTTTATTGCAATATTAATAAGTTGGTGTGTTTTGGAGGCAATTTCAAAAAATATTAAATTAATATAATATTGTACTATGTTATTTCAGGGGACAAAATTGAAGTGCCCAAATCAAAGTGCAGAAATTGAAGTGCCTAAACCAAAGTGCAATAAGTTCTTGGGTTTTTTGAAAGGTTCTCCTTTCCACCTCTCATTCCTCCTCAAAAGAAGTTTTTTTGGCCCCTTGGCTGCGCTGGGGGCCAAAAAACTTTTAAAATATTTCTGCATTGTCAAGAGGATGTATTATATAAAATCTGATACCAAGTAGAAAAAACTTTCTTTTTTCTTCTCCTTTTCTCTTCTTCTCCTCTCTTCTCCTTTCTTTTCTTTTCTTTTCTATCTCCTTTCTTATCCTCAATTATCTTCTTTTCTTCTCCATTTTTACCCCTAATTATCTTCTTTTATATCTTTTTTACTATATGTATTAGAGCAAATAATATTTATAAAATGTTTCTCTTTGATATACAACTTTGAACTATCTATATCATACTTTTGTGGAAGTACAGTTTTTTAACATAAAATATTCAAGTCTTCATTTTATGATTTTTAAGTGGCAGACTCTTGATATTTTTGATTATTGTGACTTATAAATAAGATATAAGAATATATCTTTTATTAAGAGTCAAAACCGCAGGCTCAACCCGCCAGCAAGGTTCCAACCAAGCAGGTTTGTGACCTGCAATCCAATTATCCGGTCACTCAAAGCCAGACTAGGAAGTCAACTCAAATTACCAAATTCAAAAACATGAACAGATGATGATCCTTTACGGTGAATACCTTATTTTGGCGCTTGACTTGTTATCAGGATCAAGCCATCCCCTTCTTCCATCCAACTGTGTGATCTTAATAATGTTCCTGTTATCCATTGATTCATATGAACTATATAATCACTATCTCACAATAAAGATTATTATCTAGCTTCTAAATATTTTTCCCCATATAACTCTGCTAAAACAGCACAGTTACAACATAAGTATAAAAGTTTATAGTATAGCTTTAATAAGAAAGCAATGTACTTTATATATTTTAATGGTAGACTTCTATAACTTTATCATTTAAATAAGATCACTAATAAACCAAAATACTTAAAATCATGTGCTTGTATCATGGCCAGGTGTAGTATCATACCAAGGCAACATGGGAGGATTCTACCCTTCAGGATATTGCGACACCAAAGCCCAATACAGGAAGGGCAAGGAGCAAGACAAATACAGCATACCTGCTGCAAGTGGACAGTAGGCACCAAGGTGAGGCACTAAAACCTCAGAAAGACTAAGGATGGTCAGAATAACCATCCTATATCTGCTGTGGTCATAAGGGATAACTTCAGCAGAGGATTGAGGGATTGGAGGAGGAGTGGGAGGGATGTAGTTGCTGGTCTGTCCAGGGCTGGGCCCTGGCTGGTAGTCCATGGTAATAGGTTCTACAGTTTTTACTAATGGAAGTGCTGGTGACTGAGCTGGTTGATAAGGGATTTTCCAAGGTGATAAAATAATATGGGGAAGAATGGCAAAGACTACTCTTTGGACCATATACTTTATTAAACGTTGTCTGTGTCTGTCTTGATTGTAGGGAAGTGGGTTTTATACCACTCATATGGTCTTCCTTAGAAGAAAATACTGGCAGCTCCTTAGAGTGCTCTAGTAGCCTAACCTTTGGTCATAGGTACTTTGGGGATGAAGGTGGAATTCTTGAGAACAGGGAAATGGCCCCAATAATCTTAGACTGGGTTGGTGGAGGGTGTCAGGAAACGCCCTGACACATCTTGTATTATAAAAATTCCTTGGGAAAACTCTACTGTTCTCCACAATCCTAATGCTAGTTTGATGACTCTCCTAGCTGATCTAGACAATGAGTTATGGCAATTAAAGTTTAGCCGCCAGCCAAACTTCCTAACCAGTGCAAAACGACAAAATTATGCAACCAAGGCACAAGAATTGATGGAAATCTTAATTCAAGCATAACTCAGCAACCACTGGACGGATTTGGACGTACAAACACGCATTTTGAAGCCAAACACCAGGAGAGTCAATCTGTGCTAATTTTTGACAAAATACGGATGCAAAGCCCAATGTGCGGGATTTTTCAAAGAAACATGAGTCATGCTGTTCAGAAGATGCCCCAAAACCCCAGCCTGATGCCACCAGCAGAGTTCCTAAGACTGTCTAGTAGATTTAGAAAGATTCTAAAGAATCTAATGGAATAGTATATAAAGGTGTTGCTCACAATGATCCCCTTGTGACCATTCTAAGTTAGCCTTGAAATAAAGTTTTGATTTAGTTTGATTTAAATATTAAGTTCAGTCAGATGGAAACCAGTCAAGACCCTCTGGTCCCTGACATTATGATCACCCAATCACTCAGTGATGAAGAGGCCCTCACTTACCTTCTTCTTGGAGCTCTGCCTGTGTAGTCTTCTTCTTTGCTGTCCAACTAGTTGTCTATTTCACATCCAGTGAAAATAAACTCCAACAACCTGCCTACTTAGTCCCTAATCACTTGCCCACTGTCACCCACCAGGCTTCAGAGTCTCATACCCAGAATGATCTGCCAGATAATCTCTGTAGTTTAAAACAGCTGGTCATTTGCCATGTAGGAACTTTGGAAACTAATACCCTCCATACTCATCATTTTGATTACATGTAGAAAATAACTAATTATGCACAATCAGAAATTCTTATGGTGAGCCATACCCTTGATCCCACACTAACTGCTAATTTTAGCTACCCTGGTACCCATAAAAAAGCTGAAGATAAACCCAAGTCAATATACCAGCTAAAATCAGATGCCTTAAAAGAAGTTACAAAAGCTAGAGAGTTAAGAAAAAGCCAAGGACTTCCATGGGACAATAGCTGCTCAATTACACTAACATTTACAAAGATTGAAACTGATATAAACCAGCAACAGGAAGCTAAAAGAATTCTAATCAAAAAGATGAAATCAGATGAAAGCCTGCATAGTACCTCCAGTCAAATAGATCTGTACCTGGAAAAGACCAAACATAATCAGAAACAGATTCCTGTCCATAATGAATTCAAGAAAATCCAGATTCATGAAGGTAAAAATCCCAAAAAGACACAAATACCTCAAGGAAAAGTAGCCAACCCCAGCAAAGAGCTAGATACTGGATCATGTGAAAAGCTTCATAATAGAGATGCCATACAAGAATACCTGAACCCACAAAAGGGAATAGAAGATAAAGAGAAAGAGAAAGAACCCAAAATCAAAGAGAAAGAAAAAGACCTTGGTGATGATTCCATGAGGAAAAAAGAAGCTGTTATCAAGCTAGGTAACCTGGGCCTCTATATGACTAGTATTGTAGGGGCAACTTATATGTTCCTTTTTAAATTATCAGCTTACTATGCCCATAGACTGAATAATTAAGGAACCAGAAATCAAGCCATATCCAAAAAATCAATTAATTATTGTTAGCCTTACCAGATAATATATGCTTTCAAGATTGTCCTGAAAGATATCACAAGGAGACAACAAGTTTAGAAAATCTACAATGGAGAATACATACCAAGTTGCTAAAATCTGGTTCAAAATTTTTCTGCCCTGGTTCTTCACCTTTTGTGCATTTTTGATGTTGGAAAGAATATTTAGGAGGGGGATGGAGATAGTCTACCTAAAGAATTCTACCTCTTTACATGGCTATCTAATTAAAAGTCCAAAATATCAAATGGTATACAAGCTAGTCAGTTGCCCACTCTTCCCCTCACAAGCTGCCAGTGAGTCTTGGAACTCTCACATTTTCCAGCAGAAGTTAAATTCTGAAGTCTACCCTTAAGAAGAACATGAAATATTTTGCTATATCAAAACACAATATACCTGCCCCTTGGAAAAATTTGTTTCTGGATTCCAGATACACAAGAGTTTGTCTAACAGAACATTTTTACGACATCTGCCTACCTGGAAGGGAGAGCCTTGTTTAGAAGAGGATAATGCCAGGGCCTGGCCTGATAATTTTAATATAAGGGTTAGCTGCTTTATTTTTCAAGGAAATACCCTGAATTTACACCTTCAAAATTACGTATTGATCTTGTTACTGGCTTCTCTAGACCCTGACTTATGGACAATAATCAATCCAATTGCCAAAATACGGCAAATCCAAACTGATAAGGATCATAGAACTGGTCAACAAACGCCGCAAATAAATCCAAGCATAAATCTGCAATACCTGAATCAATCAGAATGATCAAATGCTCGTTGGAAAGCCACTGTAGAGGAGAATTCAATCACACTAATTTTAGATCATAGATTGAAGATCTATGTAAAGGCAGAATATCTTTCAATTAGGGTTGCCCTGAAGGTTTTGCCAATCCCAGCCAAAAGAGGTTTGAAGATTAGTCAGCTGAGCACCCAGATTAAGCCAAACATAAATCATCAACAACTGAACCAATTTAAATGTCCAAACACTCAATGGAAAGCTACTAACAAGAGAAATCTAATAGTACAGGTTCTAGTCCATGAATTTAAGGTCCATGCAAAGCTAAGCCTTGTCAATTGGAATATGAGTGAAACTGGTCATGAGGTGCTCTATCTTCCAAACAATTCTTCTACCAAGAAGTATCTACAAGAGTCAAGAACAATCCAGAAAAATCCTGAAGAATCCTGGAAAAGGTATAAAATAACCCTATCTCCCCTGATTCACATTGTGATCATTCTTAGTCTTGTCTAATAATAAAGCTCAAGTTCATATTCAAGTTTGATTTGTTATCAAGATTACCAGAGAAATGGACCCCTGTCAGGACCCCCTGGGTCTTGACATTATGATCACCATACCCCTCAGCAATGATGAAGTCTTTGCCTACCTACTCCTTGGAGCCCTTCTGGTGCTGTTTCTTTTTCTTGTTGTTCAGTTGACCCAGTGGTACACCACCAGTACTACCAACCCTCAACCAACCAACAATTCCTTCCACACTGTACTAGGAAACATGCACTATATTGTGTGCATTATTACCTATCAGTATTACCAAAACCATGGCCTTAAATAATGGTCAGACCTGTATGGAAAGGCCAGCTTTCCTGATGTGAACCATATGTTATCCAGAACTCAAGTAACGCCGGGCCTCTATTATTATCTTATAATGGGGGATCTTGTATGTTTATCTTAATGATATCAGCTTATTATGTTTATCAGTATAATGTCCAGACAATACCATATATATTACAGACTAGACCAGAATGTGAAGCCCATATTGAACCTGGACTGGAACCCTCAAGTATGTTTATGCTTAAGACATCCCCATCTGCCTGTTACTCCAGAAGCCTGCCGAAACCATTGTCCAGTTGTTCTTCTGACGTGACTACCAGACCTTCTTCCTTTGAGCCTTTCCTGTTAAGTGAACTCCAAGTTGCTTCTCAAGTTCCATATCTGAAGATTGACTAGCAAGATGTGTCTAGTACTCTTGTCAAGCAATACTATCCCACATGTATTCCCAACCAACATATATACCTAGGTGCAATGTCAACAGTAAAAAACTCTGAGATAACTCCAACTAAGCAAAAGCAACCTCCAAGCCTGCCTAGTCATCTTGTTACCAAGCCTAAGTCCATATAAAAGCTGAAGAGTGATGCTATAAATAAAGCTATGAAGGCAGCTGAACTCAGAATGAGCCAAGGGTTGTCACTAGATGATAGCTGCTCCATAAACTATTTGTTTTCAGAAATAGAATCACAAGAAAGAGCAAAGCAGAATAGCAAATTTGCCCCTGTAAAATCAGTTGATCCTAGTGCAAATATGAGACCTGATAGCATACCAGATAACAAGAAGAAATATGACTCATACTCATTCATGACCACATCAGTTAGTACCATTCAGCCTCACCCTAATACTCCAGGAATTAGCCACCACAAAGGCTATACAATAATCCAGCCAGCATTTAAAGAGCACAAAAACAATATTAACTTTGATGATGTTGATGATGAGCATACAATTCCACACCAGCCTGACAAGATCTCAGTAGAAACCAAGACCAAGAACAGACCTAGTGATTCTGGTAGTAAATCTAGAACATCATAAAAACACCAGCCTCAAGAGCACAATCCAAGAAAGCAAGCCTTAAGAGACCAGTTAGGTGTATAAAGAGTAAAAAACATCAAGAGTCCTCTGGTGCAATCAAATCCAGACCTAGAGCTTCTAGTAGTGGAGTTAGACCCTCTGGAATATACCAATTCCAAGAATACAAACCCCAGAAAGCCAGCCTTGAGAGACTAGTAGAAAGTGGAAAAGAAACTTATGCATATCAAGAGTTTTCCAAAGCAGTTGAGCCTAAAGCCCCTGATAAATACCAGAAGCCATCCAAATCCAGACCTAGAACTGTTAACCTTCAGCCTGAGCCACTAGAGAATGTCTCCAAAGAAAGTCAATCTAAGGATTTCCAACTTAGTGATTCTAAGCCACTCTCAAAGTTTTTCTCCATACTTTCTCTGTTTTGTTGAGTGGGAAGATCTTTGAAGGGGATGGAGATAGTGTGCATACTGAAAACTATCTCAAAATTTTACCAATTATGCCAAATTTTGATTTCCAAGTCAACCAAGAACATCTAAAAAGAGAATTTCTTAAAAATGGCGCCCATAATTGTACAAAGCCCAACAGAACCTACCAGAAGAGTCCCAAGCTTCAGAAACCCAAGCCTTCCAAAAGTAAAAAATGCTATGTGTTAGAGCCAGGAATACCCAAGTCCTCAGACATAATATCTGCAACACCCTATACTGGAAGTAGCTCTCAAAAACACCCTGCCTCTTGCTTTATAAGAGCTTCTATCCTGATTATAAGCAAGCCCAAAATGTGTCTTTCCATTTTTCTTGATGATGCCAAATGCAACCATGTTGAGCCTGCTGTTGCCTCTTATAAAGAAAAATCCAGCCTCAGTTCTAGATATCAAGAAGCAGATTTGATAGAGTCAACTTGGAGTAAGTTAACTATAGAAAGGGATAATGTCAGGAAACGCCCTGATACATCTTGTGTTACAAAAAAGCATTGGGAAAACTCTACTGTTCTCCACAATCCTAATGGTAGTTTGATGACTCTCCTAGCTGCTCTAGACAATGAGTTATGGCTTCTTAAAGTTTGGCCGCCAGCTGAACTTCCTAACCAGTGAAAAATGACAAAATTATGCAACCAAGGCACAAAAATTGATGCAAATCTTAATTTGAGCATAACTCAGTAACCACTGGACGGATTTGGACTTCCAAACACACATTTTGAAGCCAAACACCAGTAGAGTCAATCTGTGTTAATTTTCGACAAAATACGGATTTAAAGCCCAATTTGCGGGATTTTTCAAAGAAACATGAGTCATGCTGTTCAGAAGATGCCCCAAAACCCCAGCCTGATACCACCAGCAGAGTCCCTAAGACTGTCTAGTAGATTTAGAAAGATTCTAAAGAATCCAATGGAATGGTATATAAAGGTGTTGCTCTTAATTATCCCATTGTGATCATTTTAATAAGCCTTGAAATAAAGTTTTAATTTAGTTCAATTTAAATATTAAGTTCAGTCAGATGGAAACCAGTCAAGACCCTCTGGGCCCTGACAGAGGGAAGTTCTCTGAGCTTTAGCCATTGGATTGATTGATTGACTCATGGCTGGGGGGAGTTCTGGGGTCTAGGTTTGGCTCATCTGGTTTCATCTTGAGATCAGTTGGATTGCTGTGAGCTAATTGGTGACTAATTATCTCTGGCTTAATCATTAGAGGCTGGGAATACTTGGCAGTTTGGACTTGCTTCTGGGAAGATGGATTATTATTTGCTGATGAATACTCCTGACTGATTGGCTTTTCTTCTATTCCTGGCCCAATAAAACAGCTTGAAGCTGCAGGCATTGTGGGATTTTTAATGGCTTGGGAATCTTTTCTGGCAGGATTTAATTGATTGGCAGGGGAAACTGAAACATCTTCCTGCAGATGATGCTTCATGACATCAGTGGGTGAAGTGGTATTAAATTTTAAACTGGAAGGTGGGATGGAGACAGGAGCCTTATTTTCAGGGGAACTGGTTGAAACTGGGACTGATTTACTTGCCAAGTTATCCAATAGACCCAGTTGATACTGGATCTGCTGAAAAACCCAGCAAAAATCATTCATTGTTGGTTGGGAGCCACCCAGTTCATTTATGGTATAGGGGCTGGTGGCTCTGCTACTGTTGGGGGCCGCTAGCCCCCCTGGGCCAGTTTGTGAACTGGCCCTGGTTGTTTCATTGGCTTTTGTAAATAAAAGCAATTAAAACCAATCTCTCTTTTGAGAGATGGTTTACACCTGCCCTGGTGGTTTGTGGGAGGTTTGAGTCCCCCAGCAGGCTTGCAAATCTCTTGCTACTAAGCGTCACTTTTGGTTCAAATTTGAATTGACAAAATGAACTCTATTGCCGTTAAATAAACCTATTTTTTAACACTTGACAATACAACAATGCGCAAGGATACTGGGGGAGGTAAGAAGAAGAGCTGGGGCAAGCACAGGGCAGTAAAAGCGCCGTACGTGAAGCCTGGCTTGCAGGCAGTTGTTCCCAACGCCTGGGACAACAACCAGGCTAGTTGTGACCAGAGCAAGAGCAGGGAGTCCCATTTCAACAATGACATCATTGGCGCTGACGTGGCAATTGGTCCAGTGGGTAAAATGGATGGTCCTGATTGGATGAACAATGTTAACGCAACTGATCTACACACACTGGAAGCCACACTTTCTGATAAGCAGAAGAAAGAAATTCTGGGCCAGCAGAAATTAGTTCAGGATTATTATCTCTTTACAATATTAATAGTACCACTGCACAAGAGTGGGAAGAGAAAAAAATTGCCTGCAAGATGTATTAAGATAGTGAAGTTTAAATTTTTCTCTTGGTCAAGCAAAACAGTGGCTAAAGTACCAATTTTCAGTAGATGCAGCCACCAAATGGCACTGTGCCAGCGTGAATGTTGATGCTGCAACCATTTTCTGCAAGCATCAGGTACCCAGGGATGAGGCAATGGCATGGGTAAATACAGGGTTGCCCCTTGACTCCATTGCATACATTGTTAGATTCTGAGTACCATTTGACCAAGCTGAACCATGGCTGATGAATAAGTATCTGTCTACTGAAATTATCAAATTCATTAAATCAGGTCTGCCTGGAGAACATGCAGCCGCAATCATGAAGCTTGGATTTTCCCCAACTGAAGCCAAAAATTATTTTGTGGTGTTCCCGGATGCTACAGCCTGGGCATGGGCTAAAGCCAACATCACTCTGGAGAATGTTAGAGAATGGGCTAAGTTTGGTTAGACTCCAGTGGACTGTGGATCCTGGGCTAAGACTAACTTTACCCCTCTTGAAGCGCAAGCATGGGCATCCAAAGGATTGGACTGCAGCCAAGCGGCACTATGTCTAATGCTGGTTGGTTGCCTAAGTTGTATCTTGAGTGGGGACCTTTCACTTCTATTCTGTATGACAGAGTGTGCAAGTGAAAAGACTCCGGATACCCAGCCACTGTGATGCGGTACTGGGAAAGTCAGCAAATTTCAATTGATGAAGCCCTCACTTGGGCGCAGTCTAGTGTAGATGCAAGTCTGCATAGCAAGACAGCTCACTTGAACATGGGTAAATTCCCCCTCAAAACCTGGCTGACGTGGAAGACAGCCGTCTTTGGATACATTTGTGCTGCTGAGTGGTTTGTCCATGCATTTAATGCAGAGGCAGCTGTAGCCTGGACTGAAACAGGGTTCAGCCCAGAAGACGCTGACCAACTCCACTCAGACCAGGTCAACCCTGAGATGGCCAGAAAATGGACATCTGAGGGTTTGCAGCAAAGAACATAAAGGATTGGATGCAGGCTTCTGCCTCCCTGGACCTTGCATTTGAATTCTTCTCTACAGGCATGCCGGCTGAGGAAGCGGCAGAATGGATTGACAATGAGGTAGATGCTAAAGTAGCTCTCATTTTCAAGAATGAGATGTGGAGCCCCATTGACCTGCAGACCTAGTGCGTAGCAAGAGGAAGGAGCTTTCAGGAGGTGGCCACTTTTATCCAGGAAGAGTTTTCCCCAGATGAAGCTGCTGACTGGTTAGCCAAAGATATGGACTGGCCCATGGCCAAGGTCTGGACCAACATGGGGGTTGACTTGACTCACGCAGCCAAGTTTCACTGTCAAAACATTGACCCTGACAAGCTGTCCAAATGGGTCAAGGCAAGATACACCACCAATGAAGCAGCCTTCTTGATTTTCCAGAAGGTACCTCTGGCCCATGATAGTCCTCCCAAGCATAAGAGTCAGGCCCATCAGGAAGGGTTCACTTAAAGCACCTTGTGTAACAACAAGGGGCATGGAAGGGCGACATGCCCTTTGAAGAGTATGTTCAGGAGAAACTCAATGGCCCTGCTATGGATTGTATGGCTCCCAAGTCTTTAATAAACAATGCACTTTGCCTCTTGTTACAAGACCTGCCCAAGAATGATCATGAAGGATATATGCAGGCCATCAAGACATTCTTTGAGAGTGAATTCCCAAATTCCCAGCTTCAGTTCCACTACGCTATTAAACAGAACTACTTGAATGTAGGGTTTCCTGATGTCAAGTCAAGATACAAGGCAGAAAAGAAGGGCATTAGCTACAAGGATAGGAACATCCAACTGGAGAGGACCTCCTTCATCAATAAGCGCACCAAGTGGATATCTTTCACAAACGTGTCAGCTGAAAGTGAAGATAGCACATGGGTGCAAGATGCTATCAGGACCAACCTCAGCTGCTATGGGGATATTGTGGCAAGGCAGACTGAATGTGCAGATATATTATCATCTAACTTTGTGCCTACTACAATCCATGCTCTTCTGGATCTGTCCCCACAGTTCAGGAAAAGAAGATTTCTATTCCACGCTTCATCTGTATCCCTGGAAACCCCAAGGTGATTGCAGTTGAAGTGGAAGGGGAGAAGCAAGTGTGCCAATTCTTCTACAGTTTAGGCCACACACTCAGCCACTGTCATCACAGACGGAATGCCTACTACCAATACATCATCTATGAACCTGATGATGGGGTGACAAGAATTAAGAATCAAACCTTTCTTTGCCCAAATCTGGTGGCGTGGATACCCTCTAGTTTTTTTCATCCCCATGAACTACTGGCCATCAGAGCTATGCTATCTCAGAGACACGTTAAATCCCGGGCTGATGTGGCATCCAGGTTTGATAATGAGGTCAAATAACCCTTATGTGATCCCACAGCCACATTGGAGAGTCTGCCCCCCAACAGTTATCCCCTACCTGGAAACCACATGATTAGTGGAAGAAGGAGGCAGAGGCTAAATGGAACCAGAAACCTAAGAAGAGCAAGAACACTAAACCTAACCCTCTTAGTGAACCCAAGCCCACTGTGAACCCTAAACCAACTAGCAAGCCCACCAAGAAAACCCCTTGTGCTTCTCCCATGGATGTAGATGACATGGAACAGGACTTTAGTCCTGCAGAGATGGCTGAAGCTCAGGCCTCAGCTAAAATGGCCCCAGGCCCCTTCCTCGCTAAGAGCAAGCAGAATCTGGAGTCCTCCACCAGGGCTGAGCCAACCCCAAACCTCCCCAACCAACAAAACCCCCCACTGATGCAGCGCCTCATACCTGTGGGTTGGGTGATCAGTTATGAGAGTTGCTACTATCAATGTGAGGGGATTGCAACGTTGAAATTGAGGAGGGAGAAACTACACTATATCAAAACAAATAATAATACTGACCTGGTGATCATAACAGAGATCCAGGCTCAGCGGCTTGTAGTCAAACCAGACTTCTCACTTGATCCGGCAGCACATGAATGGTCAAGAGAGAGTAAAATGAACAGACTCTGGACAGATCACGTAGCAATTGTGGCCCTGAGAGGCAACATTGCCATCAGCTTTGTGGCTATGCACCTAGATGGCAAAGTTCTAGTGGCAAAATTCAGAGATGTTAGAAATGATAAGACACTCACAGTTGTTGGTGTGTACCTGGAACCTGGTGGGACCCAGGGAAGTAGGGAAGGGTGGCAGATCTTGTCATCACTTGACCTTCCTGACTGTACTCTTTACGGCAGAGATTTCAACACATACACCAATAACCAAAGAGATACTTACCCATGTCAACAGCGGCAACATCCCTTGGCGCACCTGATGGAGGGGTTTCTGGAAGTGCAAGGGGTGATTGAGGCTATTGCCAACAAGGACCTGGATCTCACTCAGCTAACAAGGTGGGGTTATGTGGACGGGTTCCCAGTGTCAGGAGCCAGACTGGACCATATCCTAATCTCTGGCAATATTTCAGCGGAATTCAATGGATCCCAGGTTCAGGTAGTCCATATATCAGACCACCATATTGTGTATGTTGATTGGGACTCTATTGTCACCCAATGTGCTATGCAACAGTGGGTTATACGCCCATCCACATTTTGTAACCACAAGTGGAAGGAGATGATTGAGAGAGCCATCCTGGCAATGACCTCCCCCTGGATAGGCCCAATGCAGTCACCCAGTGACACATGGTTGGGCATCAAAAGGGAGATTCAATCATCCACCATCTCCTTTCAGAGGAGGTAGCGGATCAATGAGCTCACAACACTGCATGCTTTGGAGAAAGAATATAAGGAAGTGGCCAAGAAGGACAGTCTGAAGTTCAACACTCTCCATTTCCAGATCAAAAAGCTGCAGATGACCATTGAGAAGCGCCGTTGGATCAATGTAACATACTAATATCAATTTAGCTTTGGAACATCTACAAAGGACAGACTATGTAGTCTTGCTCAACGTCAGAGGGGATCTCCTTTCACTGAGATTGATACAGAGTGTGGTCTGAAATCTAAAGACAAACCTGTGTTTAAGCAGAAGATACAGGAGTTCTACTCCAGTCTGTATGCTCATGCAGATGTGGATGAGGATGCCCTCTCTTCACTAATGACAGAAGCTAGTCCAGAGCTCACACAATGTTCCCCGGCAATGCGTGGACCTCTGACAGCTGACATCACACTGGAGGAGACTCTTGCAGTTATTAAGGAGTCACTAAATGGCAAAATTCCAGGTCCAGACTGCATTCTAGCAGATGTATATAAGCCTATTAGAAATCTGTTAGCACCCTATCTGACTAGACTCTTCAACTATGTCCTTTCCTCAGCCACATAATTTCCTGAGGGGAATGAGGTGTCGATTTGCCTCCTCTTCAAGAATAAGGGTCATAGGAGCAATGTTAAGAACTGGAGACCAATTTTGTTATCCAATGTGGATTACAAACTGCTGACCTGGATTCTATCTAACAGAATCATGAAGATTGCAGATGTAATCCTTCACCCAATGCAGTTTGGCTTTGTCCGTGGCTGTTCTATCTAGGATAATATACACATGGTCCAGAATACCCTCCAGAATAGAGTTAAGTCAAATAAAGATTACCTGCTGTTTCTGGACATGGAGAATGCATATGATTGGATATCATGGTCATATCTCTATGCAAGAATGCGGGCAGTTGGCCTGCCAGAGGAATGGATCTGTTGGATAAAGACACTGTACCTGAACCTTCAGGCGCGCATTATTGTCAATGGTGACCTGACTGAGAACATTAAATTTTCCAGGGATTGAGACAAGGGGATCTCGGTCTCCTATCCTGCTCAATTTTGCAGCAAACTTGTTCTTGGCAGCTGGAAACGCTAGGCTGAGAGGCTTCATTCATCCTAGCCAGAAGGCACTCTGTATGGCTGCCGTTGCAGATGATACTATTGTTGGCCTGACCACAAAGGATGACTCAAAAAAGCTGACAACCCTTCTGGAGCTCTACCAGAGGGCATCTAACGCAAAGGTTAACATTGAGAAGACAATACTGGTGAAGATAGAGTACCATCCTTTGCACCACCACATGGCCTCACATCTATTCCATCCTGTGAAACCTTTAGACACCTGAGAGTGTGGTTTAACTCTACAGATATTGATCTACAGACCAATGAACAGATTCTCCTCAAGGCTATTGCTAATAAGATCAACAGGTGGCGCCATTTCTGGTTCAATGTGATTGGATGGGTTACTGCCCTAAACATCTTTGTGTTCTCCAAGATGTGGTATTTAGCACATATTGTAACCTTATCCAAAGCCTTTGAGAAGAAGGTGTCAGCCATGACCCGCAACTTCTTGCGGGGTACTCCCAATAAATCCCCGTAAAAATGTTGGTGGTCTCTCTCCCCAGGTCAGCAGGAGGACTGGGTCTGATAGATTATGTTTAGCATTGCAGAAGGATGTGGGAAAAAGGACTAAGGGAACTACTAGCTGCCCATACTAATTCACCAGCAGCAGGCAGAGCAGTTAACTGGGCACGGGCATTCCAGATACCCAACCCTTTGACATTTGGACTAAGACCTTTGTTCTTGAAGAGAAAGAGATTCACACCCCCAAAGACACTCTGGAGTATTGGTGCCGCTGCTTGGCAAAAATGCATGTCAATGAATGGGAAATCTCTAAGAATCTAGATCCTGCTGGTCCACAGAGCTGGGACCTCAAGGGCTTGCATCTGGCAGACAGAAAAAGAAAGATCAATTACAATCTGGATATGAAAAGCATTGTCACCTGCCGGAAGACGGTGGTGTTCAAGTGTGGGAAGAAGGTTGTCCAAGACCCAAAGCCCAAGCCAGAATACCCCAAGATGGTTTACAAGTGGGTAAAAGCTGGCAGACTGGTCACAATCACCCCCAAAGAAATGGCTACTCTGATGCAGGTACCAATGGTGATGACAGGTGCACAGACTCTGACTTGGAGACTGTTCAACAAGGCCTTCTAGAGTGATTCAACATTCCCAGTGGATCACCCAATTTGCCAGTATGGGCTTTGCCCATTAAAAGATGCCAATCTGGAGCAAAAATTCTTTGGTTGCATAGTTGTGTTGCAGTTCTGGACAGAAGTTGCCCACATGCTGAACCTCTCTGTCCATTTTCAACCAAAGTTTGACATCTTCTTCATGAGGAGTCTCAAGCAGGAACCCCCAGTAGTTTGAGCAGTTGCTTATCATCTTGCACTGTGGACCATTCACACTACCTGTATAGATGTAATCTTTGACCATGGACCTAACCTGGTGTCACTCATGAAGGAGAAATTCCGCTCCCTAATGGACAATAC
The DNA here is from genome assembly GCA_014839935.2 of Entomophthora muscae. Classification (NCBI taxonomy): domain Eukaryota; kingdom Fungi; phylum Entomophthoromycota; class Entomophthoromycetes; order Entomophthorales; family Entomophthoraceae; genus Entomophthora; species Entomophthora muscae. The sequence goes on from QTSX02003654.1 coordinate 208,640, forward strand.
TATGATCCCCACAGACAAATTTGGCCACACAATTCCTGGGAACAGGAAACTTATGGATACCATTGTGGACTCATCCCATCTCATAGTTGAGGGAGTCATTCAATGGAAAGACAGGCACACAGAGGGCCTGCAGACAGCTACCCCTTCCTCTGATATCCCTCACTTCCCTCCCCCCACGGCTGTGTTTCCTTCTAAACGCCGTCTCTGAACCCTAATAAACCTGTGTTCCCCTCAAAAAAAAAGTCCCCCAGCGGGTTTGCGCAGTTGCCTGCATTTTTGCTATTCAGCAAAGGTTGCAGGTTTGACTCCCAGGCTCAAATTTTTTGTAATTTGTGGCCCTTACAGCTTGTATATTGCAGGAAAAATCCTTTATTTTGCTTATACTGAAGTATTGTTATAGCTTTACATAAGCTGGAAATTAAATTAACCTTTCTTATTAAAAATTATAGTTTATAAAGCAGTTTTTTGTGTAGTTTCATATCTTTTATCCAATTGAATACAGCTACATATAAATTCTAATCTAATTTTGCTTTTAAAGCTAAAATAAACTTTCTTTTAAAAACAGCTAATTTTAGGATATTTTATTATCTAGTTTATATTTTTTATTGCAGAAATGAATTCCTTGGGATCTCTTTAGTCTTTAAGCAATCTTAAAATATATAGTTTTATATTATAAACTGTGTTTTTTTCTGCTTCAAAGTTAACCTCCAGAAAATTGATTTTGCACTTTGATCTTTGATATTTTCAATTTTTGCACCCTGCATAGTGTTTTAATTTTTGCACTTTTTAGGAGACCCATTTTCAATTTTTGCACTTTTGACTTTAGGAACTTCAACCTAAGGAATTTGCCCTAATAAACAAGATAAAAGGGAAAATCAAGAAGAGAATGATACTTTATTTGATATGAATATAAGGTAATTTATAGTATTGGCAAGTGCCTAAAGTCAAAGTGTGGAGATCAAAATCTCCAAATCATTGGATTTTTTTGTCTCCACACTTTTTTTCAATAAAAATTTTCCCCAAAAAAATTTAATAGTTTTCTTAAATTTGACTTTTTTTAAAATGTTTTTACTAGTAGCTAAAATAAAAAAACCAAGTTTGAAGTGCCCAAATTGATGCAATTTAAAACACACCTTAAATTATTTTGGCTTTTAAAATAGATATTATTCATCCTTTTGAATATAGGGGACAAAATTTTCATGCTGAAATTGAAGTCCGGAAGTCTCTTCAATTTAATATTTGAGGCCCCAAAATTAAAAAATTAAAATATCACTTAATATTGATTCTATCACTATGTAAATGATCAGAAAAGCTTCAAAAACATATCATACTCAACCAAATAAGCTAAACCCTATCATACAGGTTCACAATCACATGTATAACATTTGATTATAATTTCAGTGATTTTATTATGTAAAAGATAGAGTGCTGAATGAAAAAATCTTATATGATCACTTAGTAATTTACTGGGTGTAGTAATAGAGTGTTCAAATCAAAAATGCTTCAAATTGAAATTCAAAACACACTGATTTAGTGTTCACTGATATATTTTAAATTATTATTGGAATTTAATTTTTATTAACTAAGCTCCAATAGGTGCTTATAATCAAAAGTGCATTTTAACAGCAGGACACGCCATTTTGAAAATGCCATCTCAAAATATACCATCTTGAATTTCTGCCATCTCAATTTATTAGTAAAAACACCTTTTTGATTTACAGCATTTTGACTAAAAAAACCAATTTTAAAATTTTAGATTTTTTTAACTCCAAAAATCACCCAAAAAATTCCCAAAAATAAAAATTCAAAAAACATTTTTAGGCTTAAAAAAGCCTCAGAATTCCAAATATGCAATAAAAATGGGGTCAATTAGTAGCAACATAGTTGCGTAAAGCCCAAAAGTTAAAATAATCCCAAAAACAACTCTTTTCATCTAATTTAACTATAAAATATACTTTAAAATAAGCATAGAATTGTACCAAATACTAAATAAAACTATAATAATGATAAAAGTCAAGGAAATAAGAGAGCAAATAAAGTAGTGTTTATTGAAAATAGGCTCAAACATTGGTAGAAAGAGCAACTGAGATAGCTTGGAGATGCTCAAGCTTGCTATCCTTGGGATAGTAGGCAAGGACCACCTTGCTGATCTCAGTGTACTTTTTCACCGCTTTGGTCTTCATGCCAGTCTTGAAGAGGCGGGCAGAGATGGCTTGTTGGGTATTGAGATGGACCATAATCTTATTGAATTTGGGCTTATGAACCCTACCCCTTGTGGCAAACTGGCTATGCCACCCCTCAAGGGAAGAGGTGGTCTTGATCAACCTGTCTTTGACCTGCTTGAAACAGTTCCAGGTGATTGAGTCACCACCTTTTCTAATGTGGTGTGCTCCTTGGAAGATGTCAACCCATTGAGTTTCACAATACTCAATAAAAGGTGCAAAGGCTGCCTGGTTGGCAAGGATATAAGGATGGTGGATTGGGTGTTGTAAAAGGCATTTTTCTCCTCCTTTCTCACAAAGGGCAAGGGCATCAAAGCAATTAAAAATGTCCTTGGCTTCTTTATTGCCTTCAGAGTTGACCAGCTCATGAAGATCAGAGCGCTTTTGGAGGCAGCGGCAGAGTGCCTGCTGGAAGTGGAAGTAGCATCCCTGAGGGGAGCTCTTGAAGACTCTTATGAAGGCATTTTTCTGAGCCTGTTCAAACTTCACTACCAGATATTCATGTTAGTGAAGGCTTTCAGGCTTTTTCTTGGTTGGGGTGGGAGCATCTTCTTCTTGGGAGATGGATTTTTTCTTACACCCTCTAGTCTCCTTGGGCTCCTCTTCAATTGTTGGGAGGATTTCATCCAGTTTGGCCTTTAAAATTGTGAGTGCCCAGACATAGGTTTCCTGATTCTTATTTGTGAGGAAAAAGAAGACCAGGGGAAGAACCAGATTTCCAACCTGCCCATGGATATTCAAAACCTGGCTAAAGAGCTTTGGGCAGGCGGAGAAAGTGCCATCTGCAAGCCAGGTCTTGCACTTGAGGAGGTTGTGCAGATCTTGGCTTGTTGTAAAGCAGATGATACGCTCTAGAGAATGTTTACCATCATCATAGAGGAGGAATCTCTCTTCATGGCAAGATGTTTTTTGCTCCTCAGTAATGATCAATTGGTCAATGGAGCTTGCACTGACACCTTCAGTGCTCAGAGCATACCTTTGATCAGTAAAATATCTCTGTAGTTTTGAGGCGCCATCAACAGTTGCTAGTTGTGTATCATTTAAATTAAGGAGTGCATTGTTGACAACCTCAGTTGCAGTTTGATCCTTTGTGGTTAGGATCACCTGGCAAAGAAACCAGCAGATAAGTTGATATAGAGGGTCAAAAGGCTCAGCACAGTTGTGGTTAACAGTAAGGGCCTTAAATCTGGTGAACCCATAAATTGTGAGCCTTGCTGAGCAGTCAATGTTATCACATTTGAAGTTATGCTGGCAGATGGTCTTCTTCTTGTCATTACATCTGAAGCTGTAGCCCTTGTAGACAAAACCGGCACCAAGTTCTTTGTCATAATTGGATAGCTGATAGGGTATGTTGTTGACACAGCAAAAGTGCCATTTTAGTTGCATATATTGTGGATGGGGTTAAGATCCCAGAGCTCAAGTGGCTCATCTGCAGGAGCACCAGGCTCAGGCTCCTGCTCCTCTTCATCCTCAGGCTCTGAAGTGGGGTCAGAATGGCGATTGAAGTTAAACAACTTCTCTTGAGGATCAGAGGGGGAGTAAACAAATGGAGAATGGGGAGGGGTAGGACTGTTTCCCTCTTGTTCAGGTGACGGAGTTGGGGTCTTGGGGGGAGCTTTGGCCTTAGAAGGCTGCTTCTTTGGGGTTGTCTTGGCCTTTTAGGCTTTGGGCAGAGTGATTTTGGACTTTGAGGCCTTGGAGGCCCTGGGCAAAGCTTTGTTGATGGACTTAGGAAGCATTTTAAAAGTGAATTAGTATCAAAATATGAGCAATTTAGGGGTTGTTTTTAAAGATAAAAATGAGAATGTTTATATATAAAAGTAGTCAATATTTTTACATAGAATTGGAGAGGAGATTATAAAGTATATACTATCAAAATTTTAATGTTTTTTATTTTGTAAAAATAATTTTTTTATTGGTAACACAAGTAGGCAAAACTTTGAGTTTTGACTGAAAACTTGCTCTTGAGATGGTGTTTTTGAAGTGACGTAATCAAGGTGCTGTAGCTCAAAAACATAGTGTTTTTGACCATTTTTTATATTAAATTAACAAATCTACAGTGGAGCTACCTCAACCGGGCCAAAGAGTAAAACTTGAATTTCTCAAAAACTAGCTTATACAACTGGGGTTAAAAAGTACCCAGTTGTTTAGAGAAGATTGAAAAAATATATTTACAAAGTTTCATATGTTTTCTTACATTTTTATTATAATGATAATTGACGTGAATATGTATTTTTGAAAAGTGGAAAGCAAGAATTGTGGTGGGGGAATTGATATAGCGTAGCCTGGCGTCATAGGTAATTTCCCCTTATTTTCCCCTATCCATTGTGCAAATTTGAATTAATTGGGTGATACAAAACCCAGTGGAATTTGAAGTGACATAAATTGAAATGGTGTAATCACCCTCTTCCATATCTAAATCACTAGTAAAATTTTTATCAAGAAAACCCTTATCAATGTATCCATGTATAATAAAGTTATAAATTATATAACAAAACTGGTTTTTTACCCAGCAATGACAATCACTAGAAGGACTATCATAGTGGCGTCTATTTAGGTTATTCATATTATAAGTGTCTTAGATTAATACTATAGGAACATCTTCTGGCATTATACCACAGGCTTTTTTTTAGTTTGGGTATAAGCTTATTTTAGTTTGAGATAAATGGGGTAATTTGAAATGACATAAAGTCAAGATGGGCTAAAAACGCCCCACACTAAGTGATTTCATATTAAATAAAGTTAGCAAAATAAGATTTAATTAATCTGACTCAAAGTGACAGAATTGAGATGGCGTAAATTTGAGATGCCACATTATAGAGGTATATGTAAATTTTAACTATTTTATTGTTTACTTTATTTTTTTGTGATTAATAATCACTAACGCAAAAAACGCCATCTTGAATTAAATTTGAGATGGCGTTTTTTGAGATACTGTTTTAAAAAGGCGTGTTGTACCATTTTAACTAAACCAACAATCTAATTTGAAAAACCATAAATATTTAACCAGTTTAAGTTTAAAGCTTAAAATTAGCATTTTAAAGATTAAAGACTTTCTTTAGAACATAGTAGAGTTCCAGGCATTTTGGGTTAGTTTATAATAGATTTTTAAAAGGTTTAGTAAAAACTGCTAATTTTGGAAGTTTTTAGAAAAATATTAAATTAATTTAATGTATTACTATGTTTCCTTATGTTTTTAGGGAGTGTAAAAATTGAAGTGCCAAAATTGAAACTCCCTAATTGTCTGATCAAAAACCCCCTTTTTGCTCCTTTTGAAAGCATGATAAAGTTTACTATCTCAATTAAAATATTTATTAAAACTAACAAACTATAGTAAAAAACATTCTTGCTTTCAGATTCTGCTTAAAAACAATATTTTTATTGATAATTTATATTCTTTTTTACTAACCAAAAAATACTAACTTTGAGCCATCTAGATGCCCCCTAAGTCAACTCCCATCAACCCAAAGAAGGTTGCCCCTTCCAGATCCAAGAAGCCTGGCCCCAAGACCAGCAAGAAAATCCTTGAGCCCTCCCCCTCTCCAGAAGATGAGCCTTCTGAAGAGAAACCTACCCCCAGCCCCTCCAAGAGCCCAACTGGGCACAAGTTTGTCCACAGTCAGGAAGATGAAGAAGAGATGTCCCCTCAAATCTCAGAAGAAGAACATGAATACCTGTACAACTATGGAGATGTTACACCAACTGAGGATGGTCTTGAGACCTGGTTTGGGGAAACCCATCACCAGTTGATTGCCCCAATCTTGATTGTCATTGAGTACTTCCTGATTGTAAGAGATCCTGATTGCCTTTCCAATGAGGAAGTCATTCCAGATGCTCAAGACAACAACTAGCTTTTGTATTGACCAACAATACTGACTAGCTTCCAGATTTCCCAAAGACACTGACTTGGTTCTGGATTGAAAGTCACACTGCATAGGCGTTAAATCTATCAACCAATTAGTTAACCAACTGCGGTTATCAATTGACTTCCCTAACCTTGAGCCTTTAGCAACCCCCTTGTGTTGCTGGGGTTGTTCTCACCTTCCCCTGATTGGTGTGTTGATCCCCAGCTGTTCAACATTTTTTCCCCCTTCTTCTATCCCATGCAATGATCAACTTGCCTTGATTTATCAAGTAAGTTGTAGTATATAAACCCCTCTTTTTTCTCAATAAAGATATATGTTTACACCCCATTATATTAGCTACACCATTGAATATTCTTTGAGTGTATAATTTGAAGATCACAAAGGCTAGTCTCTTCTTACCAACTACATTGCCAATTAGCTTGACTAGAAGTCACTACTTGAGGATTTGCTTTAGAGTAGTTGCTGTGGCCACTACTCCAAACCCTTTGTTGTTCTCCTGGTCTGATCACCTTTTTACTAACAAATACCTGTCTGGTCTCAACTGGTACAGTACTCAGTTAATTAACCAACACCTAGATCTGTCCCCATCTCACTGTCTATTCCCTAGTCCGTCAAATAACCAACTATCATCACCTACAGTAGCAAGAGCATCACACCTGGGATATCCTTAAAGTAAAAAATATTTGCAACTATGAAGAGGAGTTTTAACTACCAGATGTCCTTCCCATCTCCTTCCCAATAATGTCCTCTAAGGACAATGCTGGGTTCTACAATGATGGTTTTATGTTTAAGTGTAATGATGAGCAGAAGCACTTGGTGCTTCATCATTACAAGTGTGGGGGGCCTGCCTGCCTGACTACAACTGGGTTAACCCAGTTTAAGAAGCTGAATAATCATCATACCTGCCTGGAACCAACTGGGGTCTATCAGCGCCTAATAAAGTGATAACTGCGCCAGAGGCAGCCTTTCAACAGGGGCCTTACCTCCCAAGAGATAGTCACTAGGGCTATTCACAACTTGACCAGTTTTCAAAAGATAGCTGTTGGTACTTTTGGATCTCTTCAAAAGTATGTAAGTAATAATTTCTGGAAGTCTGACAATGTGGGCAGAAGTGCCACCTCCCTCCTGGAACTGGATATACCCAACGAGCTCAGAGTAACCTCCAATTATGAAAATTTTCTCCTTCATTATGATGGGCCAGATGAGCATAAAAGAATCATCTGCTATGCCATCCAGGAAAACCTTAAAAGACTGATGGCTGCCAATATCTGGTTGGCTGATAAGACTTTCTCATCATGCCCTAAGATTTTTTCCCAGCTTTGGTGCATCCATGGGAAGTAAGTGATAAGGTTTTACTAATGGTTTACTTTCTAATGTCAGGACAAAATGAGGATGACTATACTCATGCCTTAGAGATTCTAAAGGGGAAGTTGGATCTTCTTCCCCCTACTGATGCCCCCACTTCTATCCCCAAGAGGAAGAAGTCTAAAACCCCAAGCCAACCTGATGATGAAGAAGCATCATAGCCTTAACATACCCATCTCCTTGTTGAATTTGAGCCCGCTCAAGCCAACACCTTCAAAAAGGTATTTAAGAGAAAGCCTCATGTTTGCTTCTTTCACTTCCGACAATGCCTCAGAAGAAAGCTGCAGAGCTTTACTGAGCTCAACAGACTGATTACCAGATCAACCTCCTAGGAGCCCAAGGTGGCCTTCAACAACTTTTCAGTCATTGTCTTAGTGAGAAAAGAGGACTCCAGCAAGATCTATGAGGCCTTTAAGAATACCAAGTATACATAGGACAATGCAGCTGTCTTTGCTCCATTTGTTGATTACTTGGAACGTCAATGGATTGGAAACTTGAGACCAGATGCCATGGAAGAAAGGAAAACAAGATTGAATAAAACCAGTTCAGGCTTGTTAAAAATAAGACCATGAAGACTAATTTCTCCCTGGAAAGCTGGCACAACAAGTTTGCCAACTGTGTTGGGGTGAAGAAACCCAAGTTCAATGTCCTGATTAACAAGCTCAAAGTTGAACAAACAACCAATGAAACTCTTTACCAGGAGTTCTTAGATGGACGCCAAAGTGTTTCCCAGAGCAGCAAGGATCTCAACAGTTTTAGATAGTCACAAAAAACTCCCTTCTTCCCTACAACTCTTCCAACTGTCTAACTCATCTTGAGAATATTGCAAAAGTTTCTCTAATATTCCAAATTAAATCTTGCATTGCTTTTACTTTCTTTTAATTTTATGATGTGACAATAGAAAATTTTACCATAAAAATACATTTCAAAGTAGTTTTTTGTGTAGTTTTACATTTTAATTTTTTAATTAAATACAGTTACATATAAAATTTAGTCTAATTTTGATTTTAAAAGTAAAAAAGAGTTTCTTTAAAGAACAGATAGTTTAATAATCTTTTTATATCCAGCATATACTTTTTATTGCAGAAATGATTTTATTGGGGTCTCTTTAGTCTAGAAAAGATTTTAAAGTACACTTTTTATTAAGAACTTTTTTTATTCTGCTTCAGAGTTAACTTCTGGAAAATCAATTTTTGCACTTCAATCTTGATATTTTTGATTTCTGCACCCTACATAGTGTTTTGATTTCTGCACTTTTGGGGGTCTCATTTTTAATTTCTGCACTTTTGACCTTAGGAACTTTGACCTTAGGAACTTGCCCATAGTATTATGGGAAGCCACATGCTGTACATGTACGTCATGGAGGTCATGGGGCTTATCTGAGTAATGTTTCTCTTAGGTCACAAGGCTTATTCAAGTTGTGTTCCTTTTAGGATCTGGATTGTTTGATCTATGTAATAGATGGGCAAATGATAGAAGTGCCACCAAGTTAATGATTAATTGGTGAGTCATGCAGTGACTCATTTGGTGAACTACTCAGGGTGTTAATTCCCCAAGAGGGATTAATCAAAGATGTTGTGATATCAATAAAAATACACTTTTATCAAACTGTTAAAAAGTACTAAACAATGCTTACAAAGTTCTATTTAGACAGTAAAAAATATATCTTCATCAAAAACTAATAAAAAACTTGTTTCTAATATTTACAGAATTTGTTTTTTTAAAGCATGAAGTTAATATAAATTACAGTTACTCTGTTCAAAATAACTTAAATAATGATACAACTCTACTTCACCAGTCAGTTATTACTTTAGGTTCACATAATTTGAATAAAAATATCACATTTTTGTTATGTGATATCTTATATTTGATGATGTGCTGTCATATACTAAATCAATTATATCATAGACACAATCACAATATGATATTCAAGCTATCTTTAATACTTTACATGCTGATACTAATTTTTCTTTTAACAAATAATAATCTTAATCTTCCTTCTTCTAGTGTTAAAAATGTTAAAAAATACCAATGTTTTTTATGTTTCTTTCTTTATTGAAAATACTACTATTATCACATCTAATAATATTGTTTACTTTTAGAATAATAAATTAAAGAGTTCACATCAGTTATGTTAAATAAAGATTCTTACATGTGAGACTCCTGAAAAAGCTTTGATTTGCAGACAGAACAATGCTAAGCAATTTCGAGTTTTTCAATGAGAATTTCAGATAAAATATTAGGCTTGTTTAGCAGCTGCTTCTGAAAATCATAAAACAATGCATCCAAATGATTCTTTTCTCAAATCCAGGCCTGTTTAGCAGATAATTCTGAGCATTATAAAACAATGTGTTAAAATTAGTCTTTTTCTCAAACTGTAAAGTTACTGCCATATTTTTTATTTGGCCTAACTTACTCAAAATTAATTTTGATGAATTTGGATTGGATTACTCCCCCAAAATCCAAATCCAAACTTCCAAACTTTGATTCCAAATCCAAACTCCCTTTTTCTTTGATTCAGTGGTTAAATAGATGTAATTTACCCTCTATTCACCAATAAAAATTAAATATCTTGATTCTTAGTTTTTTTCTTGATCTCTTGTCTCTTTTTCAGATAGAAGCCTACACCCCTTCAATAAAAGAAGGCCCTCTACCCTTACACAAATTCAAGCCCATTTAGCAGCCAATTCTGAGCATCATAGAACACTGCATTAAAACAAGTCTCCTTCTCAATCTCAGGCCTGTTTAGCAGCTGCTTCTGAATATCATAGAACAATGTGTTACAATGAGTCTCTTTCTAAAACCTTGGCCTGCTTAGAAGGTGATTCTGACCATCACACAGTAATGCTTTAAAATGAGTGATCCTCTCAAACTCAGGCCTGCTTAGAAGCTGATTATGAATATCATAGAACAAAGTGTCAAAATAGGTCTCCTGCTTAAACCTAGGCCCATTAGCAGCTGATTCTGTCATCATAAAACACTGTGCTAAAATGAGTCTCCTTCTCAAAATCAGAATCAAAGAGATATAGATTCTTATAATCATTTTACTGCACAACTTGCATTAAATCAGATAAGCAATGAATTAACATCTGATTTAACTACTGATTTTTGCCTAATTTCACAAGTTATACATTATTCTTTTCTTTCCACTTTTCTTACCTTGATAAATGGTTAGGCTCATTATCTATTGAATCAGATACACTTTTTCAAAGTTTTGGATTATCTAATATAATATATAATTATTGTAAATCTAGAAACTTTCTTGAAAAAAGCCTAATACAAGAAAAGCTTCAAACTTTTGCCTCAGGTGTCTCATAAAGCTTTCAAGACCTACTGACCTTGAAAAAAATACTCTTATTTATCCTGATTTTTTATATCTCTTCTATCTGATGTTTATAATCTTAATTATAAAAACTTCTGTGAACATATAAGATAATATAATAGTGCTACATCTTTTGCATCTATGAGTGCTTAGATTGTAGAGTTACCTGGTAGAGGGCCTTATGTTTTTAAAATACATGGTCAAGTATATCATAAGACTTCAAACACAATACCATTAACTGGACAGTCTAGACAATTTTCACAATGATAGTGATAGATAGTACTCAAGCTACTGAAACTTGTAGTGCAAATCCTGCTAATAGTAGATGTTTATCATTTATTTTTGATTTTCTTGATTGTCAGTTTTGACTACATAACTTAATTGTACAAAGCTATTATATGATGCACAAAATAGAAGAGAAGGCATTAAATGAAGCATATTTATCTAATTTATAAATTCCAATAATAATTATGTATTTTTACTGTAATTGTCAATCTGACCAGTGTAGGTTTAATGCACCAACTTCTACTGAAGTTGTAATGGTCTTTGTAAATCCTGATTGTGAGTCTCTTTTTGATTGTGATATCATAATTTACCCTAAAAATCTTATAAATCCATCACAACAATTTACACATATTAATATTTTAAGTACTGTAAATTCAGAACCTAAAACTAAAAATTTTGGGGTTGTCAATTTCTTGGTCCAAATTTCAAATCACTTTTGTGGGATAGCCTTTTTTAATTATGTCAAGGAGCTGGATGTATGGGTATTCTGGCTACCACTGACACAATTAACATTCAGTTATTGGCTGGTTTGATGCCAATTTAATATACTGTTTTACATACCAAGAAAGGCAACAGCCAATATCACATGACTTGATCAAGTATCCAGTGACTCAAACTCATTCCGCACATGACCATCCTTATCTTTGATCCAACTTAAATCCCCACCACAGCATAAGTTATATAAGTCTAAAGTATTATTTAATAAGATATACTTATTTTCTTCTTAAATTCCATATTTAAAGCTTCCTCACAAGTTGCTCCTCATTACTGATAGCAGTTACAGTTTTTCAACCACATTCATGAAAGAAAGAATGACTGAACAGAATCTGCCTACCTTCACTCACTTACTCAACCAGGCCACATCCCAGGATACCTGAAAGACGTACTTCCGCACCCACAATATTGATAAAGATATACCTAGTAAATGCACCATATTTGAAGAACTGGTCATGCCCAAAGTATGCACCAAGATAATTCAATATAGTTGCTCTTTTCAACCACAAACAAACACACAACTGCCTAACACAGGCAAAGTCACCAACACCAAGTACATTGACACCTACAATTTCTTTGATAAAACCAAAGAAAACATCATCAACTGGCTATACCACTCAGCTTCTAAACTCCATGCCAGCCGCATCCCCCACAAAAAATGGGTCCAGGAATCCAGCAAACGCTTGTACAAGGCCGCAGCTAACTGGTTTGCCACTTGGGTTGGCTCACAAACTGACAAACAGATTGATAACTGGGAGGAGTTCAAAGCCAATATTTACTAAAATTTCTGCGTCACCAAATCCCTTCAAGACATTGCAATACAGCTCAGCAATCTTCCTCAGAAGACTACTATCACAGCTTACACCAATGAATTTGAGAAAATACACCGCAAAATTCAAACCCTGGCACAAGCTGACAACGTGTACACTATAAAATTATTCATCAACAAAATGAAACCCTCAGTTGCTGCCCTCATCTGCACTGAGGCCAACACCTCCATATCTGCGCTTATTGCAGAAGCCAAGCACGCAGAAAAATGCGCAAACATGAAATATGCTGCACGCAACAGCAACTGCTTCTCAAACAGCAAAGGCAGAGACAATTCTAATAACAACAAGCGCCAAAAGACCAATCATAGCATTAGCAACTCCAGTTTTATCAATGGCAATTGCAGCCAAAGCACAAACCGCTCCCGTTCCAAGAAAGAGAACACCATCAAAGTAAACAATGCTGAAACAGCAGACCACTATGAATCTGACCCCACATTCTCTGACCTCAAAGGTCTTGAAACAGAGTAACAGGGAAAAGAGGGGGGAACAGGCTTAAGTGCCCCTGTCTCCCCCCCCCAAACTGACAATAAATTGTACCAAGGCACAAAATTTGCTGCTTGCATCCCACATGTCCTGCAATCCTCTATTTTTATAGCGTAAAAATTAAAGATTGCTTGCAAATTCTTGTCTACCCATGCACTTATAAGTCTCATAAACATAAAATTTTATTTGACTCTGGTGCAAAACACACCACGGTTAGAAAACCATTTGTAACCAAGTACAAAATACCAGTTGTCAAATCCAACTTCAAATATGCCAGAATGGCAGACAAATCAAAGGTTCTACTTGAAGATGGAACAACTTCCTTCAGAATTGACCTCCAAGGCATTCAAAAGTCCATCAAAGGACTTTTCATGAACAACATAAACTAAAACATTGTAGCAGGCATGGACTGGTTCACCTGAGTGAACCCCAGCATATTTTGGAAAACAAAAACCATGACCATCAAACGCAACAGAGTCAATTTCAACATTCTCAAAGAACCTAACAATCTCATCCTAAGAGACACAGTATTTGTTCAAGTCATAAATCAAGACAACTCAGAATGTCTAACCAAAGACAGTACCCTTCACATAATAAGGTACACTAAATTTAATAACATACAAACAACCAAAATCCAATGCCTAGAACTTACAGCACTCCTAAACAAATATGCTCATGTATTTAAGGAGTAAATCACAGAGTTACCCCCAGAACAGGAGATTAAACACAGCATTGACCTATACAAGGCCATGCCCAAACCTGCACTTTTATACAGACTCTCTCCCATGGAGACTCAATCCCTCAAAACCCATATTGAGGGCAACCTATTCAAAGGATTCATTTGCCTGTCTGAATCCCTGTGGGGGCAGCAGTTTTCTTTGTAAAGAAAAAGGAAGGATCCCTTTGCCTAGTAACTGACTACAAAGCTCTCAATGCAAGAACAGTAAAGAATAAAAACTCTCTTTCACTCATAGAAGATCTATTTGCAAGGCTCTCTGTAGCCAAAATCTACTCCAAAATTGACCTCACATCAGGCTATAACCAAGTTGAAGTAAACAAAAAAGATATACCAAAAACCGTGTTTTGTTTGCAATTCAGATTTTTTAAATGTAGGATAATGAACTTTGGGATGATAAAGCTCCTGCAATGTTTGTCACTATGATGAACCAAGCACTAAATGATCTCTCAAATACATTATGCTACCTTTAAGATATCATTATGTTCTCAAAAACCAAAGAGGAACACCTTACACATGTCTGCAAGACACTTGATTGACTTGCAAAGCACAAACTCTATGCAAAGCCTAGCAAGTACCAATTTATGGAAAAGAAACTCTTGTTCTTGGGCCACATTGTCTCTGACAGTAGCATCAAGGCAGATCCAGACAAAATAAAAGCCATAAATAACATGCCACACCCACCTTTGTTAAACAAGTTAGATGCTTTCTCAAAATGGTAACTTACCTAAGGAAATACATCAAAGACTTGGGAAAACTAACCACAGCAATCAATGATCTAACCAAGGGTAATGCCAAAAAGAAATTCATCTGGACACCAGACTGAAATAAGAGTTTCCAACTATTAAAACAAGCTCCAATCAAAGTGCCAATCCTGCAATACCCTAATAACAACAAGTGCTACAATATCAAGTTGGATGCCAGCGACACTGCCATTGGCGCAGTCCTACACATCCATCAGCCAGGGCAGAAAGACTTACTGCCAGTATGCTAAAAAAAGTAGAAAACTAACCAACACTGATCAGAGATACCCAATACATGATAAGGTTTTGCTAGCAATATATCACACATGCAAGAAATGAAGATGTTACCTAGAAGGACATTTAAACGTCTGAGTACTAACTGATCATAAATCCTTAATATATTTCAAAACTCAGAACGCACTTGCATAGCAACAAGCCAAATGGATGTCCTTGCAGATCAGCTTAACCTGGACATCCAGTAAAAAAGGGGGCAGAGCTGGTCAAAGCTGATGCTCTCTCTAGGCTATGTCAGCCAAGAGAGGATCATCCTGACTACCTGGACCCTGACTGGCCCAATATATATAACACTGAGTACAAGAAAAAAGGGAAAGACCCTTCAACACACCAGCTAACTAATGACACACCAGTAAGAAATGAGAAGAACTTCCATGTGTCAAATAGTAAAGTATACCATATCATCAAGGACAAACACATCCCCTACATTTCCCTTGCACAAAGGGTTGATACCATCCTCAGGCAACACTGCCTACTAGGACATACAAAGGCTAACAACCTATACCCCACTCTGAAAGAGATAGTATGATGGCCCAATCTTAAACAAGACATAGTTGACATCCTGAAAAAGTGCATAGTGTGCAAGAAATATGCCAGCACCAAAGCTTCACAGCATACCTTTAACCTGTTACTGGACCTGGAACCATTCAAGATTTTGGGGCTGGACGTAGTGGGATCATTTCCAGAAGCTAAAGCAAAACAACACTTCTTAATTGTAGCTATCAAATTTTCTACACGCTGGCCTATCTTCTGGGCAACAAAGGACTACAAAGCAGAAACAATAAATTGCTTCATCAACAAGGCAATAATAGCCAACTACAAAACTCCTGACTACATCATAACAGATGGAGCCACAGAGCTATCAGGTTGCGTAGTAAACAAAAATTTAAAATCCAAAAAAATCAAACACTCTAGAACTCACTCTACAGGCCACAGGCCAATGGCAGAGTTGAACACCTAAACGGTAGCCTCATCAGAACCCTCAAGAAAATAATGGATGGCAAAACCAATGACACATGACCACTATATGTGAAACATGCATTATTAGTATTGTGAGTACTCACCAACCAAGGGACAGGATACTCACCGTTTGAACTAACATACGGATAAAAACCAGAAATAGTCACCCGCAATAATCAACTATATGTGAGGATCTCCCTGGGAAAACCTCACACAGTAGAGCAAGCACCAGTTCTACAACACATACACCTCAAAGCTAAAATAGCAGAAACTAAAAGGCTCAAAGCACAAAAGATAACCTCTACAGAGGAACCACTTCTAATCAACTCCCTTGTCTGGTTACTAGCGGGGAACAGGAAGAAGTTCAATTAAGTACACAGAGGATCAGGAAGAGTCATCAGATACCAATCAGACAGAAACACCTATCTAGTTAAGTTTCAAGGCTCCAAAGATCCCATCATCAAGAAATCCCACAGATCCTACCTTTGCCTCATCAAAGGAGGACACTCAATGCAGCTAGTACCCACTAGCAAACAGCTCCAGGAACATCAGGCAGCAGCCATCAAGACAAAGCTCCTCCTGATGTACCAGAGTAACCCCTTAAGGGGGTGTCAAGGGGCTGGGTCTACGGGTATTCTGACTACCGCCAACACACTTAACATCCAGTTGTTTCCTGGTTTGATGCCAATTCAATATACCATTATACATACCAAGAAAGGCAACAAACCAATATCACATGGCTTGTCCAGGTATCCAGAGGCTTGAACCCATCCCGCACATGACCAACCCCTAGGTTCAATCAAACTAAACCTCTGCCACAGACAAGTCTATATAAGTCTAAAGTATTATCCAATAAAATATACTTCTCTTCTTCTTAAATTCCATATTCAAAGCTTCCCCACAAGTTGCTCCCAATCAATTAAATTGATTTTTTGTGTATTTATTTGAATTTTTAAAAATGAAAGAACTCATAGACACTTTGAAAAGTTCAAGTTGAACTGCATATTTCCAATGGATGAAATGAATTAACTGGAATCAGATTTGAAGCGTTCAAATCCATCAACCATTTTCATTAAGTTTACTATGTTTTTTGGAATTGAGGGATTGTCAAATCCAAGAACCAAATTTCAAATCACTTTTGAATGCCACTAGTAAACTCAGATATTAATTGCAGGAATTGGAACCCAAGTTTAATGTAAAGTAAGCACACTAGGAAACACTAACCCAAATCAAGAAGCTCTACTATGACTAAAATCAAATGAAAAATTCAATCTTGATAACCATCTTTAGACATAAAAAGTGATTAAACTCTAAAATTATCCAAGCCAGGAAAGTATACAATATTATACACTTCAGATCACAGATATGGAAATTCTGTTAATATTCAAGGCTAACTCAAGAGAAAATAACTACTCACAACTAAACCAAAAATCCAAATAAATACATATATAATCTAAAATATATTTTTTACTTTATTTTTAAGGACCAACAATAGCATTCTTAACCAGCTCCTGTACCAGCCTGCAGGGCAGCCTGTTCACAAGGGCGTCCCAGAGGGTCCAAGAATAGACCCTGAACCCAACTTGAGGGGAGCAATTCCAACACACAGGCCTCCCAAGGCGTCAGCACCAGTCAACCACCTCCTGCATCCCAAGCCAGATCATACAGCCTGAATCCTAGATAGAAGCTGCTCTCAAGGCCTGCTACCAAAGTCTCCTATACCAGGGTCACAGGTAACACTGAGGTTACTTACACCTCCATTGTGTACCCAGCTGTCACCCGGCCCTTCACTCTTTATCCAAGAGTTGCCACCACATGCTCCTGCATTTTGATACCTCCTATGAGCCTTTGGTCACAACTGAGGAGCCATCTGCACTTGTGACATATTCCACCATTGACAGCTCCATCACAAGTAAGAGTGATCCCATCTTCTACACAAAGGTCCCCATCCCCTGTGTTGAGCCTTCCAGCCAGAATGCCACAGTACCTGCCAAGGGCCGGCATTGGTTGACAGATAGTGAGTGTGAAGCTCTCCTCAACTGCTTAAACAGGGAAATGTCAGTTCAGGATATTGCGTCCTGATTTGGTGTCACAGCCAGATACATTGGCAACATCAACATCAAATGTGGCAACACTGGTCAAATTTCAAAATCAACCAAGGCTAAGTGGCAGCCCAGCCTACTTCAGCCCACTCATCTCAAGGCAATCAGGATGTGGAAAACCAAGGATTGTCACCTGGACACACTTGCTTTCCAATCAATGCTTGCCACAGAGTTCAAGATTTCTGTCTCCAAAACCCTTGTTTACCAAGCAATGGTTGATTTGGGCTTCTTGTGGAAGGTACTGGGAGTTTCTCCATACAATAGAAACAGTGAAAAGACCATTGAGGATTGACACATTTATGCCAAGACTTATCTGGCCCTAAAAAAGACTGGGAATGTCAAGTTCTTCTTCATAGATTAATTGTCAATTTCTCCTCACTCCGGTCTAGGCATGGGTGGGTTGAGAAGGAGCCCATTGATGGTGTAGCACATTGTGCAGCTGTCTGTTCCCCAACATATTTGATGGTAGCGCTTCTGGGTCCTTGCAGGTTGGACCAGTATCAGATGATCAAGGGTTCCCATAATAGCAGGACATTTATTGATTTTCTCAGAACTGTCAAGGAGTACCTCAGGATCAATTACAGCAGCACAACCAATATTGTTGTGTTGAATCATGTTAAGCTCCACAAGGTAGATTCAGTTTTATCATAGTTTCCACCAATAGATAAAAATAGCCATTTGGCCAGCCACTGCTTGGCTGACTGCCCAATGAGAATTCTCTTCCTCCTCCCTATTCTCCATTTCTGAATCCAATTGAGGAGGTGTTTGGTTGAATCAAGAATTAGGGTAAGAAAGGCCCCCCTCAGGGCACTGAGAATATCTTCAACATTCTTGAGATCAGCCTATTTGTGATGCCACCCAATATGCAATAACTTTTTACAAGCACTTGGAATCCTTCCTTCCAAAAGCCCTCAACTCTTAGCCAGTCAGATAAATGGGCACTCCAGATTTATTTGTTTTTAGTTATTCTGTTTTTATTAGGACTCAAAAACTATTATTTATATAATGACTTGACGTTGAATTGTATTATAGACATATAAGAATACATACAAAAGGTAAGCAAAATTAATTATACTAGATATAGAGACACATATTTTTATTATAATGAACTAAATATTGTATTGAATGTTGAGCTAACAAATAAATAGATTTAAAGAGATAGAAATATATTAATTTTGTTTAAATAATTGTGATCCCTTTTTGGTACTTTGGCTTTTTTTAAGCCACAAATTAGACCTTGCAAGTCATCATCTGACCTTATTGATTTAGTGCCACTATAGCCACACAATACAAAAACCAATTATTTTCATGTATCTCTTACTAATTAGTACTTATGACACAGATTAAGCATATTGAATATATTTATCAAATCATATTACAAGGGAAAGGTAATTTGAGTTCTAAACAATCACTTGTTTAGAACATAACTGAAGCAGGCCTCTTGATGCGGATAAATTCAGTTCTCATTAATTAACTATGTAATATATGAACCTGTACTCAACAAGCAACTACATAACCACATTTTTGAATCATATTTTATTATTTTATGTGTTTGATTACTATAACTACAGTAGTCTTAAAAGCTATGGCAACAACCAAAAATACCTTAGATTTAAACAAAATGATTTCAGATTTAAACAAAATCCAAGTTTTGCGAGATTCAGGATTCAATTAATTTATAAAACTTCAGTTAATAAATGGACTTTCAAACAAAAAACGAAATTTCACTAGCCTATTATACAAAAAAAAATCAAACATCAAGCAGTGTAGTTCAAACCACAAACAAAATGAACTGACACAACAAGTGAAATGGATGGATGCTGTTCCAGAGTATATTATAATCCAATCAGGATTCATATGAGGCACCAACAGAAGAACTAAAGTATAACAAAACTTGTCCAATATAGAAGAAAGATTACAAAAGCACAAAATGAAATAAACTCACACAAGATGTGTAGTATGAGCAGCCTAAAATAGAAAAATAACAGTTTAACAGCCAATCAACAGCTATCTAATTTAGAAAAAGAGGCATTTTATCCATTTTCATGGCTCCAGATTTGTATGAAAAGATTTTGAGAACCTTCCAAATATGGACTTGAGATTACAATAAAAATAAATCATTAAATTTTATAATTTCTACTTTTAGTGATTTTATCCTAGGTTTTTTACAATGATTTTTAATAGCAATATCTTTGACAGCGCCAGCAGCCAAGCCAGCAGCAGCCAGACCAGCTTCAATGGAGGCACCTGTTTACACCCAAGCCTTTGAGGCGGGTAACAAGGAAGCTGACCTGTACCTGATCACTGACCCCTATGGCTTTGACTTGTACAGTAGTCACATAGTGTCTAGCTCTGCCCCTGCTCCTGTACCCACCCCCGCACAAGCTGCCCACCAACCAACCAATCAGGATGACAACTTTGATTTGGAACAACTTCCTGCCACCAGCCAACCTGCCCCCCTACAGCCAATCAGGCTTCAGCTCCCCCGGCCCAGCGCCCTAAGCAACAAATCATCACCACCAAAATTCTTCAGGAAATTGTGGCACTGAATCTACAGGGTCTGTCCTGGGAACAGATTGCCGCCTAGTTGCAATTTACTCAAGCTACTGTCATGCGGGAATTCAACAGCCTGATGAATAAGGGGAATCTGATTGGGATGGCCAAGAAGCCCAAGAAGGCCCCCAAGTCATAAATATCTGAGGCATACCCAATCATGCTTGACCTCCTCCAGCGGGATCCCAAGCTTCCCTTGTCCCAGGTCTGTAAGCAGCTTACGCACCATAACATATGAGTCTCTGAGCGCATGGTGCAGCTCTGGATGTATGGGAAGGTGGCTTCCATATGGGTTCTTACCAATTTTGCTGGCAACCAATGGGATGGCACTGAGAATTCCCTGTATGACACCACCATTGAATCAACCCTGGTCCAATGCCTGACTAGTCTAACTGATGATGTCATTTTCATCTCCTATTACAAGCCATCAATAGCTTTGATGATTTTGGCAAGCAAGGAAAAGCCACCACCAAGAATAGAAGGAAGAAGGTCAAGAAGGGGACGTTCATTGGTGCATTTCTGGCTGTTTCAGCCAAGGGTTTTGTCTACTATCAGACAAACCCAGATTTCATCAATAGCTACTCATATAGCCACATCTTTGGTGGATTACTTGACTCCTGGGATGGCTCAAATTTCAAGTACCAGGTTTTCTTGAGCCACCAGATGAAGGGTAGCTCCACCGCCCTTGAGGCCATCAAGGACGCAGGCACCAGGCCTCAGTCTATCCCGCCAGCCATGCAGACGTCCATCTGGCCAATGTTGTCTTCTTCAACATGGGATCCACATTACAGGAGCGCCGCCCTCAGGCTTTCAACAACCTCTATCTTGGGGTCCTTGAGCACAATTTTCTCTTTGGTCGCCAGATGGTGGCTGACTTGTTTGCGCAAATGGTTTTCCATGTAAACATGGGCAACCAATCATGTAAGGATAAGCGCCTTCCACCTTGGGCCACTGCCACTTACCAGCCAATGACCAATGAGAAATTTGACAAGCGTTATATGGCAGCCATTACATGAAATCCTCCTGCCTCCACCCCCGCCACCAACACCCCTAACCTGCAAGCCCAACCCACCTAATCCCAGACCCCCCAGGCCAGCAAGTCCTCTACGTCTTCCTTCCTGAGTTATTCTGCCTCCTAGGCATTACTCTCCCCCACCCCAATAAACCCATGTCACCAAACGTTTTCTATTTATATTATCTTTTTTGAATTTCAATTGTTCATGTTCTCTTTGTTTATAGTTGGTTTTATTCTTTATGTTCAGCTTATTTATATAAAATCATATATTTACTATGTTTTGTATCTAGATCCAGAACACAGTTATTTTTAGCACTTAAACATAGCCCCTTATGAAAATATTAACAACAATTTGGTGATCAGCTAAATTTGAATTAGAAAATTATAGTGTTAACTGTTTTTAGATAAAGTTGTTACTGATTTAAATTAAAAACCTAAATGATAAACTTTAAGCCAATCAGAAGCCAAGTGATAAAGTCATTGTTGTGACATAAAGGGTCATTCAATAATTCTTTGATGCATGTGCTCTAATTAATATGATTGGCTGGATCTTTTAATATTGTACAACATTGCTGCTGTGGCGAGTTGTTGATGGACTAGTGCTAACCCAGTAGCTGATTGGGACTATTTCATCAACAACTTGCCACAGCGGTAATGGCGTACAATGTCAAAACATCCAACCAATCATATTAATTAGCGCACATGCACCAAAGAATTATTGAATGACCCTTTATGTCACAACAATCACTTTATCACTTGGCTCCTGATTGGCTTAAAGTTTATCATTATGGTTTTGAATTTGGATCAGTAACAGCTTTATTTAAAAACAGTTAACACTATAATTTTCTAATTCAAATTTAGCTGATCACCAAATTGTTGTTAATATTTTCACAAGGGGCTATGTCAAGCGCCAAAAATAATATGGTGATCAAGGAACAATGCCAACACAAAGCAAACAACACATATTGAGATGAGCGTAAAAAAAATACAAAAGGGTAAAAAGATGGGATAATCTAGTAGATGGGAAAACAAAAAGGAATAAAAAAGAGACAACAGTATCAAAATAATACAGAATTTATTGGGGAAAAAGCTATAAAAACATATGGAAAGGTTAGTAAAAAAACAATGAGAGAATTGGAGAAGCTTCTGAAGAATCTTGACTTGGCAATTACCAAAATAAAGGACATTGACCGCAAGGTCAAAGCCAAAGTGAAGTCTGATGTCCTCACTGGGGACAAAAGTGACAAGGTGTCTGCAAAGGCACTGTTGTCAAAAATGCCAGACACCCCAGAGAAGAACATTGAGCGTCTTCTCAATATCCAGAAGACGGTGGTGGAGGGCCTGCAGTTTAAGGCATACAATCTTTTTGCACTGTCCATCTGGGTTGATGACCCAGAGATGTACAAAAATCTCAAACCTGCCAAGCGTGCCAGTGCAGATGATACCAAATTTCCTACGCAATTGATTGCGCCAAGAATGGCCAAGGCTGTGGGCAAGGAAGAAACACAAGAAGGTAGCCTAAAAAACAAAATTAATAAATTTTCAAAAAACTTACCTTTTTTCTTAGAAAATGTAGACAGCAAACTCCACCAAGTCCTGGTCCTCTTTTTCCTGGCCACCTTTTATGAAAATTATGCCACACATGTGGCCAAGCAATTGTATCTGTCCCCCCCTGTTGTGTGGGAGCTGGAGGACTGTATCCACAGGTCCTTTCCAATGTTGCAGGAGGCGTTGGCAGAACTTACACATGCCAAGGGGGCATCTGAGTGGGCAGTTACTACCTACAAGGATGCCCAACTGGTCTGCCTGGACCTGGTATCCCTCAGTGGAGTTTACTGTGTAAACTACATTGAGCTTGTTTGGGACGTCCTGGTGACGCTCCCATTCAAGAATGTACCAGAGATGGGCCGGGCTCATGGGGCTTCTTGCTTCTGCTTCCCAGTGGAGCACACCATATCTTACCTGTTGGAGAACTTTGGGCGCGTGATGGGAAAATTGGCCGTTGCAGACACAACAGCCGTAAAGAAGACCAAGATCCTCCTGGCAGACTTTGGGTTGGCCTGGAGTGCCAACAAGGCGGGGCTCCCTGCAGCCATGGAGCTGACCTTTGCAAAGACCAGGCACAACAAGAAGATCAGCACAGTCTATAATAAACTGTGTGAGTTTACAGAAACCTTTGCAGGGTAAAGGCTTTATCTGGTTGTTTACCTGGGGTTCCTATTCTACTTTGGGATGGGCAAGTCTGTAGAGGACCTGGACGGGGTCCTTCTGGGAATTGACCAGGCCCGGCTTGCACTCGACGGGAAGAAGGTCCCCCTGGATACAGCTTGGTAGACCATGTAATCCAAGACACTCTGGTCCTAGCTGGGATATACAGGTTTGTAGCCCCTCCTGAAAAGCTACTGCTTCACTCACACCTGTCCCTACTGCCTTTCACCAGCAGGAGGGAGTATTTCATAAAGGTGTGTTCACTGTCCACGGTGTGGCAGTGGAGGTTGTGCGCCACCTCCATTGCAGGGTGGGTACATACCAAAGAACCCACTACAGGCGCACACAATAAAATATTATTCTAATAAATTTTATTACATATTATAGTATTCTAATTATAATAAATTTTTACAATTTTTACTTCAGCAAACCAGTTTTGCAAAATATATTGCAGAAACAGTTTTCATAAAAGCATAAGTTTATACGTTAATAAAACAAATTCTAACTTGTACATTTTCTGTTTAACTTTTTACAAACTATTTTTATATTTATTTGACCAAAGTGATTTAAATATTTTTGCGTAATCCAGTATTGAGCATTTGGGATTACCTCAGATGGCATAATAAAATAACTTATAATAAAAAAATAAATTACTTACATCTATTGATGGATCTTCTGAATGTGATTTCAGGTGTGAAACCATCTAAATATAAAATGATAATTAATAAATATTGAATAGTAAAAAAGAGAATATAAAAAAATTGGACACACTAAGCCTTTAATTAATTGGCTGTTTGGCTAGGCACACAGGGATGAAAAAATCAGCATGGCCATAGAATTTGGCCACAGTCTCAGCTGGGAGGGTGTGGATCCCGGCCTGCAGCAAATTAAAGAGGTCCTTGGTCCCAGTTGGAGTTCCTTGCTTGACAACTTGCTTGAGCCAACCAAAGACTTCTTAGATGGGATTTAGGAAGGGCAAATAGGCTGGGAGGAAGAGAAGGCGTAAATTTGCCGTAGCCAATTGCTGGGGGCCCACTGCAATGCTTGTGTCAATCATTGGGAATTCCTCAAGAATGTCAGCCACCTTGTGGAGACCAACATTGTCCAACACAATGACATTGGTGAAGCCCGGGCTTGTGTGCCTCAGGTGCTCCTGGACCAATTGGAGGAATGACAAGAAGGTACGGCTGTTGTGAGAACCCAATATCATTTGATAAAGCTCAACCCCCTTTGGACTGAGGAGAGCCACCATTGAGTAGGCTGTGGCGCGGACTGCAGCACACCAAGCCATACCATCATTGGAGTCTTTGGGGACATAGCCATATCTATTGCACATTGACGAGGCAAATGCCAATTTTTCAATATAATGAAATTTGACTGTCCCCTTGGCTTTGAGGGCAGTGTACACATCTGCGTAGTTTTTCTGGACGTCAATATTAGCTGGGCTGTTTCTGTTGTAGGGGGATACCCCAAGCTTTTTCCAGAAAAGCACATTTTCTTGACCAAATGATAATAGAAGGAAATTGAGGCCTCAATCCTAAAAGTAGATTTAACCATGGCCTTTATACTTGCCAGTTCAAGGTGGCAGTCCCGGGTGATCCACTGGCAGATTGCCCATTTGTGCTCCTTGGTGAGCATGGTAGAAACACACAAGGATTTCTCCACAGCAAGGACACAACCAATATTGATGAATTTTTGGAAGGTCTTGCTGGCATACTTGGGATCCACTCCAAAAAGGGCCACAGCCACCTTGTAATCACCCAATTCCCTCATTAGCTTAAGCAGGATGATGCGTTTGATGTCAGGGATGCACTTCTGGGTGGGCTTTTTAGCGGTGGGGATTGACTTGTTGGCATTGGGCACAACACAGGGTATAGGTACCTTGGTATAGAAGGATGCAAACTTTGTTAACACCAGCTGTCCCTCATTGGTTTGATAGAACTGGGGCTCCTCCTTATCCCTCTGATTGCCATCACTGGCGTAAGGCTTGTAGCTAGTATCAAGTACAGGCTTCACCTTCTCCAGCATGGCTGACGGGACCAACTCTTGCCAGTACACAACATCAAACACATACAAAGTAAGTTCTACCTCCTTGTTTCTAACTTTCTTTGTAGTGGTGACCTTAATTGGCTTCTGGGTCAGCTTTGGGACCCAAGGGTTTATGCTCTGTACCCTAGCAGCTTGTGCTCCTTGAACCAGCTGTGTCAGTGCAGCGTCACTATGGAACTCTCCTCTCCTGTCTCCTTGAGTAGGCACTTGGGTTGCACTAACTCTATTCTTTGACCTGCAGGGGCAACCACAACCACGGTACACAACAGGTGTATTAGTACTCTGGTATTGTGTTCCTTCCGCTTTAAAATTTAATAAAATATCAAATAAATTTCAATTAAATTACTCCCTAATTTTTATTTTTTGCTTTTATCTGAATATGGATATTTAATTAAAGTTTTTCCCACCCAATATCCCAATTATAGATTTTTTATTTCTTAATTAGTTGTTTCTGGTTTTAAAATTCCCATTTTTGAATACTCAAAAAAAATCCACCCATTTTCCTAGATTTTACTGCCAAATTCAAACACCCAACACAATATTTTTAAAATTTATGTTTCAGATCTTGTGTCTTATTTTAGATACCTTGGCATCATTCATGATTAAAATCCATTGCACACATTGCGTGAGTGATGTTGTTAACACAGTGAGTTGATATTGTGTTTTGTTTTTGGTTTGCCTTTTGACACACCTTGCTTGGGTAGATTTTGTCACCAATTCACATAGTAAACATATGTACACCAAAAGTCAACTCACACCATTTTGTTTGTGAATCAATGTATTTTGGATTGTATTTTGAATGGTTTTGCTTTGTGTGTGAGCCCTTTGTTGTTGTGTTGACTCATTTTGCCCATTAACGCCAATAAACCTTGTTAACATAGTGTATATTTTAACCTGAGAGATGGATTTTTGTTTAAATCTGAAATCATTTTGTTTAAATCTGAGGTATTTTTGGTTGATGCCATAGCTTTTAAAACTACTGTACTGTCTTATAATATATTTATATATATTCCTATTATAATTTAAATATTTAAATTAAAATTTAAAATAAAAATAAAATTAAAATAAAAGATAAATTGCAAGGGAAGATAATTTATTAGGGGGATGCAAATTGCAAAGGGAATGTAATTATTCTGGAGAATTATACCCTGAAATTAAATTTTTGGCTAGAGCGTCCAATTGGATCCACATACTCTTCTGTACATGGTGGACAACCCTGGATGCAATTGCTAGAGGGGTGGTGCCCTGTACCCCGGTGGTTGTTGACCATTTGATAAAAGGAAGCCAGATGAGTGAATCAATTAATAGTTTTTTCAGTGGGCATGTAGTACCCATACAACGTTGCCAATGCAAAGGAGTCATACAGGACGTGCTTGACTGTCCTATACCCCCGTGGTGTCTTCTAGTGTTTGAGTGCTAAGCAGCATATATCTATTTGAATAGATATATCCTCTGCTTTTTGACGTTGGTTTTTAATATGCAGTGGAGGAGGATTCACAGGTATACTGTAACATGATTTCTTTGTAGATGCATTTTTCTGATAACATGCACAGTTTTTTGAATATTTTGATAAGGAGCACCTTTTGGGGAAGCTTCAAATATGGTATTAAGAAAGAAGAGAAGTATATTTTATTGGGTAATACTTTAGACTTATATAGACTTGACTGTGGCGGGGATTTAGTTGGATAAAACCTAGGGGTTGGTCATGTGCTAGATGGGTTTGAGCCACTGGATACTTGGACGGTCAGGTGATATTGCTTGGTTACCATTCTTGGTATGTCAAACAGTATGTTGGAAGGGGACTAAATTGGGCAATGGCTGGATGTTAAGTAGGTTGGCGGTAGCCAGAATGCTTGTACATCCAGACCCTTGACACCCCCCCTTAAGAGGTTACTCTGGTGCATTAGGAGGAGGCTTTGTCTTAACAGCTGCCGCCTGATGCTCCTGGAGCTGTTTGCTAGTTGGGACCAGTCTGTTCAAGTGTTCTCCTTTACTGAGGCAGAGACGGGTTCTGTGGTATTTCTTGATAATTGGGTTCTTGGCACTTTGGAATTTTACTAGATAGGTGTTTCTGTCTGATTGGTATCTGATGACTCTTCCTGATCCTCTGTGTACTTAATTGAACTTCTTCCTGTTCCCCGCTAGTAACCAGACAAGGGAGTTGATTAGAAGTGGTTCCTCTGTAGAGGTTATCTTTTGTGTCTTGAGCCTCTTCATTTCTGCTATTTTAGCTTTGAGGCAGATGTGTTGTAGAGCTGGTTTCTGTTTTACTGTGGGAGGTTTCCCCGGGGGGGATCTTCACATACAGTTGATTATTGTGGGTGACTATTTCTGGCTTATACCTGTATGTTAGTTCAAACAGTGAGTAGCCCTTCCCTTGATTGGTACAAACCCGGGATACTAGTAATGCATGTTTCACATAGAGTGGTCATGTGACTTTGGCTTTACCATCCATTATTTTTTCTAGGGTCCTGATAAGGCTGACGTTTAGGTGTTCCACTCTACTGTTGGCCTGTGGCCTGTATGAAGAGGTTATGGAGTGTTTAATGTTTTTGGATTTCAAGTTATCATTAACTACATGACCTGATAACTCTGTTGCTCCATCAGTTATGATGTAGTCTGGAGTGCCATAGTTGGCTATGATTGCTTTTTAAATGAAGCAGTTGATGGTTTCTGCTTTGTGGTCCTTTGTTGCCCAGCAGATGGGCCAGCATGTGGCAAAGTTGATAGCTACAATTAAGAAACGTTGGTTTGTCTTTGTTTCTGGGAAGGGCCCCACTACGTCTAGCCCCCAAACTTTAAATGGCTCAGGGTCCGGTACTGGGTTGACTGTTGGCTTAGAGCCTTTTTACTGGTGTATTTCTTGCTCACTGTGCACTTTTTCAGAACATCAACTATATCCTTCTTGAGGTTGGGCCACCATACTATCTCTTTTAGTGTGAGTTATAGGTTGTTAGTCTTTGTATGGCCTAGTAGGCGGTGATGTCTTAGTATGATGTCAACTCTTTGTGCAAGTGGGATGTACAGGATATGTTTGACATTAATAATTTGGTATACTGTGCCATTTGATACATGGAAGTACTTTTTGTTTCTTACTAATGTTTTGTTGGTCAGTTGATGTGTTGAGGGGTCTTTCCCTTTGGTTTTATACTCAGTGTTGTACAGGTTTGGCCATTCAGAGTTCAGGTGGTCAGGGTGATCCTCTCTAGGCTGACATAGTCTAGAGAGAGCATTAGCTGTGACCAGATCTTCCCCCTTTTTGTACTGGATGTCCAGGTTAAGCTGTTCCAGCAAGGACATCCATTTGGCTTGCCGCTGTGCAAGTGTGTTCTGAGTTTTGAAATAGATTAAGGATTTATGGTCAGTTAGTACTCAGACATTTAAATGTCCTTCTAAGTAATATCTTCATTTCTTGCAAGTGTGGTATATTGCTAGCAATTCCTTATTGTGTATTGGGTATCTCTGCTCAGTATTTGTTAGTTTTCTGCTTTTGTAACATACTGGCAGGAAGTCTTGCTGCCCTGGCTGGCGGATGTGCAGGACTGCGCCAATGCAGTGTTGCTGGCATCTGACTCAAGCTTGTAGCACCTGTTATTGTTAGGGTATTGCAAGATTGGCTCTTCAATCAGAGCTTGTTTTAATAAATGGAATTTCTTGTCACATTCTGGAGTCCAGATGAATTTCTTTTTGGCATTACTCTTGGTTAAGTCATTGATTAGTGAGTTAGTTTTCTGCAGTCTTTAATGTATTTCCTTAGGTAAGCTATCATACTGAGAAAGCATCTAACTTTTTTAACAGAGGTGGGGCGTTGCATGTGACTTATGGCTTTAATTTTATCTGGATCTGCTTTGATGCCACCGTCAGAGACAATGCAACCCAAGAACAGGAGCTCCTTTTCCATAAATTGGCACTTACTTGGTTTTGCGTAAAGTTTGTGCTTTGTAAGTCAATTGAGTGTCTTGCAGACATGCGTGAGGTGTTCCTCTTTGGTTTAGAGAATATGATGATATCTTAAAGGTAGCATAATGTATTTGAGAGATCATTTAGTGCTTGGTTCATCATGGTGACAAAGTTGCAGGAGCATTGGTCATCCCAAAGTTCATTACTCTACATTCAAAGGATCCAAATTGCATACAGAACACAGTTTTTGGTATGTCCTTTTCCTTTACTTCAAACTGGTTGTACCCTGAGGTAAGGTCAATTTTGGAGAAAAAATTGGCACCTGAGAGTCTTGCAAACAGATCCTCTATAAGTGAAAGAGGGTATTTCTTCTTTACTGTGCTTGCATTGAGAGCTCTATAGTCAGTTAATAGATTTAGAGTGCCTTCCTTTTTCTTTACAAAGAATACTGCTGCCCCCCATGGGGATTCAGACAGGCGGATGAAGCCTTTAGCCAAGTTGTCCTCAATGTGTGTTTTGAGGGTTTGGGTCTCCATGGGAGAGAGTCTGTAGAGGGGTGCAGGTTTAGGCATGGCTTTGCATAAGTCAATGCCATGTTTGACCTCCCATTTGGGGGGTAACTCAGTGAGTTCCTCTTTGAATACATGAGTGTATTCATTTAGGAGTACTGCAAGTTCTGAGCATTGGATCTTTTGTGTTTGTATGTTATTGAACTCAGTGTATCTCAGTATGTGGAGGGTACTATCTTTGGTTAGATGTTCTGAATCATCTTTGTTTATGACCTGGACAAATACTGTGTCTCTTAGGATGAGGACATTGGGTTCTTTGAGGATGTTAAAATTGACTCTGTTGTGTTTGATGGTCATGGTTTTTGTTTTCCAACATACACTGGGGTTCACTTGGGGAAACCAGTCCATGCCTGCTACAATGTTGTAGTTTAGATTGTTCATGAAAAGTCCTTTGATGGACGTTTGTATGCCTTGGAGGTCAATTCTGAAGGGAGTTGTTTTGCCTTTGAGTAGAACCTTTGATTTGTCTGCCATTTTGGTGTACTTGAAGTTGGATTTGACAACTGGTATTTTGTACTTGGTTACAAAGGGTTTGCTAACCATAGTGTGTTGTGTACCCAAGTTAAATAAAATTTTATGTGTATGTGATTTTTAAGTGCATGGGTAGACAAGAAGTTGTGAGCAATCTTTAATTTTTAAGTTCATAAAAATGGAGGACTGCAGGACACGGGGAATGCGAGTAGCAAAGTTTGTGCCTTGGTACAATTTCTTATCAAGTTGGGGGGAGAAGGGGCACTTAAGCCTGTTCCCCCTCATCTTTTCCCTGTTCCTCTGTTTTGAGACCTTCAAGGTCAGATAATGTGGGGTCAGATTCATAGTGGGTTACTACTTCAGCATTGTTAACTTTGGCGGTGTCCTCTTTCTTGGGACAGGAGAGGTTTGCACTTTGGCTGTGATTGCCATTGTTGCTATTGGAATTGCCGTTGTTATGGTTGGTATTTTGGCGTTTATTGCCATTGGAGTTTTCTCTGCCATTGTCGGTTGAGGAGCAATTGCTGTTGCATGCAGCATATTCCATGTTTGGCGTTTTTCTGTGCGCTTGGCTTCTGCAATGAGCTCAGGCATGGAGGTGTTGGCCTCTGGGCAGATGAGGGCAGCAACAGATGGTTTCATTCTGTTTATTAATGATGCTCTGGTGTGTACATTGTCATCTTGTGCTGGGTTTTAGATCTTGCAATGTATTTCCTCAAATTTGTTGGCGTAAGCTGTGATAGTGGTCTTCTGAGGAAGATCACTGAGCTGTATTGTGATGTCTTGGAGGGATTTGGTGACACAGAAATTGTGGGTGATGTCCGCTTTGAACTCTTCCCAGTTTTCAAGCTGATTGTCAGTTTGTGAGCCAACCCAGGTGGCAAACCAGTTAGCTGCAGCCTTGTACAGGCGCTTGCTGGCTTCCTGGACCCTTTTCTCATGGAGAATGCGGCTGGCGCAGAGTTTGGCAGCTGTGTGGTCTATCCAGTTGTGATGTTTTCTTTGTTTTTACCAAAGAACTTGTCAATACCAATGTACTTGGTGTTGGTAACTTCACCTGTGATAGATGGTATTGCGTTTGTTTGTGGTTGAAGAGAGCAACTGTATTGAATGATCTTGGTGCATGCTTTGGGCATGACCGGTCCTTTGAATACAGTACATCCACTAGGTATATCCTCATTGATGTTGTGGGCGCAGAAGTACGTCTTCCAGGTATCCTGGGATGTGGCCTGGTTGAGTATGTGAGCAAATGTGGGTGGGTTTTGGTCAGTCATTTTCTCTCTCATGGGTGTGGTCAAAAAACCGTAGCTGCTACCAGTGATAAGGAGCGCCTTTTGGGGAAGCTTCTAATATGGAATTAAGAAAGAAGAGAAGTATATTTTGTTGGATAATACTTTAGACTTATATAGACTTGACTGTGGCAGAGATTTAGTTGGATTGAACCTAGGGATTGGTCATGTGCTAGATGGGTTTGAGCCACTGGATACTTGGACGGCCAGGTGATATTGCTTGGTTGCCATTCTCAGTATGTCAAATGGTATATTGAAAGGGGACTGAATCGGGCAATGGCTGGATGTTAAGTAGTTTGGCAGTAGCCAGAATGCTTGTACATCCAGACCCTCAACAATTTGAACTAATATATTAATATATGAAGTTTGATTGAATTTGAAGAGGGTTCTGGGGGGCGCCCAACTTGTATTAGCCCCCATGCCTCCACAAACAAAATAAATAAAGGTTTAAATGTGTTAACAAGGACTGCGTCCCCAACTTTATTTGACAATGCCTTGAATACTTCATTAAAAATTACAGTTGTTAGATATTTAGTTCCTATTTGAAAGTCGGTTTTTATTAAGTTTTTTTTTATATTTGTTGATGTTTGAAAATGGGAATTGTTGAATGCTTTCATAGATATTTTTATCAAAGTTTAGCTTGACATCCTTGCAAATTTCATTCATTTCTTTGAAGTTGATATTTGATCCTATTTTGTATGCTTCCCTTAACCACAGCAAGCACCCCGCAGGTGGTAAATATTCCCTATCTTTAGCTTCAACATTTGAAAACTTATTCATATTCTGTTGAATTATTTGTTTTACAGGGGCTACCAGTGACTGATAACCCCCGTAGAACCAACTCAGCGTAAAAGCCGCCACTTCTGCAACCTTGTCCCCATTCCTGGTGATGACTAAAATAAATATAAATAAAACATAAAAAGACTTACTAATTGTTTCCCCTGCGGCCCCCTCAGCCACAGGCGCTCCTTCAGCAAACTTCATGAACGTTGGCTGCTCTTCATTAATTTTCCTAGGCTTGATTTTTCTTTCTTTCTTACAACTTGTGTTTCTTGGTTTTCATTTGATAAATTTTCTGTATTTCTTGAAGCGCTCCTGCTTCTTGACTGAATTTTGTTTTTGTCTGTTTCCATTTGGTTGGTTTCCTCTTCATTTGTGTTTATTTCATGTGGGATTTCATTTCCTTCAATTAGTTTGATTTTCTGAGTATTCTTTCTATTGTTTTTTTTTCAAATTCCCACAAGTTGTAACTTTCACTTTTGAAATCTAACTGCTTGAGTATTTCTTTGGAAGATTTAAAAATATTCCTTTATTTTCCTTGTTGACCATTGTTCCCAGGCTATTTTTTGCAGTTTTGTTTTGCTGGACCAAGGCTCTTCCCTCATTTCCCAGTTGATTTACCACAATTTCCCTTATGTTGTATTCAAGATCAACAACCTTTTGGAAGGCTGACTCTAATTTGTTTATTAAGTTATAGATATTTGACATTTTGTTTGAATTGCATCAAAAAACTGGTTTTTATAGTACTACCTTCAACATGTGATTATTTTTCATCATCATTAGTAAATTAAAGACAATAAACGTGAATATTGCATTAGAATATTGCAATTAGACGTCATTTCTTGATATTTTGATATTATGCGCGTAACTCAATGCTTTTTGTTTAATAAAATCCATTGTAAACTTGGCTTTTTCCATTATAATTTAATGAAATGGGCTGTGTTTATATTAGAGAGCCATTAATGCTTAGTACAAATATTGATACATAGTGCATTTTACAGCCTGTATATTTACCTATTGGTAATAATTCTAGAAAATTTTTAGTTGGATTTTGCGAGGTAATAATAATGTAATGTGCTAATAAATTACATTATTATTACCTTTCAAAATCCAACTAAAAAATTTCCAGAACCATTATCAATAGGTAAATATACAGGCTGTAAAATGTACTATGTATCAATATTTGTACTAAGCATTAATGGCTCTCTAATATAAACACAATCCTTTTTAATAAATTACAATGAAAAAGGCCAAGTTTACAATGAATTTTATTAATCAAAATGCATTGAGTTATGCAGATAATATCAAAATATCAATAGTTGACGTCTAATTGCTATATTCTAATGCAATGTTTACATTTATGGTCTTTGATTTATTAATAATGATGAAAAATATGTATGCTCATAATTTTAAGCTATTTTTAAAATGTACAACATTGTATTAATTATGGGAAATGTTGATAATGTAAAAAAAATATTATTAATTATGAATTGAAAGAGAGATATTAATTTTAATAGTTGTCACAAAGAAAATATTTATTTACTAATCAAAGAACGGGAAGGGGGAGGGAATGGGCGGAATGAACATTGCCTTCATCTGCGCCTGTGAAAGGGACAGCATCAGAGATAGTGGGGGGATTGGTAGTGGCTTGGGAGTCAAGGTTGGAAGGCGGGTGGCTTGATGGGGGGTTGGGGAGGCAGGGTTTGTTGACTGGGAAGGGGCAGTAAGAGCAGTTTGCTTCAATTGCTCAAATTCTTCTTCTGTCATGTATACTGGCTTGACAAAACAGATGGACTGGCATGAGGGGAGGCAGGGGTCCTTTCTGGACTTATCACTATTACTTGCATCAAAGATGATGAGATCAAATAAGTCCTGGACGGACACAGAAGGGAAAAGCTCATAACCCTTATCAATTTGGGTGCATAGTTTGTTGTAGGTGGCAGGCTTTAAGCGCCTGAGGGTGGAACCAAAATTGAGACATACATCTGCAAGATGCATGTTGGCGTGGTTAATGGGGTAGGACCAACAGGTATGTCCTGCAGCCCTGATTTCTTGGGTTGCCCATTCCCGCTGCTCCATCTCAGCACTCAGTACAACTGTGTGCACGGCGTTTTGTGTAGCCCACTCCTCCAGCATAGCCTTGAGCTCTGTCTGGTAGGTATACCCATCTGCAGTGTTCCATATTGCTGAGTAATAGTTGACACCCAATGGGAAACTGCCAATAAAACCACAGCAAATTGATAGAAAATTGGCCCGCGCTTGTAAACGTCATATTGTATATGCTTTTCTCCATAATCTTGGATACTTGCAGAAATCTTGACATACAACAAGAAGATGACGTCATTATGCATCCTCATTGCCCTCCCTTTAATAAAATTAATAATGATTGGATTGTAGGAGTCAGTATCCACCAAACCAGAACACTGAGAACCTTATTGGATAGGATTCTGACGCAACCACAACTCTGTGCATCCACAAATTCACTGTTCTTTTGTTGATGAAGATGCTGTGGAGTCCCAGCTGGAGACGTACATGGACCAGGGGCATCTGCAGGTCATGTCCCATAATGGTCATCATAAAGGGATGGGCTGTGTCAACTTTGGTCAAAGTACAGGCACTAGTTGAGGTCTTCTTGGTAGGGGGGCCACAGTTGGCGTGGGCTCACAGGGTTGCAGCCACAGTGGACTTTGCAAAACCCATTGCGGCCGCAATTTCCCCAAGGGACATAAGCATCCCTTGCTTTTTGACCATTTCAAGAACAATCTCCAGAGTGATTAATTTTCTTCTGCTCCTCACAGGCTGATTGGCTGGAGGTGAGACATGTCTGTCTTTGGAGCCAGACAGTGTCATCTGATTGGCTGTTTCTGGATTCTGGCTTACTTTGGTGGCCCCATGGCTCAATTGACTGGTTCTGGATGCCATTGTTGCTGTATGATTTGGGTTAACAGCTGCCTGTGCGTGATGGGCAAACAGGGCCATGCTTGAGGACGCAGGAGAAAGAACACACTCCTGGGTAGTGCTTGGGAAGGGGCCTGTGGGTTGGGAATGACCATAGACAGAGGCTTCACTGTTGGAAGACCCAGCGTAGCCCTGCATGATTTCATCAAGGCTGGGGAAAAGCTGATTGAATTGGTTGTTATTGAAATAAGACATAATAAATTTTTATTAAAAAATTAAACTCAAAAAGAGAAGTGTGCATTTTGGTCAATTTTATTGTTGAGTATGTTAAGTTGCTGAATATTATGATTTAAATTTTAGCCGTCCTAAACTGGAATAGGGTGATTTTTGAGAATGACTATGATTTCTAAAAGAATTATCACAAATCCACTCTAGATTCTTTGACTTCCTGTTTGAGATACCCATAAATTATATTTATTTCAAACTCACCTCATTTTTGATTTGAAATTTGGTTCTTGGATTTGAAAATCTTGCAATTTTGGATTCATTAATTTTTACATGTTGTCTATGATTTGTTATACATACAGGAAATCTTAAATTGTACATTAGAATTCTGCATTTCTGATTCATGTATCCTGCTTTTTTTTGCTGTGTTTTGTCTTTTGTTAGTTGAGTTATCTGCTCAAGAGATTTGAAATTTGCCAATTTAAATAAACCAAAAAATTCAAATTAAATGGTTGATTTTATTAAATATTTTAATTTTCACTCAGCTGAGTTGCCCGTAAAAGTTATTTAAAATTTGGACCAAGGATTTGACAATCCTGCATTTATATGATTAGGTTCTGAATTTACAGTAAAATTATGGGATCCATAATAAGAAAGCCCAAGAATGTTTGCTACTTTTTTTGATAAAGTTGATATCTGCACCAGTGTCAATAAGTGCCAAGACCTTGATCTTTTTAAGGGATCTGTATTTTAATAAGAACAGTAGGAGAGAGAGACATTCTTTGGTGTGAGAGAGTTGAGGGTTATAGCTTTGTCTGAAGGGTTTGGCTGCTGTTTAGACAGGGAACAGCTGGCATAAAAGAGGTCCTTTGTACCACATTAAGAGCAAGGTTTATTATTTCTTCTTATTAAGATTTCCTCAGTAGTGAGGCAGAAGCTGCCATCTGGTATAGGTTTGGTACTGGAAGAGGAAGAAGAAGAAGAAAATTATTTAGAAGGAGAGGATTTTACAGAAGGAGACAGATTGAAGGATGACTGTGTTCTGGTAAGGAGGCACTTGTGATTCTATTTAACCACCTCCTTGATGAAAAATTTGAGTTCTTTGGAAAGTTTGTGGTGGACCAAGAAGTTATAAAAGAGAAGTTAAGGACAATCTTGTAGGAGCTGAAAGCCTCAGCATCAGAGGCTTGGATTATATATTGAAGGGATAAAACTTCCTGTTATACTT
Organism: Entomophthora muscae; assembly: GCA_014839935.2. Lineage (NCBI taxonomy): Eukaryota > Fungi > Entomophthoromycota > Entomophthoromycetes > Entomophthorales > Entomophthoraceae > Entomophthora > Entomophthora muscae. The sequence goes on from QTSX02003654.1 coordinate 245,528, forward strand.
TTCAAGAGGAAGATATCTTTGAACAAGGCCATAAAAACAAGAAGAGGAAGAAGTAGTGGCTCTTTGTCTTCTACTAAGAAATTAAAAAGAGAGGAAACAAAATGGACATAGTCCTGAAAAACTTCAAGGACTCTGACATAATAAGAGCTAAACCAGCCTCAGCAGTGACCAATGATCTTCTCAGAAATTAAGAAATCCTTATGATCATCAGTTGTAAAGTCTTTACCAAAGGCAGTAAAGCAAGCCAGGGCATAGACAAGGAGGTTAAAGATACTATGAGAAGGAGAAGTTTGGGCAAGTGTAGAGAGTGTGTTGTGAAGTCTCAAAGAGATAGGCTCACATTTATTAAATAACTTCTTAAAAAGCCAGCCAAAAAAACAAGGAGGGAAATTAAAGAACCAAAAATCACTGGAAAACTTTAGCTAAATGACTATAAAATTAGTAGTATTTGAGTTTCTTGGGTTAATCTCATTTGAAGCTGAAATAATGCAAGATCTTTCCCAGAAGGGACCAAGATTATATACTATACCATGCAGTGTTTTGGGATTTAAATTCAACAAATTTAAGAAGGTGGGTACTTTTTTTAGAATAACCTTTAATGGACCTACTAAAAACTTATATTGGTTAAAAAAGGGAATTTAGTGTTAACTAAAACCAAGAAAACTATACAGCAATTTTCAAACCTGTTGAGATAAACAAAAAATCTCAGTCTAAAAACAAAAACAACTCAGTCTAAAAAAAGAATAAAAATCAAGGAATTTATATTAAATTACAATAAATTTGGATCCACTTAGATTTTGCTTTTAGACTGAGTTGTTTTTGTTTTTAGACTTAGACTTAGATTTTTGTTTATCTCAACAGATTTGAAAATTACTATATAAAATAAAGTATTAAATAAAAAATTAGTTACTAATTGCATCTTAATATCTGGATACTCACCGTAAGATTACCTCAGCATAAAATAAGTAAGATTTTATTTTATTGATAAAAATAATGATAACAAGACAAATTTTTGGCCTAAATATTTCAATTCTAAAATTAATCTAAAATAGATTTAAATGATTTAGTGAATTTAAAAAGCAATTCAGTTGACAAAAATTAAGGAAAATGAAAGATTTAGAAGAAGTTTTAAAGATTCAAAAAAACTTAAACCAAATTATAAGATTTGTATAACTGAATTTAAAATAATGCAAAGAGAAAAATAAAAGGAAGTGATTTGGGGAAACCTGCTTAGAATTTCAGATTAAGCTTGATTTTCAGAGGAGGGCTTTATTTATAGTGTTAAAAAACAGTTCAAAACTGTTGAATATGATGGTGAAGGATAGACTGTGTAACACATGCTGTGTTTTAAAAATAATATACTAAAAGTTAAGGAAGGATAATTTTATGTTTTTTTAGTAGCAGCAACAGAGATCTTCCTCAAACATGAGTTGAAGTATTAGGAAACAACAATCAATTGATTACACAAGCTTTAAAGCAAAAGTAAAGTGCAAAGCACAAAAATAGCTAAATTTAAAGATAGGCATATATCTTTAAACTACTACTATTTTTCTTTGATTATAAGAAAAAAATTAATAAGATCAAAATCATTAAAAGCTTTAGAATACTTGCTCTTATGGGCAGGGCATTACATGTGGAGACTCATGATACCAAACAAGACATATTTCACCCTATAGTCAAACAGTATCCAGAAGTTATCCAGGAGACTCTCCCAGGTTTGCCACTACATAGACATATTGAACACTTCATCTAACTAAAGTGAAGTTTGCACAAGGTACAGCATATGTACAAACCAACTCATAACAAAGACAATGTAGTGTACAAGCACCTGGCAGAAACACTCAATAAGTGGTTAATAAGAACCTCTCACTCCCCCTATAGCACCACAATCTTTTTTGTGGCAAAGGAGAATGGCTCTCTCATATCAATGAAAGACTACTGATAATTAAACAAGGCCACTGTAAAGAATTGCTAACCTTGACCTCTGATAAAAACCTTTTGATGCACTAAGTGGCGCAAAATATTTATGTAAGGTCTTGCCCATAGTGGTGCAAGGTTATAAACTAGCGTGTGTAAGGCATTAGGATTCAGATTTAAAAGGTATAAAAAGGTTGGAACTGTCTGCAAAATAATCTTACAGAACCCTGCTAAAAACCTATACTGAGTTACAAAAGAAGTGATCAAGTTTAAGAACCCTAAGCAAAGAAGATAAAATGAGGTGATCAATAGTGAACCATTTGTAACTAAGGGAATGTCAATATTTGGATATTCTCCATCAGCAAATTGATACATATAACTATTGAAAGATTCCTTAAGGGGAAAAAATGGATACAACAAGCCTAAGGCTTGTTGTTTTACAAGTTCCATTTGTTCAAGAAAAGAAAAGGCTAAACTTTAAAACAAATTTAATAAAAATGTATAAATCTCTAAAAATTAAGATCTCAAGTTTAAATTTGATAAAGGATTGAAGGGTAGAAATCACTTAGAATTTTGGCTTAAAGCCTACTCTTCATAAGTTTTTATTATATAGGCTTGTTTTTCTCAGTTTTGTAATGATTAGCAGGAAGGGAAACAGCCAAGAAAAGGAGAAACTGGAGAAAACCTGTGGAAGAACCTGGAGAAAGGAGAACTACAAAGCCCAACAGAAGTTGCAGATCAGCAACATGGAAAACTGGAGAGCGGCAACAACGTAAGCAGGAGTTTCAAAAAGGTAAGGGAGGTGAAAATATTCTAACTTTAAAGTAGAAATATATAATAAGAGAGTAGAAAAGACAGAGCAACAACAACAATTTGAACGCAAATAGCGTAAAAACAAGGTAACTAACTTTAAAATACTTAAATATTAACTCCCAATTCAAAATTTCAATATTAAATAATACTGAAAAATTAAATCAATTGTAAGCAAAAAAATATGATAAATTTAAAAATCCTGCCCTTCAGGGCAGGGCATGACAATTTCTACAAGATAGACTTGACCGCAAGATGCAACCAAACCAGAGTCAAGGAAGAAGATATCCCAAAACTGCCTTCAGAACCGATTACAGATCCTTTGAATGTGTGGAGCCTCAATTTTGGAATGAATAATTCATCCTCCATTCTTGTCATGTAAATGAATGAAGTGCTTGCTAAACACATTGGTTGACATACACTTGTATATCTAATGGCAGCATTGTCTACAGCCCATCTAAATACCAGAATGGCATCAAACTGCACACAGTGCTACAAACCCTCAAGGAAAATTAACTATTACCTAAACTATTTAAATGTATGTCCTATCATCAATATTTAATCTCCCTGGGCCACCTTATTGGCACCAACTGAATGAGGCCATAAAATGTTAAAGTCATTTGCAACATGCCAACCCCAAGACACTATTCCTAGCTCTTCACCTTCCTTAATAAGGTAGCATGCTGTTAGTGATTCATTCTAAAATGCAACATGCTTAAAGCTCTTCTCTTGCAGATCATGGGCAAGAACACCAAATTTGATTGGACATCTTTATGCAGATGTAACTTCAGATAACTGAACAAAGCTCATAGAAGCACCCCTCCTCCAATACTATATGTAAGACAGAGATTACCAATTGGAGACTGACACCTCAGAAATGACAATTAGAGGAGTACTCAGAATAAAAGCCAAGGAAGGCAAGTGTCTTCCCATAGTCTAAAAATCCCACAATCTTACATAGGAGAATGTTGCTACCCATAAACGGCAAGGAGATATTGGCTATGGTACACTTTCTCATCAAATGGTAACGTTATCTGGACCACCAAAAAGAGCTCACCTTCCTAAAATACCATAAATATATTGTTTACCTTAAAGCACAGATTAACCTTTCAAGGTGCCAAGCCAAATAGAGGAAACTAATCTAAAGATACCCCATGCTGATAGAGTATAATCCTGGGGAAGAGTTAAAGGTGGATGACACCCTCTCACACCAATATCTAAAAATATCACAGAGCTGCAAGACTCAGTATTAATTGGCCTCTCCTAGTGATGTTTAACAAGAGCAAGAGTTTTCCTGAAGGGACCACTGAGTGCACTCAAACAATGGTGCTAAAGAATAGACACCTGTTTGGTGATTTTCATGGTGTTCTCCACCATAAAATGACTGATGGCTTTAGTGTTCCCTATGTACCTGTCACAAATAATAGACATTGTGTTGAGATATCACTGGGAACTAGGCCATACCCGCTCCTTCAAACTTGAGTTCTTTAAAGCCAAATAACATTGGCCAATCCTATACCAAGATGCTTTTAAACTGGTTGATTAATGCAAAGTCTGTGGACGTTTTCAGAATATTAAATCCCTTCAAATTCAGTGTTATCCATCTCTGTAAGAAATCCTTTCAAGGTGTGGGTCCTAGACATTTTGGGACCCACACCAAGTAGACCAAATAACCAGAGATCTATCCTAGCAGCAGTGGATTATGTCACCAGATAGACTGTGGTGCAAGCTACCAAACAGCACACGTGCAATGATATAAGATGTTTTATCAGTAAGAAAACTATGGCTAGATTTGGTACACCAGAGCTATTAATCACCAATGGAGTCAAGGAACTCAAAGCAGAAAATAAAACATATATCTGGCTAAAAACAACATCACTACTCCATATCACCCCCAAGCCAACAGATGAGTCAAAAGACTCAAAAGATCTCTAGTACAGTCACTTGACAAGATGTCAGCCAGCAACCCCACCAAGTGAGCCAACCATTTATTCACAGCCCTGATGATGTGTAGAGTATGGCAGAATGCTGCAACTGGTTACAGCCCCTAAGAGATAGTGTTTGACATCAAACCCAAAATCAAGACCACTAACAACATTTCCTACTGGGGTTTCAAGCTAAATTTCTCAGACAAGACAATACAAGGGTGACTGCCATCCAAGAAACACAGCCAGAACAGGAAGTTAAATATATTAAAGCCATGTAACAACCACTTCTATGGTGGTTTGAGGTCAAAGACAAGGTGTGGGTATTGAACCCCAACTGCTCAAAGCTTCAATCCAAGAAAATGGGGCCTGCCATCATCCTACAGGTCTACTCAACCGCACCTACTTGGTGCATGGACTTGGCAAGAGGTGTAAGGACAAGGTCCTGCATCAAACCCAATTAAGCCTGTGCAAATGCAGAATCAGACAATGTGAAAGCATCATACTGGCCTCTGCTCAATAATTTGAAAAATATGGTGCCAGGGCTCCAGACAACCTACCTCCTTACTTGGCTTGACCTGTTACCTAATATGGGCAACTATTTATATACAACACCTAGGTTTAATCTCACTGATCATAACAGCTGGCAATCCACCTATACTTTCCAAATGGAATTAGGCACATGTTGTTGAAGATCAACCTGGAGAAATCTCTTTCTACCAGCCACCCCTGGGTGGCCTATTGCAGGGTATATAACCCTTTTCTTCTCTCTCAATAAACCTTATTTTGAACCAATACCTTCTCCTTTCCTTTTTGGTAACTGTAGCTCACAGCACAGTCACTAGCTACATGCTTCAGGAGAACATCTAGATGAGTTTTGGGGATTCAAATGTGGATCAATATGTAATTTATAGGGATTAACTTAAAGGTCATCTATATAGCTTCTCTAAACCTTTCAGGTGATGCTGATATCTCGTTTCCATAATGTTTTCAAAGGGGAACTGTTCAAAATTTCCACTGTTACATCTGTCTATTTAAAATATTTTTCGGATGCGGATAGTTATCTCATATCAATTGGATTCTGTGATTGATAAATCTACTTATCCCTGCATTAAGTACTATAACTGATGAGAGATGGGATTTTATTGAGCAATAAAAATCTGGGCTTTAAATTGAAGAGGCACCAGGATCAACGTTAGGATGGCCTGTAAGGATGTGATAGCTAGATAATGGCACTGTAAAGTACTGGGTTGTTTAGATTGCTGATGAGGATTAGTCGATTTAATCCAGATCTAGGCTAATCAGCTCAGTAGCAGTATTAACTTTTTGCAGAAATATAAGGATTTACTTAATGCGTGAAGTTGAAACTTTCCCTGTGAGGATTACTTAATAGCAATGCGAAACTCAAATGACCAATTGGTTGGTCGGCATCAAATGTCCTATTTCCTTAAAGTTAGCCCGTGCAAAATATTCAGTAGTCGGCCAGGATGTCATAATATTATTTGTGAAACTCTACTCCTGGTGAGAAATTTTGGAGCCAAGGTACAAACATCACATATACCTTACTTTCCAAGTGAATTCAAGTTGTGCACATTACATAAAATAATTTGTTGACAATATTATTGCAGGTACTTGTTTTAATTTTACCTACCGCTAAGCTATGCTCCAATCACACAGTCTTGAGTATCCAGAAAGTATTTAATAAGTAAATACCTAGAACATATCAGTTTATGTAAAGCTTTAATGTACATGTTGAAAATGAATAATCTATAGCTTTATTGTCCTCGAGAAGCAAGCTAAAATAAAGTGGTATATTTCTTATAAAAAGAAAGGATTATTTAAGTCCATGGGGTAGCCAGTGGAGATTTGGGGTATTTGAGTATACTTGTTGCACAAGATTTGGCGCAAATTATTCAGCAAGTCAAGGTATGTTTGATCGGGATTATCTCGTAGAGTGGCCAGAAGAGCATAGCTCATTGCTCCGGTAGCCTTTTTATCAATGCAAGCATCTGCTGACGTTTGGTCATCACGGCAGCCGGCAAACTGAATAACATCAGCAACGACAGCTTTCTTTTCGGCTGCGAGCTGAGCTACACTCTTTTTAGGTTTACTCAAAAACCCTCTGATGCCAGTAAGTAAACTTCCTAATGCCTCTTTCTTTTTTCCTTGAGAAAAACTAAGACCAGCCTTCAAAAGGCTCATGGCGATTTCTTTTCCAGAGGTGGTATGGGCAGTAACAGCAATTGAACCATCATTTTTGTAAGTGTAAGGCAAATCGAGAACAGAACCGCTATGGCAGGAATCGAAAATAGCTGTTAAACGAACACCTTTTGGTAGATCGCGGATAAGGATATCAAATAAAGTCTAGAGCTTTAGCACCTTTGGCTTTAAACAATTCTTACGTCGTCAGTAATTTCTCCCTTTTGCTCGAAATCTAAGGGAAGAATGGTTTCATCGTATCCATCTTCCTCATCTCCATCTGCTTCAGTGATTAGTAAACCAACGAGGAAATATTAGACTACCTTCATCCTTCTTAGTACCGCCATGACCTTCAAGAGTTTTAAATAAATCCACCTTGTCTAGTACCTGAATAATGGAGGAATAGCGAGTCTCCTGGACTGGCGCCTTCAACTAGCCAGCGCATAGCACCAATGATGTTATCATGGGTGGGCATTCTTAGAGGATGCTGTTGATCATCAGTAAGGATTGTTACGTTCGTGGGATCAAACCCAAACTTTGGCAAGAAAGCATTGCTTATATTTTGAACATCATTAATGCAACCTTGAATAAATTAGAGACTGGGAGAACTGAAAAAAATACCTTTCAATTCAGCTTTTGAACCAAAATAGTTTATTCCTATCAAAAGTGCTTTTTTATTTCCTCTTAAAGATGTCAGAGATGAAATGAAAAGTACTTACTTGCAGTCTGATAAGCTAATCTGCTGGCCACTCACTTCGCCAGAGTACATGTGGTCCCTTGGGGTAAAATTGAAAGGCATTTCGTTAGCTTGGTCAGGGGTTTGATCTCCATGATCACCAGTCTGACGAACTCCTCGTTCAGAGTAGGAAGACTGGCCCTGCTGTAAATATTCATGGGGCATGAGAGGCTGGTTTCCACGATTTTGCATGTCGATGTTGTGAAAAGGAAAATTGTTCTGTTTAGAAATAAATCAAGTGCTTGCTAGAAGACCTTCTCATATACTAGTGGCACTTATATAGTTGAAGCATAGTAACTTTAGTGGAGTGTGACTGGTTTATCTTTCACATTTAGGCATTTTCGAACCTCATTTTAGGACAATTCTAAATGTCACACTTGTCGATTCAATAATCTCGCCCTGTGGGTCTGTTGTGGCTTCTCTGCTCCACATCGATTGGCTAAAACAAAATGAAGCCCCTCTGGTCCTAGCAGGGGTTCAAACAATTTGCTAAATCGAGCAGAAGCCATACTTTTTAAAGTTGCACCTGCGCTAGGGCTGCGGCGGACCACCCCCAGACAAAAACCAAATTCTTCTCGCATTTCCAAAAACACCGACCTTATATATATTTCCATTCCAACCGATCTAAAATCTGCATTTCTGAAATATCCAGCAAATTCCAATTCTTGTCCTTAGTGTCCGCCGCAACCCTGACCAGCGCCAGGATAGCTCTGAGAATCTTTGGGATTGTGAAGTTAATGGTGTTCGCTTCGATTAATTGAAGCTGGCTGCTAAGCTTCACAATTCTACCACGCATTACTGACCTTGCTCTATTCATAGATATTATGCATTTAGTTCCCTACCCACTGGGAGTCTAGATTTTAGCCATTGACCTTGCAGCTATTCAGATGCAAGTACTCTAGATTCAGAACCTGATGGCAAAACTATAAGATTGTCAAATCCTTCATCCAAATTTCAAATCACATATGCAATTTTGCCTTTTTTAAGCAAAGCAATTTGTTTTCATTTTATTTATTTATTTATTTATTTATTTCAAATTGCTATCATGACCATGACTGTTTTTCCAGGTGTGGCTTGGCCTAAGCGCCGCCACCTAAAAAAATGGGTCTGAAGCGCCGTCCGCTTGCAGCAATTGAATATTAAAATCTTATAATTGATCACAAGTGGGTGGTGGCATCGAAAATTGAGTCTGAGTGGGGCACAGATGCCCCATGCTCAATTTTCCCAGCTCTCACTGCTTGGGTTTTTAACCCAAGCCTCCTAGGCTATAAATCAACTGCATAAAGTACAGTAGTTTTAAAAGCTATGGCAACAACCAAAAATACCTCAGATTTAAACAAAATCCAAGTCGCACAAGATTCAGGATTCAATTAATTTATAAAATTTCAGTTAATAAATGGACTGTCAAACAAAAAACGAAATTCCACTAGCCCATTATACAAAATTATATCAAACATCAAGTGGTGTAGTTCAAACCACAAACAAAATGAACTGACGCAACAAGTGAAATGGATGGATGCTGTTCCGGAGTATATTATAATCCAATCAGGATTCATATGAGGCACTGACAGAAGAACTAAAGTGAAACAAAACTTGAGCAATCTAGAAGCGAGATTACACAAGCACGAAACGAAATGAACTCACACAAGATGTGTAGTATGAGCAGCCTAAAATAGAAAAATAACAGTTTAACAGCCAATCAACAGCTATCCAATTTAGGAACAGAGGCATTTTATCTATTTTCATGGCTCTGGATTTGTATGAAAAGGTTTTAAGAACCTTCCAAATATGGACTTGAGATTACAATAAAAATAAATTATTAAATTTTAAATTTTCTACCTTAGTGATTTTATCCTAGTTTTTTTACAATGGTTTTTAACAGCAATATCTTTGACAGCTCCAGCAGCCAAGCCAGCAGCAGCCAGACCAGCTTCAATGGAGGTGAGGCTCAGAACATGGATTCACCTGTTTACACCCAAGCCTTTGAGGCGGGTAACAAGGAAGCTGACCTGTACCTGACCACCGACCCCTATGGCTTTGACTTGTTCAGTAGTCACATAGTGTCTAGTCTGCCCCTGCTCCTGTACCCACCCCCGCACAAGCTGCCCACCAACCAACCAATCAGGATGACAACCTTGATTTGGAACAACTTCCTGCCACCAGCCAACCTGCCCCCCCTACAGCCAATCAGGCTTCAGCTCCCCTGGCCCAGCGCCCCAAGCGACAAATCATCACCACCCAAATTCTTCAGGAAATTGTGGCACTGAATCTACAGGGTCTGTCCTGGAAACAGATTGCCGCCCAGTTGCAATTTACCCGCGCTACTGTCATTTGGGAATTCAACAACCTGATGAACAGGGGGAATCTGATTGGGACAGCCAAGAAGCCCAAGAAGGCTCTCAAGTCACAGATATCTGAGGCATACCCAATCATGCTTGACCTCCTCCAACGGGATCCCAAGCTTCCCTTGACCCAGGTCCGGAAGCAGCTCGCACACCATAACATATGGGTCTCCAAGCACATGGTGCAGGTCTGGATGTATGGGAAGGTGGCTTCCATATGGGTTCTTACCAATTTTGCCGGCAACCAATGGGATGGCACTAAGGATTTCCTGTATGACACTGCCATCAAATCAACCCTGGTCTGATGCCTGACTAGTCTAACTGATGATGTCATGTTCATCTCCTACTACAAGCTATCAATAGCTTTTGATGATTTTGGCAAGCAAGGAAAAGCCGCCGCCAAGAATAGGAGGAAGAAGGTCAAGAAGGGGACATTCATTGGTGCATTTCTGGCTGTTTCAGCCAAGGGTTTTGTCTACTATCAGACAAACCCAGATTTCATCAATGGCTACTCATACAGCCACATCCTCAGTGGATTACTTGACTCCTGGGATGGCTCAAATTCCAAGTACCAGGTTTTCTTGAGCCACCAGATGGAGGGTAGCTCCATTGCCCTTGAGGCCATCCAGGGACGCGGGCACCAGGCCTCAGTCTACCCCGCAGGCCATGAAGACGTCTATCTGGCCAATGTCATCTTCTTCAATATGGGATCCACCTTACGGGAGCGCCGCCTTCAGGCTTTCAACAACCTCTATCTTGGGGTCCTTGAGCACAATTTTCTCTTTGTCCGCCAGATGGTGGCTGACTTGTTTGCGCAAATGGTTTTTCATGTGAACATGGGCAACCAATCACGTAAGGATAAGCACCTTCCACCTTGGGCCACTGCCACCTACCAGCCCATCCAGCCAATGACCAATGAGGAATACAACGAGTGTTATATGGCAGCCATCACATGAAATCCTCCTGCCTCCACCCCCGCCACCAACACCCCTAACCCGCAAGCCCAACCCACCCAATCCCAGACCCCCCAGGCCAGCACCACCTCTACGTCTTCCTTCCTGTGTTATTCTGCCTCCTAGGCATCACTCTCCCCCGCCCCAATAAACCCCTGTCATCAACCATTTTCTATTCATATTATCTTTTTTTGAATTTCAATTGTTCATGTTCTCTTTGTTTATAGTTGGTTTTATTCTCTATGTTCAGCTTATTTCTATAAAATCATATATTTACTATGTTGTGTATCTAGATCCAGAACACAGTTATTTTTAACACTTAAACATAGCCCCTTGTGAAAATATTAACAACAATTTGGTGATCAGCTAAATTTGAATTAGAAAATTATAGTGTTAACTGTTTTTAGATAAAGTTGTTACTGAACCAAATTCAAAACTTTAATGATAAATTTTAAGCCAATCAGGAGCCAAGTGATAAAGTGATTGTTGTGACATAAAGGGTCATTCAATAATTCTTTGATGCATGTGCGCTAATTAATATGATTGGCTGGATCTTTTAATATTATACACCATTGCCGCTGCGGCAAGTTGTTGATGGACTAGTGCTAACCAAGTAGCTGATTGGGCACTATTTCATCAACAACTTGCCACAGTGGCAATGGTGTACAATGGCAAAAAATCCAACCAATCATATTAATTAGCGCACATGCACCAAAGAATTATTGAATGACCCTTTATGTCACAACAATCACTTTATAACTCAGCACTGATTGGCTTAAAGTTTATCATTAAGGTTTTTAATTCAGATCAGTAACAACTTTATCTAAAAACAGTTATAACATAATTTTCTAATTCAAATTTAGCTGATAATCAAATTGTTGTTAATATTTTCACAAGGGGCTATGTCAAGCGCCAAAAATAATATGGTGATCAAGGAACGATGCCAACACAAAGCAAACAACACATATTGAGATGAGCGTAAAACATATACAAAATGGGTAAAAAGATGGGATAATGTTTTAGATGGGAAAACAAAAAGGAATAAACAAAGAGGCAACAGTATCAAAATATTACAGAATTTATTGGGGCAAAAGCTATAAAAACATATGGAAAGGTTAGTAAAAAAACAATGAGAGAATTGGAGAAGCTTCTGAAGAATCTTGACTTGGCAATTACCAAAATAAAGGACATTGACCGCAAGGTCAAAGCCAAAGTGAAGTCTGATGTCCTCACTGGGGACAAAAGTGACAAGGTGTCTGCAAAGGCACTGTTGTCAAAAATGCCAGACACCCCAGAGAAGAACATTGAGCGTCTTCTCAATATCCAGAAGACGGTGGTGGAGGGCCTGCAGTTTAAGGCATACAATCTTTTTGCACTGTCCATCTGGGTTGATGACCCAGAGATGTACAAGCATCTCAAACCCGCCAAGCATGCCAGGGCAGAGGATACCAAATTGCCTACACAATTGATTGCGCCAAGAATGGCCAAGCCGGCCAAGGCTGTGGGCAAGGAAGAAACACAAGAAGGTAGCCTAAAAAACAAAATTAATAATTTTTCAAAAAACTTACCTTTTTTCTTAGAAAATGTAGACGGCAAACTCTGCCAAGTCCTGGTCCTCTTTGTCCTGGCCATCTTTTATGCAAATTATGCCACTCATGTGGTGAAGCAATTATATCTGTCCCCCCCTGTTGTGCAGGAGCTGGAGGACTGTATCCACGGGTCCTTTCCAATGTTGCGGGAGGCATTGACAGAACTTACGCATGCCGAGGGGGCATCTGAGTGGGCAGTTACTGCCTACAAGGATGCCCAACTGGTCTGCCTGGACCTGGTATCTCTCAGTGGAGTTTACTGTGTAAACTACATTGAGCTTGTTTGGGACGTCCTGGCAACGCTCTCATTCAAAAATGTACCAGAGATGGTCTGGGCTCATGCGGCTGCTTGCTTCTGCTTCCTGTTAGAGCACACCCTGTCTTACCTATTGGAGAACTTTGGGCGCGCTGTGGGCAAATTGGCTGTTGCAGACGCAACAGCCATAAAGAAGACCAAGATCCTCCTGGAGGACTTTGGGTTGGCCTGGAGTACCGACAAGACGGGGCTTCCTGCAGCCATGGAGCTGACCTTTGCAAAGACCAGGCACAACAACAAGATAAGCGTGGTCTATAATAAACTAGGCGAGTTCACAGAAGCCTTTGCAGGGCAAATGCTTTATCTGGTTGTTTACATGGGGTTCCTATTCTACTTTGGGATGGGCGCGTCTGTAGAGGACCTGGACTGGGACCTTCTGGGAATTGACAAGGCCTGGCTTGCACTTGACAGGAAGAAGGTTCCCCTGGATACAACTCAGTTGATCATGTGATCCAGGATGCCCTGGTCATGGCTGGGATATAAAGGTTTGTAGCCCTGCCTGAAAAGCTGCTGCTTCACTCCCACCTGACCCTACTGCCTTTCACCAGCAGGAGGGATTATTTCAATAAGGGTGTATTCACCGCTCACAGTGTGGCAGTAGAGGTTGTGCGCCACCTCCATTGCGGGGCGGGTACATACCAAAGAACCCACTACAGGCGCACACAATAAAAACATGATTCCAATAAATTTTATTACAATTTAAAGTATTCTAATTATAATAAATTTTTACAATTTTTACTTCAGCAAACCAGTTTTGCAAAATATATTGCAGAAACAGGTTTCATAAAAGCATAAAATTATACGTTAAAAAATAAATTCTAACTTGTACATTTTATATTTAATTTTTTTAAAAACTATTTTATATTTAATTGACCAAAGTGATTTAAATATTTTTGTGTAATCTAGTATCAAGCGTTTGGGATTACCTCAGATGGCATATTAAAATAATATATAATAAAATAAATAAATTACTTACATCTATTGATGAATCTTCTGAATGTGATTGCGGGTGTGGAAACATCTATATATAAAATGATAATTAATAAATCTTGAATAGTAAATAAGAGAATATAAAAAAATTGGACACACTAAGCCTTTAATTGATTGGCTGTTTGGCTAGGCACACATGGATGAACAAATCAGCGTGGCCATAGAATTTGGCCACGGTCTCAGCTGGGAGGGTGTAGATCCTGGCCTACAGCAAATTAAAAAGGTTCTTGGTCCCAGTTGGGGTTCCTCGCTTGACAACTCGCTTGAGCCACCCAAAGACTTCCTCAATGGGATTTAGGAAGGGCAAATAGGCTGGGAGGAAGAGAAGGCATAAATTTGCCGTAGCCAATTGCTGGGGGCCCACTGCAATGCTTGTGTTGATCATTGGAAATTCCTCGAGAATGTCAGCCACCTTGTGGAGACCAACATTGTCCAACACAATCACATTGGTGAAGCCCAGGCCTGTGCGCCTCAGGTGCTCCTGGACCAATCAGAGAAATTATAGGAAGGTCTGGCTATTGTGGGAGCCTAGTATCATTTGGTACAGCTTGACCCCTTTTGGACCAAGGAGAGCCACCATTGAGTATGCTGTGGCGCGGACTGCAGCACGCCAAGCCGTCCCGTCATTGGAGCCTTTGGGGACATAGCCATACCCATTGCGCATTGACAAGGCAAATGCCAATTTGTCAATATAGTAAAATTTTGACTGTCCCCTTGGCTTTGAGGGCAGTGTATGCCTCTGCGTAGTTTTTCTGGACGTCAATATTGGCTGGGCTGTTTCTTTTGTAGGGGGATACCCTGAGCTTTTTCCAGGAAAAGCACATTCCCTTGACCAAATGATAATAGAAGGAAATTGAGGCCTCAATCCCAAAAGTAGATTTAACCATGGCCTTTATATTTGCCAGTTCAAGGTGGCAGTCCTGGGTGATCCACTGGCAGATTGCCCATTTGTGCTCCTTGGTGAGCATGGTAGAAACATGCAAGGATTTCTCTGCGGCAAGGACACAACCAGTATTGATGAATTTTTGGAAGATCTTGCTGGCGTACATGGGATCCACTCCAACAAGGGCCACAGCCGCCTTGTAATCATCCAATTCCCGCATTAGCTTAAGCAAGATGATGTGTTTGATGTTGGGGGTGCACTTCTGGGAAGGCTTTTTAGTGGTGGGTATTGACTTGTTGGCATTGGGCACAACACAGGGCATAGGTACCTTGGTATAGAAGGCTGCAACCTTTTTTAACACCAGCTGTCCCTCATTGGTTTGATAGAACTGGGGCTCTTTGTCATCCTCCTGATTGCCATCACTGACGTAGGGCTTGTAGCTAGTATCAAGTACAGGCTTCACCTTCTCCAGCATGGCTGACGGGAACAACTCTTGCCGTTACACAACATCAAACACATATAAAGTAAGTTCTACCTCCTTGTTTCTAACTGTTGTGGTAGTGGTAACCTTGGTGGGCTTCTGGGTCAGTCTTGGGACCCAAGGGTTTATACTCCACACCCTAGCAGCATGTTCTCCTTGAACCGGCTGTGTCAGTGCAGCGTCACTATGCAGCTCTCCTCTCCTGTCTCCTCCTTGAGTAGGCACTTGGGTTGCACTAACTCTATTCTTTGACCCGCGGGGGCAACCGCAACCACGCGCACAACATGTGTTTGGTACTCTGGTATTGTGTTCCTTCCATTTTAAAATTTAATAAAATATATAATAAATTTCAATTAAGTTACTTCCTATTTTTAATTTTTGCTTTTATCTGAATATGGATATTTAATTAAAGTTTTTCCCACCCAATATCGCAATTATAGATTTTTTTATTTCTTAATTAGTTGTTTTTGGTTTTACAACACCCATTTTAGAATACCTGAAATAATTTCCACCCATTTTCCTAGATTTTACTGCCAAATTCAAACACCCAACACAATATTTTTAAAATTTATGTTTCAGATCTTGTGTCTTTTTTTAGATACCTTGGTATCATTCATGATTACAATCCATTGCACACATTGCGTGAGTGATTTTGTTTATGCAGTGAGTTGCTATTGTGTTTTGTTTTTGGTTTGCGTTTTGACACACCTTGCTTGGGTGTATTTTGTCACCAATTCACACAGTAAACATATGTACACCAAAAGTCAACTCACACCATTTTGTTTGTGAATCAATGTATTTTGGATTGTATTTTGAATGGTTTTGCTTTGTGTGTGAGCCTTTTGTTTCTGTGTTGACTCATTTTGCCCATTAACGCCAATAAACCCTATTAACAGAGTGTATATTTTAACCTGAGAGATGCATTTTGTTTAAATCTGAGTTATTTTTGGTTGTTGCCATAGCTTTTAAAACTACTGTACCACCATTAGTTGTTTTTATAAGATAAGTAAATATCAAGCACAAGGATTTCATATCATCCAGATTTACTCACAAGCATTAAGAAACACAAGTTTTAACAAACTACCTTAGTTTTTTGATGGTTTCTATTCAATAAAATATCTTTCCTCGTGATTCACCTATTTCAATACCTTCCTATAAGATTTTTAATAACAATATTATTATACTCTGGATTTTTACCACTTCAAAATTCTGAGAATCTTCCACCTCCTTCTGAAATGATCCCAAAATTTTAAAATTTGAGTTTGAACCCATTTATGCTGTTGACTCATTGGCATTAAATCAAATCAAAACCTCCCTCTTATATCTGTGCCTTATAATATGCTGTACTTTGTCATATTATCTCTTTAAAGGCTATCATCTGCAAGTAAATATACACTGTCTCCACCTCATTGATTATGACATCCTTACTTGAGTGCATTTTCCAATTTTATTAGTTACATCAAACTCTCTCTACTTCTTCATGACATGCAGTAGTTCTGGCATTCTTTAAGCCACTATTGTTTTTAGTATTATTGCTGGCATGAAAAGGGGTAATCTTTCACCATACCTGCATAGGTGAGTAAAAATTCTATGACACCATAAATTATTTTTGGCATCAAAAGACACCAAATTACCTGTTTTTGGGAGGGTTGAGCCTTTCTTGCCCTATTTCAAGATTCTGATGAAAATTTTGTGTATTATGCTACAACTCACTTGTTGCCTATGGTAGCACAATGCTCATGTCAAAAGTGGCCATGTCAACACTTTGTTGGCACAGGTACTTTTGACCTGGAAGCTAAATTCCACTCAGTAATTCACTAATCAGTTGAGCTTAGTTCCAATTTTTCCTAGCTCTCAGAGGTGTGGACCCAAAAAACATAACAAAAGTGGGGCCATTTTGAAACAGCTCAATATTAAGCTTAACCAAATTTCTCTTTTTAACTTTTATTAATAAAAATTTACTTTTTTTCAAGTCAAATATACAACATAAAAGTGTCAATGTTGACAATTTTTAAGCATTTCCTATTTTCATAATGAAGCTGACACACTTAAAATATAAATATTATTATAAACTTAAAAATAAAATTTTATTGGGTTGATATATAGAAAAAGCTATAGCACATATAGCAGTCCATTGAAATTTTCATCTTATAAATCTATCTGTGGTACTTGATCCAGCTTTAATATTATAAATAGATTTGTGGCTAATGGCAATCTCATAATTTAAGCCTGTTTTACTATGCATTTTACTATATAATTTATAGTTGATGCTATGTTGAAAATCAGGAATGTCTACAATTTTCTTGAGATCAATCACAGGGGTATAGTTGAGCAAATTAGATTTGCGCAAATAAGCCTGAATTACTATGCACAACACAATGAGAATGTTTTCAGCAGGGAATTTGACACTTTACCTTTTTCATATCTGAAGACAGATTATCAGTGTTGCAACATATTTGATTTCTCCCTCTTGGGGAATTAACATCCCAAGTAAATCACCAAACAGCTCACCAAATGGTTCACCGTACAGTCAATAAACTGGTGGCACCATTATCAGTTAACCATCTATGACATGGATCACTCAATCCAGGTCCTAAATGGAACACAACTTGATTAAGCCTCGTGACTCAAGAGGAACATTACTCAGATAAGCCCCATGACCCCCATGATGTACATGGACGGCATGTGGCTTGTCATAATACTATATATTTCTATATTCATATCCAATAAAGTATCATTCTCTTCTTAAATCTTCCCCTTATTTTGTTTATTATACTTCCCAGAAGTATAAAATTGACAGTGGTAGCACAGGTAGGTTATCCATACCTACCTAACTCAAAGGAAAAATTTCTCCCAAGAAAAGAACCCAAACAATGGTACTCCCTAACAGCTGGAGAGATTACAAAGTAGGACAAGACGTTCCTGCAGGCCTTGTCATCTACAATAATGTCCTTGTGCCCATCAATCAGTACAACACTCTCAAAGCCCGCAGACTGTTGTCCACCACACCAACCACAACAGCGCCTCCGCAGCCTAAGATACCCAATATTGTGTTTCAACACATGTGCACTGCTGAAATTGGCGCCTTTGCAGGACTACACCACAAAAACGCCTCCCTTTGGATCAAAAGTACACAAAGCAAGTTTGAACAAGTGGACTACAATCAAAGGCTCTGGGTTAGCAAAATTGTCCTTTGTGTCACAGGAACTGCTTCACATTTTGTAACCAAATGGCTAGCCCAACACCCTGATCAGAAGGAGAATTGGGAGATGTTCAAGGCTGCATTCCTCAAAAAGTTCTCCATGAAAGACTCATACATAGTGATCATGACCAAGCTTTGAACCTTCAAAATGACAGGAACCATCAAAGAATATATTGCCGCATATGAAGGACTACATGACTGTGCACCCAATACCATCAACTTTGATGAACCTGGGCCATGTCTGGACTTCTATAATGGCCTTCCCACACACATTAGACATCAGTTTGACATGACCTGCTGCAAAAACCTCAAGGATGTATTCCTAGAAGGAAAAAACGTAGCTCAGAAGTCTGAAAATCTACATGCCACCAACAAGCCCAAGAAAAACCCTGCAGCTAAGAGAGAGCCTTGCCCCGATAAGCAAAACAACCAAGCCAACAAAACCCATCCTCAAACTGGGAATCACACTGCACAAGCCAACCAGGCCAGCACCAAAGATACCAACAAGGAGGGGGAAAGCTCAGGGGAGTGCTTAGGCAAGCCATCCTCCCCCACTTCACAAGACTTGTATAGAGAACAGGACATGGATTCAATCACTATGATCTAAGTACCCTCCAGCAATCCTCTACTGTTTGCCGTCCAAACTGGAAATAAACTCCTCACTTATCCTTTCCGCTTTTGCAGATACCAGGGCACAGCACTATTTGACATTGGAGCAGACCAATCTCTTATCAACAAAGAATTTGCCAACCTCATGAAACTACCTATCACCCAAACCAGTATCAGGAGAGTCATCATGACAGACAACCAAAGCACACCAGTTACCCACGAGACAAAACCTTTCCAAGACCAGAGTGGAGACGTACAAAAGACAATTAGCAGCCCCAACATACCAATCCCCAAATACAATATCATACTTGGATTAGATTGGATGCAAAAGACAAAGCCTCACATCAACTGGGACAGTGCCACCCTCACTATCCAGCGAGGAGAAGTCCATCACCACATATACCCAACACATCTCAACACTCTCATGAGGGACCACATATTTGTAAAAATCATGAAAACAGGAGAAGAAACTGACCACAGAAAAATCAATTGAAGCACCTGTATGTATGAGGTTATCCACTTCAAAAACACGGAAACTTAACACAAACAGACCCCCATTAGAGACCAGCTAGTCAGTGGATTCCCCTCTGTATTCCAAGAGACACTACCTGGGTTACCCCCTGATTGGGGTATACAACACAAAATTGACCTAAAAGGGAGTGTGCCTAAAGCACGACCCATCTACTGTCTCATACCACAAGAAGACAACACCCTAAAAGCTTACCTTGACAAAGCACTCAAAAGAAGTCCTCATCAGACTCTCAAAGTCACCCTTTGGTGCCACTGTCTTCTTTGTGGCATAGAAAAACGGAGGACTCTGCCTGGTCACAGACTACAAAGGCCCTCAACAAGGTCAAAATTAAGAACAGGTATCCCCTGTCCCTCATTGATGACCTTTTTGATGCCCTGGGGGGTCCCAAATCTTCACAAAAATTGATTTTATAGCAGGTTACCACCAAATTTGCGGGAAACCTGAAGACATTCCAAAGACCACATTTCAAACTAAATATGGATCCTTTGAATGTGTTGTTTGAATTTTGGCATGACATACACTCCCAGTACCTTTGTAACCTTCATGAATGAAGTATTCAAGGAACACATTGGAAAAAGAGCAATCATCTAACTAGACAACATCATTATTTATAGTCCCAACCTGCAACAACACTGGGAAGACATCTGCTCAGTTCTCTCTACCCTGGAAGACAACCAACTGATTACCAAGCCGTCCAAATACAAGTTCTTCTCAACTGAACTTCCATTCCTTGGCCATATCATCAGCAGGGATGGTATTAAACCAGATCCAGATAAGATACATGCTATAACAGAGATGCCAGCCCCAAGAAAAAAGAGCAAACTCTGCACTTTCCTTGGAATGGTAGTCTATGTACACAGGTTCATCCCTGACTGGGGCACTCTGACAGCCCCCTTGTCAGCCATCACTGGGAAAACAACCAAATTTTTCTGGACACCCTTACAAGATCAACATTTCCGCCAACTGAAAGAACGCATGGTTGCCGCCCCCATCCTACAATACCCAAACCGTGAGGGTATCTATGAGCTAGAAACCAACGCCTCCAACTATGCCATAGGAGAAGTCCTCCATATCCAAATGGCCCAAAATGACTTTCTTCCCGTGGCATATGAATCAAGGAAGCTATCAGACGGCAAAAAAAGATACCCCATACATGATAAGGAATTGGTTGCCATTATACACTGCCTCATGAAATGGCAATGCTATCTGGGAGGAGCCCAGACATTCACAGTACTCACCGACCACAAGTTGTTGATATTCTTCAAAACACAACAGCACCTGTCAATAAGACAAGCCAAATGGATAAGTCTCATAAAGAGATACCCCATGCAAATCAAATACAAGCCAGGCAAGGAGATGCTTACTGCAGACGCCCTATCAAGGCTATACAATAAACACATCCTTTGCACTGATGGTAACCCCAACTAGCCCATGTTAATTATGGGGAATCTCCAGGAAGGGTTCCCATCTGGCACACCAATGGACATCCAAGAGAAAGTCCTCAAGAACAAACATCTGTTCAAAAATGTATATGGTACCCTCCACCAAATACTTTCAAATGGTGACACTGTACCCTATGTCCCATCAACACAAAAGATTGACACAATCCTCTGATATCATAGAGACTTGGGACACACCTGTAGCAGAAACTTGCATGAATACCTCAAGACACGCTACTGGTGGCCCAACATGCTAGATGATATCAGAGAGGTACTGGCACAATGTGAGGTCTGTGAGAAGTATGCCCAAACTAAAGCTCCACCCAAGTCAGTAGTACCTGTATCCATCACACAACCCTTCAAGGTATGGTTGTTGGATATTGTGGGACCTATGCCCAGTGAAATCAAAGGCAAGAAGTACATTATCACAGCCATTGACTATGCAACCAGATGGCCCATAGCACAAGCCACAAAAGAGTACAAAGGCAATGATGTGAGACAATTCATTGGCAAGGAGATCATAGCAAAGTTTGGAAAGCCTGACCTCTTAATCACAGATGGAGGCACTGAACTCAAAGCTATTGACACCAACATCTACCTTGCCAAAAATGGGATAAAACACGTCATAGCCAGCCCATATTACCCACAAGCAAATGGACATGTAGAATAACTAAACGGCTCTCTAGTGGAAGCCATCAGTAAGTTATCTGCCAAAAATCTAAAAGCCTGGGTTGATATGCTACCAACTGCTCTTATGGTCTGCAGAACACAAGTCAACTGCAATACAGGCAAAAGCCATTATGAGCTTGTCTATGGTCAGAAACCTGCACTTGTCAGTACAACCACAGGTCCACAACTACCACTTCCAAAGAAGATACCAGACAGTAATGACCCAAAAGTACTACACACCATAAAGGACCAAGAAAAGAGGGAACACCAAAGGGTCCAGCGGGAAGCAATCTCATTACAACAAGAAAGGTTCCAAGTCAGAGATGAGATCTGGGTTGTCAATCACAACTAACACAAACTAGACCCAGGATTACGCGGACCAGGCATTGTCATGGAAGTTAAGCCCAATAACACCTACCTCATCAAAGGGATTGGAGCTCGAACTGAACTTAAATGTATGCATCACAACCGACTCTGTTTGTGTAAGGCAAGAGCAGCCCAACAAAATTCAAGGCTCCCTGTACCCAACACCAAACTGGATCAATACCAATTCTGCATACCAGATACTCTCAAGAAAATTCCCAAGGCTCCGCCTTCTGGCACCCCAGGGGGAGGTGTTGTAGCATCTTTTATTTCTCCCTCTTGGGGAATTAACACCCCAAGTAAACCACCAAACGGCTCACTGAATGGTTCACCGTCTAGTCAATAAACTGGTGGCACCATTATCAGTTAACCATCTATGACAGGTATCACTCAATCCAGGTCCTAAATGGAACACAACTTGATTAAGCCTCGTGACTCAAGAGGAACATTACTCAGATAAGCCCCATGACCTCCATGACATACATGGACGGCATGTGGCTTGTCATGATACTATATAATATTCTATATTCATATCCAATAAAGTATCATTATCTTTTTAAATCTTCCCCTTATTTTTTTATTATACTTCCCAGAAGTATAAACTTGACATCAGGGAATTCTGATCTATCAGGGTTGACTGATCCATATCCTTTGCACTAGGGCTAACATTAGACGGTGTCAGGATTGACAATTTGTTACCCCTCAAAACCTGGGCCCAAGGGCGGGATTTGAACCCTGAACCCAAATTCCTGCAGGCCGCTGGACCCATGGATCAAGAGCCCACCCGCGTTTTTCTGAGATTGAGCCCCCGCAAGCTGAAGCCCCTGCTAAGTCCCAAAGTCAGAATACCAGTACAGGTTCAACTATGATGGTTCCCAAGGAGGAGTTCTTGAATTGCCTAATGGAGGCAGAGAAGGTGCCCCCGTGAACTTCATGAGCTTGAAGTCCTCTCAAGTAACCAATCAAACTCAACTGCCAAGGAAAAACCCAGGCTTTGGGCCCGACCCCGTGACCACAGCCAAAAATCAAGGAAATCAAGTGACCAATTTGGACATTCTGACCAATGAGAGAACATCCAGCCAAGGTGCCATTTTGCTGCTCTTGCACCCGGGCCTCCTGGCCACCTGCCCGCATTTCCCCCAATATTTTGATGAAGCCCTTATGGAGAATACTAAGTTTGGAGGCAGGATGCTATATATGCCTATAGATTCTGCGCTCAACCCTTATTGCCATTTTTGAATAAAGGTCATGTTATTTTGGCTCACATAGCTATTGCCTTGTTTTGTGTTTGCTATCTACCAATTCAGTTCAAGATCTCCTGGCCCTCCTGCCCCACTGTCCACAGTTTTCTGTCCTTCTGGTGTACCCTTTAGACCTGTCCATTTTACCAACTACCCTCTGAAATCTGAGTACAAGGACTACACCCCAGAAAAGATACTCAAACTTGATCCTTTGGCCCGCATACAATCTGCAGTTAGATACAACCAACAAGGTATGTGGATATTTTCAACACCCAAGTTGTTCAAAGGGAAATTCAACTATCTCCCTGCTTACAACCTACCCATGGAACCGCCTGTGACCCCAAAACCTATGCCTGCTTCCTCACCTGATCTTCCAACCAACCATACTGGTAAGCTGTTTGGGATTGTGTACATCACTCTCACAGGGGTGATTGACATCATAATCCTGGCTGCTGGCCTGTGGTCCTTGGTGGGAAAGTCTGCCTCCTACCTTTTTAAGTTAGTTCCCCTCTTGTGGTGGGCATTGCCTGCAAAAAACCTGGCCTGAGTTAACCCTGAAAACAACAGGCCAGCCGCCCAAGACTGGATCCCTGACAGACGGGCCACCACCCAAAGTGAGACATCTATTCTGGATGATGGTGAAACTTTATCAAGCTAGTCATATGATTCTTATTTGGAAGATATCTGAGACATTCTGGGTCAAAGGTCATTGGTCAATCAAGAATCTTGAATAATTAAGTGCAAGTATTCAGGATTCCTAAAGCAGACACACTTCCACCAAATAGAATAAAGACAGAGTATTACAATATCCTGTTTCATTGAGAAATGGGACAGAAGGTTGCCTGTGCACAGTGTGCATTACACCAACCCCAAGACAGACCCCCTAATGGATGTCAACTTAGTTGGTTACAACTGAGTCAAGGATAAATCTATGCTGAAGAGGGAAAATCAGGCATATGATTTTTCCTCATTCCAAAACCATTATTCAGGTTTGGAATCCAACTCTGTGGGTTGAAGCTAGTAGCTTGGGAATGATAGGCTAGCTAGTAAGAGTTAACTGCAGCTAAACACTAGTCTGGCCGCAGCCCACTACACTATAATAAGCCCTTCCTAGATCACTTGGAAGGCAGACAAATAATAATCACCAACATTACTACTAATCAAATATTAGTAGTTTCAAGTATCTAATAAGAGCATATTATTGACACTTCCATATCCTGCCAAGCCACCTCTGCCCAAAGCTGCCGGTGTTGTTTCCCTTGATCACAGGACCTCTCCTATTACTTGGCTCCAGCAACAATGTAACCCCACCAGCTGCTGTATTAATCACCACACCAATTGAAAGCACATCTGTCTTCATACAGATTCACTTTTATCAACACAGACACAATGTCCAAACACTATAATAAAAACCATCTCTCTTCTTCAAGAACACAAAATCTTTACACAGCTTATTAATAACTTTACATATATCTAATGGTAAAGTATCATATTTTTAACCCCAAAATATAATTTTTAATAAACATAAAATTAACTCTATATGGTTTTTAAACTTATTTTTGTATGTTTTATTTTTATTTTATTATGTCATAATAACTTTAAAAAAGGTTAATATTTTCTTGTTTGCTTAACTTTAATTAGACATACTATAAAAAAACATAGTGAATTTTTCAAAAATTGTCAACAGTGCTAATTTTGTCTTTGTTAATGTGTCACTAACAACAAACTATTGTTAACAATGCTCAGGGAAGAATCTCAGCTACAGGATTCAAACCCTGACACCCCGCAGGCTGCCAGCCTGCAGGCCCAGCTGCCCGCCCGCGTTTTTCTGGGCTCAAACCAGAGCCAATCTGGTCTTCAGTGAAACTCCTGATGCCCACCAGTCTAGAGTTACCTGCGCCTATGCCTCCCCTGCAAAGGGATAATTTTATTCCTGCCAATGAGAGCGCAGGCTTGGCCAATAATTCTGAGATAACTGGGGCCACTGTGGGAGGGGAATCAAAGAAACTTCCCATGAAATACAGGCCACCCAAGGATGATAAATCCTGCAACTCAAAAAGAGAATATGAGTCTTCTCACTTTGACCCAGCCAATGAAAGATCTCTCATGAAAGATGCCACCAAGGGTTGCCTAGCCTGGTAGATGGCAACAACCAGGTCAAGGGGAATTACAAAAGTTTTTCCATGATAGTTGCACATACTTATACCCTGGGCCACCAGGAAGTTGCCCATTGCTATTCTTGCATTAAAGTGATATGAACCTTTGGTTCAACCAGGTAATCCCATATTTGATTTTAGTTCTATTTCATTTTTCAGAATAACCTCTGTGGCCTTGTCCCCAACGTCCATCAACTCCAAGAAACTGTGGACTGCCCACCTGAGCTATATTGACCATCTGGAGCACCCTTTGGCCCAGTACATTTCACATAATATCCCCCAACACAGCATATTCAGAGTTCACTCTAGAGTAAATTCTGATCTACAACCCTGAAGCCAGAACCCAAGAGACTGATATCATTGGCAGAGAAGGATTCTGGATTACTGTGCCCCCTCTGTTATTCCAATATAAATATAACTACCTACCAGCCTACCAAGTTCCAATGACCCTGCCCCTCACCCCACATCCCAACTGCCTGCAGAATTCTGTAAAAGCCAATGAGTCCACTTCAACACAACTATTTAGAGTAATGTACATCACTCTTACCAGACTTGTGGATTATATGATCCCTCCAATGATTGCTGGGACATCCTAGGCAAATCCTTATCATATATTGTAAAGTTAGCTTGTATTCTCTGGTGGGCCCTTCCTTCTGGGCCTGCGGGCTGTCTGCCTGAAGGTTCTCAGGAACCCCCTGCAGGATGGATCCCTGACATAATGTCTACAATTTTTCTAATTGACAGCAGGAATTCAGCATATTTTTGCAAATTGTCTTTCATAATGTCATTGCTTTTCACTTCTCACATATGATACTTTTACTTTTACACAATAAAAACACCTTAATTTTTAATAAGTTTGATTTTTAACTTTACTCTTTTATACATTAGTTTTCAAACCTGTTGAGATAAACATAAAATCTCAGTCTAAAAATGTATACAACTCAGTATAAAAACAAAATTAAAAATTAAGGAATTTATATTAAATTACAATAGATTTGGATCCACTCTGATTTTGTTTTTAGACTGAGCTGTATTTTTTTTAGACTGAGATTTTTTATCTCAACAGGTTTGAAAACTACTGTATTTTTTAGTTTTTAAAATAATTGTTGAAACAGCAGACTTGACCCGCCAGCAAGGTTCTGATTAAGCAAGTTTGTGACCCACAACCTAACTGCCCAGTGACTCAAAGTCAAACTAGG
The DNA here is from genome assembly GCA_014839935.2 of Entomophthora muscae. Taxonomy (NCBI): domain Eukaryota; kingdom Fungi; phylum Entomophthoromycota; class Entomophthoromycetes; order Entomophthorales; family Entomophthoraceae; genus Entomophthora; species Entomophthora muscae. Next base: position 272,079 of record QTSX02003654.1, read on the forward strand.
AAGTTGAATCAAATTTGAAAATCCAACAACATGAACAAAAGATAATCCCTTATGGTGGATACCTTGTTTTGGCGCTTGACTCATTAAGAGGATCAAGCCACCCCTTTCACTATCCAATCAAGTGATCAACATAATCATGTTCCTGTTATCCATGATTCACAATGACTATATAATCACTATCTCACAATAAAGAACATTATCTAGTTTTCCAAATATTTCCCCCTTGTAACTCTGCTAAAACAGCACAGTTACAACATTGGTGGCAGAAGTATGATTTTCATCCTACTTTATCCCTCAAAATTCTGCCTGTTGTCTGTACTTGCCGTGGTGAACAAATCTTTGATAGAATCATGTCTGGCCTCTCACTGGACTGGGCGCCATACACACTTGGTACCAAAAACCTGATGGCTTTGTGCTGTACCAGAACATGGTAATCCTGCTCTCTGCCTTTAAAGCCTTGTCAGCACAAGGCTTCTTCCAAGCACCTGATGTTGCCCCTCAAGCGACAGATTAAAGCATCATACCAGCTCACATAGCCCAGAGACTTCAAAGTGCCGCCTTGGAACCATTTTCTGGAGCCAATGACAACAATGCCACAGCATGAATTCCATCTGCCTAGAGCAAACTGGCACAAATGGAATGCCTACAATATTTCTGGATTGTAGAAATCTCCATCTGACTTATAAATGATGCTGGCACCTGGTGCAACAATTGGCACAAGAATCACACTGAGAAGAACTGGGATACCTTCAAGAAGAACTTCTTGGCAAGATTTGTGCTGAAGGACACTGCACTCATGATCATACACCAATTAAAAAATATCACCCAAACAGGCACTGTAAAGGAGTTCACCCAAGCATACAAAAAACTCTGCCTATTTGCCCCCTCAGAAATGTCTGTGACAGTCCACATGTTTGGTGGTTTGCAGGCGGGGCTAATGTTGGCCAAATAAAAGTTTGGTTGTTTGTTGCAGGTAGAGGTCTAGTAGGGAATAATGGCTACTAGGGAAGATAAAGGCTGGCTAGTAGGTGAAAAAGAATACTAGAGGTATATGTTGTCCTCACCTGGCAGGAGATATTGGCTGCTGTGGGCTAGAGGCCCTCACCCAGCAGGGAACTGTGGCTGCTAGGGGTGAGGAATTAGATAGCTCAGCAGGAAACTTTAGCTGCTTGGGGTGGGGAGTAGTCCAGTCAGATGGGTAGTGTGTGCTACTCAGGCTGGATGTTGTTGAGACCCTGGCAGGTTAAAAGGGCTGCCAGGATAGAAGTGTATGCCAGCATAGTAGAGGGACTTGCCTACCAGGGCTGTGAGTTTTGGACCCCTGGCAGGTAGCGCTGGCTGCCAGGGAGGGGAAGAGCTCTGAGGGCTCTACATACCCTGATACTCTTACAGGAGATCTGTGAGCAAGCATCCTACCTAAAAGACTGGTAGGGTGTCCTTGTTTAGGTCCCCATGAAAGCTTTGAGGAGATCTCAAGGTGATCATTGGAGGACATAGATTTGCTCAGAGGTGTCACCAAGGTGGTTTGCTTGGGGAAGCAGCTGCAGAACTTGGTGTGATCAGGCCTTTGGGAAGTAAAGCTGATTACTTTGCTACTGAAAGCCCAGACTTAATTACCTGGATGAGTAAAAACAATGGCATAGACATTGATCTATGGTTTAATGGCCTAAGTGAATTGCCACTTGCAAGGGCCCAGTCAAACGCCAGTTCAATGTAGACTCATGCCTGGGTCTACAGGTTCTGGTAACAGGGACTGAGATAAAGAGCCAAGGTGGCTCATGGTATGGGATCAGCAGAGAAGACTAGTAATAAGGACTGTATGATCACAGTGAAGACTAGTTGAGGGAATTTTGGTTAATATTGAAGTTTGGAACCAAAAGGGTTCATTGTGCAGGTGGGACCAAGGTGGTTCCTAGTAAGGATAAGCTGTTTAAGGACTGAACAGAGCTGGTTATGAACTAAGATGGACTGATTGCTGGTTAAGCTGAAGATCTGTAAGATATGGCTCAAGAGCTGGTTGAAGTACCATAATAATAGTTCAGGACTAGCTATGGATCTAGAAGATGTCAAAAAAGGACTATCCAGACTGGATATAAAGGCTGGAATGCTAATGTTGGTGTCTTAAGAGAGGAAATATCAATATAAGAAGCAGTTAAATAAGGATTTTAAGCTGCCAAAGATATGATATAAAAGAATTAAATATCATATAAAAAGAAAGAAATAGAGAAAAAAATTATTTACAGTGATTAACTTTGAATTTCTTAAGTTTGAATTGAGCAGAAAGGAGCCAGAAAGAGGCCGTAAACAGGACAGAGAAACTATGAGAAGGAGTGCTGGAATTTTGCCAAAATGATCAGGAGAGACAAAAGGCAAGTGACAGGCAAGCTTGAAGGTGCAAAACAGAAAAAAAATGTGGGGAAATACAGAGAAACTTTGAAGAATCAAGGGTTCAAAAATCCCTATAGTAAAACATAGATAAAAGTGCTTGAGATTTGCTGGAGAAACGTGACAGGAATCACGGCAAAACCGTTCAGAACGCAGAGCAGTTGTTTACCTGGAGCAAGACAGCTTTGAGTTCAAACCATAGTCAAGAGCAAGTCATTTGGGGAAACTATTTGGCAAAATCATTGAATCAAGGTGTATGATTGGCTGCAAGCCAGAGTTTATTTAATCAGTGTTTTGAGGGCTTTAACTTGAGAGTTAAAGCCTAAAAAATGAGGAGCAGAAGTGGAAAATTCTGGGCTTTCATTTGCTGAAGTAAGTTATTAAGTTTAATATATTGTTGAGAGAGAAAAACAGGATATTTTAAGCTTTGGAAAAGAAGAGTTCTGAGAGAGATTTTGGACTGAAACAAGGAGCTATAAAAGGGGGAGCTATCTGAGGCTTAACAGGGACTGGATCAAGTGGATTACAAAGGCCACCAGGACTACAGAAGAAGTTAAAGACCAAGCTAAAGGTTCAGAAGCCCAAGATACAGCAGACAGGGCTAAAAATAAGAAGCCTGAGCTGGAACAGAACACAGGATCTCAAACTAAAGGTGCAGGAGCCCAAGAATAAGTACAAGAAGTCCAAGAGATTGTTGGAGGACTCCAAGTATTGGCAAACCCATATTGTTTCCCTGACCCCCCGGGTCATATACCAGAAGGTTTCTAAGGGGATCTTCCTTCTGCAACTGTACTACAGTCACATTGGGCTGTGGTTTCACAAAAATATTGAATTGTGATGAATTTCATAGGTTTAAATTCAAAACAATAGGATTAGCCTTGGAGAGACTTTCCAGCGTAGTCATTGATACCCAGGAATCAATCAGGCTGTACTAATTGAGGGCCAAAATGAATAATCTGGATGATTCAGATTATGAGACTAGGTGTCTCAAACTTTCTAATTAACCATGGAGGTTAATTAATACCCAGGAATCAATTAGGCTGTACTAATTGAGGGCCAAAATGAATAATCTGAATGATTCAAATTATGAGACTAGTTGTCTCAAACCGTCTAATTAACTATGGAGGTGAATTAATACCCAGGAATCAATTAGGCTGTACTAATTGAGGGCCAAAATGAATAATCTGAATGATTCAAATTATGAGACTAGGTGTCTCAAACCGTCTAATTAACTATGGAGGTTAATTAATACCCAGGAATCAATTAGGCTGTACTAATTGAGGACCAAAATGAATCATCTGAACAATTCAGATTATGAGACTAGGTGTCTCAAACCGTCTAATTAACCATGGAGGTTAATTAATACCCAGGAATAAATTAGGCTGTACTAATTGAGGGCCAAAATAAATAATCTGAATGATTCAGATTCTGAGACTAGGTGTCTCAAACTGACTAATTAACCATAGAGGTTAGTTAATACCTAGGGTAAAAAAAGAAGGAAAACACTGATAGGGATTCAAACCTTGAACTCATTTAATTGAGCAATAAGTTTATGTCAAGCTTAACAAATATTCAAGTCAAGTTGTTAATATGGTGGTTTGATTTAGTGATTATACACCGTATAATAGCTGACTTGATCCAGTATCAAATCAAAGGCTATCTGCTGTATAATTGATGGTTGTAACTATGTGAACTAGTGATTATACGGCGTATAATAGACAATTTTACGGCATATACTAGGTGAGTATACAGTGTATAATAAACAAATATGTGGTGTATAACAGGTGATTATATTACAAGTATTTGATCCAAATTCTTCACAATGACCTGTGGTCTTTGGTGTGAATTAATTAACTGTGAAGGTTAATTAAGTTAATTGATAGGTTCAATTAACAGAAGAAAATTGTCTAATTACAGGCAATGATACCTGGGTATTTAGGATTAATCAGCTGGTTCCCAGTTGGAACACCAATAGCTTGGATCTGAAATACGTGCTTCCACAGGGTTTTGGTGCCAGAAGCTTGGAATGCTTCAAGTCAAAAAAAGATATTCCACCATAAAGAGTCAGGTGATTCTGGAATGATTTAGGCACCTTCTCATAGGTTGAGAAGTGTGAAGATCTTTTAGGTAAAGATCTGGATTGGATGATGCCATTATGTCATAAACCATGTGATAAGAATCCAGGTGTGATTCTGGAACTGGAGGGGTCTTCAGCTGAATGTACCCTGATTGGTATATAATGGAAACATGATAATAATTAATAAAAAAGGATACTTATGTGTGACAATGGACGCTTTCCCCTCAATCTTTTTATGCTTTGTGTTTTTGGCTTTTAACTGAAATAAGACTACCATGGAATGAAAGAAATGGTCTGCAGCTAAGATTATGGGAAGCAAAAAACGTGGAAGTGATCACCAGATCTCAACAAGTTTAATGCCAAGATTGATTGCCCAGAATTCAGCTCATTGAAGCTTACATAAAGGATTCTCCGTCAAACTGTAAAAGAGTCAGACTGGGATAATAAAAGGCAAACATGAATTTCCTGGATCTGTCACACCTTCTGAGAGTGAATAAAAGCCCATTTTGCCACCTATACATATTTCTGAGATACATTTTCCCCAACTAGAGAATGACAACCCCTTCCAGCTGGTCCCTGTCTATGACCCAGGACACACTTTGGGGACTGGTGGACAGGAACCCCACAATGGCCTTTGACACCCCAGTGCCACAGTAAATTCCATAATGCTGGGGATTATTTGGCCAAATATAAAGGCTCAAAAATCCAGAAACCCTTTAACAAATTGACTGATTTAACAGACTTGAATCAAATGGTTGATTGAAAATGGGTTACAGCTGCTCCAGTTTGTTGGTTGATTCTGATTTCCCCATGTAAGTTGATGTTGATAAATTGACATAATTTAAGGGTCACCAGATATGAACTTAATTATAAGCATGGTCAAATAAGTTGGCCACTCAAGGGTTCTTTGCAACCTGGACTAGATACTCACTTGATAATGTGGAAGGAATAGAAGCCCAGGATCCAGGTGGTATTGCTTAGTCAAATTTTGATATATATTGAATAACTTTCACTGGTTCAACTCTTAAGAGTTGAGTCCTCCAAAAAATTTACTCAACAAAATCAAATATCCCTTGGTCCAACTTTATTTTCAAATGCATCCTGTAGTTGGCCTTCTTTGCTACATTCCCTACAATCTAATTCTTATCCAGATTATTACGGAAAGATGGGACCCTGCTGTTGGCACTTTGTTGTTGCCTCTGCCCAATGTTAATCCAATGCCTGTTGATCTCAGAGCTGTTCTTACTCACATCAAAGCTGAAACTCATGTTATATCTCAATGTCCTGAATTCTATGCTGAAGACACTCTGATTCTCTTGCAGACTATTTATCTAAGGCTCTTTTGGTTAGCGTTAATCATTTTACTTAACTCTAGTATCTCATTTGGAAATCTCAAAAAACGGTATCTGAAGCTGTGTTGGTTGTTAATCATTAACTCCATGTGGATTTGGGTGAAGATTCCCCACCACTTGGATACAGCTTCTTATTATCCGTCAATTTCTGTCACATTACTCAACTCTTCTACATCTGAGTTTTTGGAAGCAGTTTGTCATGAATTAGTTTTTCTTTTCTCCTGTTCCGTTGAGATATCTGTGTTTACTATCAAAACTGCAGGCTTGACCCGCCAGCAAGGTTCCAACCAAGCAGGTTTGTGACCCGTAATCCAATTATCCAGTCACTCAAAGCCAGACTAGGAAGTCAACTCAAATTACCAAATTCAACAACATGAACAGATGATGATCCTTTATGGTGGATACCTTGTTTTGGCGCTTGACTTGTTATCAGGATCAAGCCACCCCCCTCTTCCATCCAACCATGTGATCACCAATCATGTTCCTGTTATCCATTGATTCACACAAACTATATAATCACTATCTCCCAATAAAGATAATTATCTAGCTTCTAAATATTTTTCCCTGTGTAACTCTGCTAAAACAGCACAGTTACAACATTACCATGTTTATTTGCATCAGCTCCTTCCTGAGTTTTCAGTTTGGGCTCTTCTCAAATTTGTGGTTTCTATCTCTGGTTGCAGTTATTGGGACTGGATCTTCTGCTTCCTATTTCCCTTGTGTCATGTCCTTTTGGCGTCTGGCTTATTTTCCTGCTCCACCCACTGATGAAATTTTGAGTGAAGTTTTTTCAGCATTATCATTATATTCCAGTTCAAGCCTTAGTCACAAATCTCAAGCTTATCATGTGATGAAAAAGGTTTCAGAGGATGCTTGTGAATGGTCTTTGTCTGTGATGGAGCGCAATCCACATGTTTTAACTGAAAGTGCATCTTTGTACCCTCTGTTAAATAATGTGTGTGTATCTATTGAGGATCTCAAAGTATTTTGTAAGCTGTACACCTTCCAGCAAGGTACTACTCCACTCTCAGAATTATTTCCTCAGTTTCTTGCCTACTGTTTTACAATTGATGTTTCTGAAGTTAATAAGCTCTCAGTGTTGTGGTTAACAGTTGACCAGACTTCCCAGGATTTGGCAGTTTGGGATTCCCTGTTAACCACAACTGAGGCCCTGGTAAGCTAAATTCTTTCTCTGGTCTCAAATCTGTTGACTTCCAAACAAGGTACTGTGGAGATTGAAGCCAAACCTGCTGCACATTCCTGGTTTTCTGGTAATTGTTCTGTGGTGGCTTTGACTAGCCAGAGTTGTGATTGCTCCCCTTGTGCTTCTTCTCAGTTGCAATTGGCAATTTTGAACAAACCCGCCAAGGTAAATGAAGTGCCAGTAGTGGCAACCACCAAGAGTTTATTGGATATGCTCCAATATGTTGAGCCCGCAGAGTCTTTGGTAGTTGAGTCCAAAGAGTTGCCTCTTGTTCCCATTGATTGTGATTGCCCTGTCTTCCCTGAAGCCGTCTGAGAAATGATTGAGCAATATTTTAAGGAGCACCCTGCCTCCTTAGCCGCAGTCTTTACCACTGAAGAGAAGCAAGATCCTGATGAGGTTGCATTGTTTGCAACAAATAATCTAATTCTGGTTACTTCTTGTTTTATGGTAGCATCAATAACGGTCAAACTATCTTTGGATCAGCCATTCTGTTAGATACAGGTGCTTCTGAGAACTTCATGAGTGTTGAGACTGCAGACTTGTTGCAACTCAAGTATCATCCTGGAATGCTGGTTAGGGGTGAACTGTCAAATGTTTTCCTCTTTCCAGCTTAAGAAGCCAGTGACATTTGTATTTTCTGGTCAATCCTTTACCACAAGGTTCTCCATATGCTCTACTCTTATGTATCCTATTATCTTAGGAGTGGGCTGGTGGAGGGACCATAATGTATCAACTTTGCTAAAGAAAAATGAGCTGCAAGTGGACCACTCTTCAGGCATATCCATCTGTATTCTGTTGTTGGATATTTCAGAATTAGAGAATTCTTCATATACAATCCATATGGTTCCTATCCTACACCCATGAGTTCAAACCTACTGGCATGTCTTCAGCCCTACTCCACAGCATTTGACTCTACTAGGGATGAGGTTCTCCCCAAGCACACTCAGTTTGACTGTAATATTATTGTTGATATGATTTGCATTTCATCTCTTATTTACCTTTTGACCTTGAAGTATGATGCATGTTTGGAGGAGTGGACTCAGGACATGTTGGCAAAGGGATATATCTTTAAGAAGGTTTTGTTGATTTTCTCTCCGTTGTTGTTTGTCCAAAAATCCAATGGGTCTCTTAGACCTTGTGTTGACTATGAGAATTTGAACAACATCACAATCCCTGACCCCTACCCTTTGCCTCTCAAGGCACAAATTTCTTGGTGTGTTGAGAAGGCAAAGGTATTCTTGAAACTTGATCTTTTGAATGCATTTAACCAGATTAGTATTGCAGAAGGAATGTAGTGGTTGAAGGCATTCAGAACTAAGAAAGGTATTTTCTAGTTCTGCATTATGCCTTTTGGATTGAAAAATGCCCTGGCTTGCTTCCAGAGGTCAATTGACTCAGTTTGGGAGATCTCCTGGGTGTATGTGCCATTGTGTACATGGACAACATCTTGGTGTTCTCTCCAAATGAGGAGTCTCATAAGGCCCATCTGTCAGAAGTTGTAGAGCATATTCTCCAGGCTAATTTGATCATCAAAAGATGTAAGTGTGAATTCTTTAAATGCAAGGTTACCTTCCTGGGTAATATTATCTTTGAGGATGGTCACACTATTGCTCCTGACAAGGAAGCAGTGGTTTGTGATTATGCTACTCCTGTGACAATATCCCAAATTTGCAGTTTCCTGGGTACCTGCACGTTCTTGAAAAAGTTTACCCCCCATCTGTCTGAAGTAGTGGCCCACTTAAATTTGTCTAGCAGGAAAACAACTTTATTCTGGATGCCTGAGTGTGCAGAAGCGTTTGCAACAGTCAAGGCTCTTTTTTTATCTTCTCCAGTTTTACAACATTTAAACCCAGAGCTTCCTTTGTGGTCTCCATGGATGCCTCCAAATATGCTGTGGCTGGTGTGTTGCTACAAACTGCCAGCAATAGTGTTGAAAGACCAGCAGGGTACTTCTCTCAGAAGAGAGAGGCTTGGGAACACAATTACATGATTTACGACAAGGAATTATTGGGAGTTGTGGAATCTCTGAAGCATTGGCATCACCATCTCATGTTGGCGTGTCATCCTTTTGTGGTAATAAATTACCATAAAGCTCTCCTGTACTATTGTCAACCCAGGGTTTTTTCAGGTTGCCAATCCAGATGGCATGGTGATCTGGCAAGATACAAGTTCCACAACAAGTTTATTAAAGGAATCAATATTCACTTGAAGAATGTGTTGAGAAGAAACCCTTCTCATCTCCCAGATGCTAGTATGGAAGTCAAGTTTAATACACACACTTTGATTTCAGATGAGGCTGTGATTCCCTTTGTATTAACTCTGCCCTCTATGCTTGCTACCATGTCTTTAACAGTGGGCGCAGACTTAGACTTATATTCCAAAGTTAAGTTCTTGAAGCCTCTGTCCAAGGGTTATGATAGGTTACTGGAACTAGAATCTGCACATCTGGTAGGCCAGCTGCAGGGCTATCACAAGATAGTACCAATTCTTTATCATCAAGGTTGCTTGTGGGTTCCAGAGAGAACCATTTGGGATGAAATCATGGAGGCCTATCACACCTGTCCTACAGTAGGCCATCCAGGAAAAAATAAAAGGGTGGAACTAATTTGCCAACAGTTTTCTTGGAAAGGTTTGACAGTGGAGGTAGCGGCTTATGTTTGAGACTGCCTGGTATGTGTTTGGTCCAAGCCAAGCCAGAACAAGACTACTGGTTTTTTGGTTCCTTTACAACCAGCTGCAGGGCCCTGGACATTGGTGTCAGTGGATTTTATCAGTGAACTTCCAGGTTCTAATGGGTTTAATGCAACCATGATGGTGGTAGATTATTTCACAAAAATGGTACACTTTTTACCCTGCTCAACCACAAATGCTTTGGTGGAAACAGCTAGGTTGTTTGTGAATAGAATCTTCCCCCTACATGGCATCCCAATGGAGATTGTGAGCAACCGCAAGCCCTAATTTATTGCTTAGTTCTGGAAAGCTTTTACTGGAATTCTTGGTATTAAATTGTGCTGTTCCACAGCTTTTCACCCCCAGTCTAATGGACAAACGGAGAGGGTAAACCAAAGTTTGGAGGTTTACCTACATTGTTACACTAATGCGCAACAAGATGAATGGTGTGCTAACCTACCCATAGCAGAGTTCACATATAATAATGCCCTGCACACTTTGACTCAGTTTTTGCCATTCTATGTCAATGTGGGTTATAATCCCTTGTCCAACATGGTTCCTTGAATAGTTAGCAGTGTGAAAGCTGCAACTGATCAAGCTGCTGCATTAAAGCAGGTTCATCAGGAGCTTCAGGTTACTCTTGCCGCCGCCGTGACAACTTACAAGAAATTTGCAGATTGCAAGCGCCAAGAAGGTCCTACCTACAAGCCAGGTGATTTATTCATGGTGGATGCCCACAATATGAAATTGAAAGTTCCCTGATGCAAGTTAGGTCCCAAGCAAGTTGTTCCCTTCAAAGTTGAACGTCAAATTGATCCCTCCATGTATTGGTTAGATTTACCCCCACCCTTTAAGATTTTCTATGGCTTCCATAAATGTTTACCTACTTCCTTTAAGAGTACTGAGTCTCCTTCTTCCCAACCCATTCTTGTGGAAGGAGAACCTGAGTATGAGTTGAATTCTATTTTGGTTTCCTGTAAGAATTGATGCCAACTGGAATATTTGGTGTCTTGGAAAGGTTATCCCAATTCCAAATATTCATGGGTTCCCCACTATGATTGTTTAATTCCCCAAATCTTATCCAAGAGTTCTATAATTGCAATCCAACTGCCATTGGTCACCCTGATCTTACCTTAGAAGCAATGAAACTCCCTCCTGCCCACAAGAACTTCTCCTTGTCCCATCTCCTGTATGGCAGTATTGTGCCCCGGGCTAAAGAGGAGGGAAATGTCACAGTAAGTTCCATAATTCTGGGGATTATTTGGCTGAGTATAAAAGCTCAGAAAGCTATAAACTCTTTAAAAAATTGACTGATTTAATAGATTTGAATCAAACAGTTGATTGAAAATGGGTAACAGCTGCTCCAGTTTGTTGGTTGATTCTGATTCCCCATGTAATTTGATATTGATAAATTGACGTAATTTAAGGGTCACCAGATATGAACTTATTTATCAGCATGTTCATCAGAAGTTGTTCACTTAAGGGTTCTTTGCAACCTGGACTAGATACTCACTTGATAATGTGGAAGGAATAGGAGCCCAGGATCCAGGCGGTATTGCTTAGTCAAGTTTTGATATATATTGAATAATTTTCACTGTTTCAACTCTTAAGAGTTGAGTCCTCCAAAAATTTTACTCAACAAAATCAAATATCCCTTGGTCCAACTTTATTTTCAAATGCATCCTGTAGTTGGCCTTCTTTGCTACATTCCCTACAATCTAATTCTTATCCAGATTATTACGGAAAGATGGGACCCTGCTGTTGGCACTTTGTTGTTGCCTCTGCCCAATGTTAATCCAATGCCTGTCAATCTTGGAGCTGTTCCTACTCCAGTCAAAGCTGAAACTCATGTGATATCTCAATGTCCTGGATTTTATTCTGAAGACACTCTGATTCTCTTGCAGGTCATTTATCTAGTGCTTTTTTGGTTGGGGTTAATTATTTTACTTAACCCTAGTATCTCATTTGAAAATTTCACAAAACGGTATCTGAAGCTGTGTTGGTGGTTAATCATTGACTCTATATGGATTTGGTGGGTGATTCCCCACCACATAGAGACATCTTCTTATTATCCTGCAATTTCTGTCACAGATCTACCCTGACTCAGTGGACCAGCTCCTACGTGATCATGTCTTTGTGCGCATTAAAGAAACCCTCATTGAAAAGGAGAACCTCAAGGAATTTGACTGGGACTCCTGCCAGTACAAGATTATACACTTCAAGGACCACCAAGATACCACCACACCTCAGGATTAAAAAACTGTAGCCTGCCATCCAGAAATCTTTAAATAGGCTCTACCAGGGTTGCCACCAGAGAAACACATACAGCACTCCGTCCAACTTAAAGGAGCTGTACCCAAGTTGCAACCCATCTACTGCCTTACCCCAAATGAGGACAACACACTATGTGTTTACCTCAAAGAGGAGTTGGAAAAAGGACTTATCCGCCCCTCACAGTCTCCCTTTGGTGCTGCTGTATTATTTGTGGCAAAGAAAAATGTGACTCTTTGACTGGTTACGGATTATTGGGCCCTAACCAAAGTTATCATCAAGAATTGTTACCTGCTTCCACTCATTGACAATCTCTTTGATGCCTTGGACAGAGCAAATGTCTTCTCCAAGATCAAACTGACAGCAGGCTACAACCAGATTCATATCAAGGAGGAAGACATACCCAAGACAGTCTTTTGCACCAAGTACGGGTCATACAAGTGTGTTGTGCTCAATTTTAAGAGACAAATGCACCATCAACCTTTGTTACCTTTATGAACAAAGTGTTTATCCACATATTAGCAAGCACGCACTAGTGTACTTGGGCAACATAATTGTCTATAGCCCCTTGGTGGAGCAACACCATAAGAATTTGGAGACAGTCTTTGCCACCCTGGCATAACATAAACTTCTGGCTAAACCCTCTAAGTGTCTTTTCTTCTGCAAACAGTTACCCTTCCTGGGACACATAGTTTCAAAGAATGGCATCAAACCTGACAACCAGAAAATTCAGGCCATCTGCAAGATGCCACCATTCAAGGACAAGTTCAAACTCTGTACATTCCTGGGAATGATTACCTATGTATAGCAATTTATGCCCAACTATGGTGTCTTGACAGTGTCATGCCCTTCCCCAAAGGGCAGGCTTTTTAAATTATTATACTTTTTTGCTTGATTCTTTCCTGCTTTAAATTTAAAGGTTTGGAATTTGAATTAAAGAGTTAATATTTAAGTATTTTTATCTAGTTACCTTGTTTTCATGTTGATTCACATTTGAGTTGTTGCTGTTGTCTTCAGCCTTTCCCGCCATTCAAAAGCTTTATTTTTTCTATTTATAAGTTATAAAATTCTTAAATTTAACTTACCTTTTTGCAACTCCTGTTATGTAGTTGCTGGCTCTTCCCCAGCTTATTTTGCTGATCAACAGCTGCTATCTGCTTCAGTTTCTACTTTTCCTCCAGGTTCTCTCCTGTCTTTTTCTCCAGTTGCCCCTTCACTTGGCTGTTGTTTCCCATATGTTATTATTCTAAACTGAATGGAAAATAAGTATAAATAAAGAGCTTGTGAAGAGTAGGCTTTAAGCCAAAATTCTAAGTGATTTCTACCCTTCAATTCTTTATCAAATTTTAACTTGAGATCTTAATTTTTAGAAATTTGTACATTTTTATTAATTCATTTTTAAGTTTAGTCTTTTCTTTTCTTGAACAAATGGAAGTTGTAAAACAAAAAGCCTTAGGATTGTTGTATCCATTATTTTCCCTTAAAGAGTCTTTTAATAGTTATATGTACCAGTTTTCTGATGGAGAGTATCCAAATATTGACATTCCCTTAGTTACAAATTGTTCACTATTAAGCACTTTGTTTTATCTTCTTTGCTTAGGGTTCTTAAACTCTATCACTCCTTTTTAACCCAGTATAGGCTTTTAGCAGGACTCTGTAAAATTATCTTACAGAAAGTTCCTACCTTTTTGTACCTTTTGAATCTTAACCCTAATGCTTTACACACTTTAGTTTATACCCTTGCACCATTATGGGCAAGACCTTACAGACAGCACCCCTTTTTGGCCATAACTGGCGCCAAATCCAAGTTTAATTTGACCCCCCAATGTGACCTTTGTTTCCTGCGTCTGAAGGAGAAGCTTACAATCACTCCCATTCTACAGTATCCTAAGCAAGACAGAGAGTATTAAATGGATATAGACGCCTCTGATGTGTCCATTGGGAGAGTACTACAATCAAGAAGATCAAAGTCAACTTCCTACCTGTAGCCTATGAGTTTTTCAAACTGACATATGGTGAATGTTGCTATCCCATCCACAATAAGGAGTTACTGACAATTGTACATTGTCTTGTCAAGTGGCACTTCTACCTGGAACAACAGGAGGAGTTTGCTGCCCTAACGGACCATAAGTCTCTCATTTACTTCAAAACACAAGCCAATCTATCCAGGTGCCAGGCGCACTGGATGGAGCTTCTCAAAAGGTTTAACATGATCATCTAATACAACCCGGTACCTGAACTTGCCATGGCAGATTCACTCTCTTGCTTGTATGTCAGAGCCACAAGAGGAGAAAACTGTCTCAACCCATACTGGCCCCTCCTGGTACTCCAAACTAAAGACAAATGCTGCCCTCCAGGCACTGCTGACATCACTAAAGAAACGGTCATCAAAAATGAACACCTCTTCATGGATGTATACAGGACGCTACACGGCAAGATGACCGATGGGAGCACCATCTTGTATATCCCGATTCATCCACCAAGCTGACACCATTCTATGACATCACAGATATCTAGGACACACCAAGAGTGGCAAGCCTTTATGAATTTCTCACGAACAAGGCATGGTGGCCAACTCTATATCAGGGACGCCCAAGAAATTCTTGACCAGTGCAGAAGTGTGCGAGAAATTTGCCAAAAGTGATACTCTGCCTAAGCCAGTACTACCTATCCACGCCCAACTACCCTTCAAGGTGTGGGCCCTAGACAGTGTGGGCCCCATGCCAGGAAGCATGGTAGAAAGTACATCA